>CM053788.1:498479876-499079876 GCA_028749045.1 Cupressus sempervirens
TTAATTAAAATGTGCATTAAAGGATTAAATAATTTTAAAAATAAAATTAAAAGGTGGCCTAGCCACATGATATATTATATCTATAACATTTTTTTATAGTTTCTACTAGTTGTAAGATACAGAGTTCCTGGAGAAAAGAACTTTGTTCATGACCATGCCAATAGAAAAAATTTAGAAGGACCACTATTATGGGGAAGAATTTAAAAGTCCCCAAATTTGGTACCTCCAAATTACATCAGATAGTAAGAATATGTTAAGAAGACTTAGAAACTACATCAGTGCTTGATAATACAAATATCCCAGAAGCATATAGAAGGATGCATAGAAACATAGTATCCCTATGACTATGAATTAATCTACATATTATGCAATAGTATAAAGGAAAAAATATGTTGAATTAGTAATCTTTGACATGAAGCATTGTGGCTACTTTGGGCATAAAAAGAAAGGTGCCTTCAATCCCATAAGACCATCATCGAACAAAATAAGAGGAGTGTTGTAGTAGAGATCCCAATCAATAGATAACATGCACATATAAAGATGTGACAAAAATGAACAAAAAAAAGATTCACAACATATTAGTCTTCCATAGAAATAGCTAAAGGATCAGCCCAACCAAGCTTGAGATTAAGATTGTGAAAGGGATAAGATGATTTCAAAAGTTGTGGATGGGTAATAGGCTATGGAGGTGGAGCACCTAAAAAGTCTTGCTCCAACAAATCTAGAATAGAAAAGACAACTTGATGAGTTCTATTAACACAATCTTTAGACAAGTAAGAACCATATTGTTGTAGAGAAACTTTAACTGGGTGAAAATATTACCTTTCTAGAGCCTTTTTGATACTCTCAAAAACCATGTATACTCCATGATTACTAAGAACTAAATCATGATGAAAGAGTCTACCTATAAGAGCAGCATTGCCCCATAGGTCATATTTCTAGCAAGGTTTAGATATCTTTCCTCTTTGCAAAATACCTAACTTGATATATTTATTAATAATTAGCTTAAGATGAAAAGGGGATTGAAGAAAATCCAAAGCGTTGGAGAGAGAAATTGATAAGATCTATGAAGGACAAATAACTTGCTTTCCTGAAGGAAAAGGAATATCAAACCCAATGATCCTTTTGATACCATGATGAATACACGGTTGATCATACTAGAAAATTGATGCAAGCATGTCATCTTTTATGCACCCAAGAAAAGCCTTCTCCCACTCTTCAATTTCCAATAGCACTCTATAATTTCTAGGATAGTAATCCATATGAAGTGTTGAACAAGAACAACGAAGATCAACTAGATAGCTTACACCAACCAAAAAAAGGTGTTAGTCTAATATATTGTAGAGGACTAAGAGTATTAAAACCAATGCAAGAAGATTTGACCTATTCCATCAGAGATAACTTAAAATGAAAAAAAATAGAATACCCAAACTAAGAATAAGGATGGCTACTCATGACTTTAAAAATCCTTTACTTGATATAATGGAAGATGATGCCAAAAGATACAAGATCTCAAATTTTATATGAAGGACTCAGAAAATATGAGGGAAATACACTTCTAAAAGTTAACACAAATAACTCATATGATGATAAGTAATGCCAGCCGACTGATACCACATAAATCACAAAAAAATTGAAATATGGAGAAAGATCCAAGATCCAAAAAGCATGCCTCAATCTGTTGATTACCATGAGACAATTACACCAAGTACAAAAGTAAGCCAACAAAAATTAGAGGATACCACCTTTTCCTGAAGTTAAATCATCTTTCAAAGGAGTACTTAGCTAACTCAGCTTAAAACATACTAACCATATGTTAAGAACGAATAATCCACTCAACTTCACAAAAACTAATCATATTTATCACACTTAAAGAAACCCATAATATCATCATGGAACACTTACTTATAATCCTAGGTAATTATACATTAAGAATATACAAGAAGCTATGCATAAATATGAAATCGATGATGGCAATAAGCATGATAAAATATATTTAGTTGCCTACAGTGAGCAAAAAATTATGATGACTCATTCTTAATAATTGCAATAATGGCAGGCAATTTATCTACCATGCCAATAGAAGAGTGAGAATCCAAAAGAACTTTATTATAACAAAAATGTGCTAAAAAGTCTGCCAATGCATTGCCTTCTCTATAGGCATGTGATATAAGAAAGTTGTCCACAGAATCAATGAGACCCTATATTTGTTGAAGAACATAAGTTAAGTGCCAGTTGTCACTGCTCCTATGAATGCAAGCATTAATAATAACAAATTAATCACCCTCAATGTGAAAATAAGAGAAAGACATCTTCTTAGCAAGAATTAGGCCTTCAAGTAAAGCAGTAGCTTCTGTTATATTATTGGTGCTAGGGTTAATAGGCACTACATAGAAAGCAAAAACTTCACCTATGTGATTTATCAGGCACACCCTAATACCAGACTCACCAAGATTCCCTCCAAATGACCCCTCAAAATTAATCTTGATAAATGAAGAGTCTAGAGGACTCCATTTAATTTATTCTTTAAGAGTAGGAATTTTTCTTACATGAAGAAAGACAAGGGAGTATGGAAAGGAGACTAGCTTCCAAGACTAGACTACTAGACTATCCCATGAGGAAATGGTAGCATTCTTGTTAAAGTGATCGGAGGCCATATTATTCACTTTCTCGGATATAAGCCTTTCTATTGTGGAAATAACTACAAGAACATTTGACATCTCTTTTCTAAAGATTCTTTTGTTGTGTTCCCACCAAATAGACTAGATAAGTGGTGAAGGAACAATAATCCATAAACATGCAAAAATTGAATTTGTAAATAGAATGGACCATGATTGAAATAGCTCCCATAAGGATCTAGGAAAAGGAAGGAAATAGATAATTTATCCATGAGAAATTACCAACATTCAAGAGAAAAGTGACAATGCACAAAAAGATGAAGAACTTATTCTTTATAAGAGCCACATAAAACACACTTAAAATGAACAACTATCTAGAATTTAACTAGCCTGCCACTTGTTAGAATTATATGTTGAATAGCCAACCAAGAGAATACACTAGCTTTTGGAAGGACACATTTGTCCCAACAAAAATTAGAAGCTCTATGAGAATTGTACTATTGAGCCATTTGCTAAAGGGCCTCATAAATAGACTTAACAAAATATAAGCCATTTTTAGTAGGGCACCCCATCAATTTATCACAACCTTTAGAAATAAAAACTAATCTATTTTCTAGGTAAAAGCACAACCCTGTGTCACCTTTTATAAAGGAAAAGTGATATCAAAATTTAAAGTCTTCAACTTTAACGACATAAAAGTGGCATTTGTGCTTAGAACTTGAAGATGATGTAAACTAATGAAATGTGTAAAATTAGATGAAGTTTATGTTTGTAATTTTTTTTTTAATTGAGTGAAATTATTATCTATTTTTTAATTTTTAAAGTCTATTTTTGATTTTTTTTTAAATGCTAAAAATATAGAGTTTTCTTCTTGGAAAATAAATATATGTGAATATTCATATTTTAGTCTAATTTTTTAATATATTAGAGTTGACATGTATACCTAGTGCACCAAAAAATAAAAATTTAAATTCGGCTAATATTTTTCATGTTATAACTGGTCAAAGTCAAAGTTATCAGAAATTGACAGTTTTTTTCCTCCCATCAAACTTTCTCTATCAAATCTACATATTTTTAAAAAAAAATTACATATTCTTGAAGAAGACTCTCTCCTCTAGTGCAACATCAAAAAATAATAATTTTTCAACATGATTTACTATTTTTTTCTTATTTTTGAATAGACATCTTCTTGAATCTTAAAATATCTACTTGTAATATTTTCAAATTATAACATATTATCCATAATCAAAAATAAAATAAAATTATATGATCATAATCTTGAATCTGAGACCTACAAAACTATATTTTTGGTTTTTAAAAAAACTTCAATTTAGTAGGTGAAATTGGCCTTCAAAGTGAGAAGTTTGTAGAAGTTCTTATTTTTGCTTGTATGGCTGCCACCTAGGATGCCACATAGGTAGTTCTGGCCAAAACTGTTTCAGTTGGAACTGTTCCAACTGAAAGTGTTTTGGACATAACCCCTGTTAGCCCAACAAACTGCAAGTGGTTAGTTTGGTGGTTTCATGTATAAAATAAGTTAGTTTCCAAGTTGTTTAATGTAACAAATAAGATTTTTGTTTTCTTTATTTTAATAAATATAGAAAACAACAAAAAGTAGAAGAGAATTTTTGGAGGACAACAAATTTTGAAGCCATTTTCAGAAACTATTTTGCATAAATCCTCAGAATCGTAAACGATCGAATATTTGTAAGCTATTTTTTGCCCGTCTACCTATTTTTATTTTTATGTATTCTAAATTGAAGCATTAGCTAGTATTTTGTGTTCAAAATCTTTTTTTTTTTTTTTTCTATAGATTAAAGTAATTAATGGGTAGTAAAAGGGAAAGATCAAGGAAATATGATAGGAAAAGATATGACAAAATGAAAGGTCATACAAAACGTAACCAAAACCAACCTACTAGAATTCTTGAATAGGATGAGATTCATGAAGAGAATGAAAGTAATGAAGAGGAAGAAATTGGTAATTCTACTAATACAAACAAATTAGAAGGCATAACAGATTTGATGGATTTGGATGAGGATCTACTTTTTAACCAAATTCCATCTAAAGATATGATAAATGATAACACTATTAGAAAGCATTGTCAAAACATGTGGGATGAATATTTCAAAGATAAAGTATATTTGGACAGGCACAATTATTTGTCAAGTTATTTAGGAGAAAATATATGAGACCTATTTTAGAGTTGTTGGGTGTTGATAATAGGAAAAACCATGCACATAATATTAATAAAACAATAGTTAAAAACTTGCAAAATGCTTATAACAAAATTAACAACACAACTCAAGGAGGTGATTTGAGTAATGCATGTAGAGCATTGATGACTACTATATCTAGTAGAAAATTGACACATAGAAAATAGGTACGTGCAATTTTTGATGTACTACATATATTTAGAAGAACTGTTCAGAGATGCATCGAGAGGAGAAATATGCTAGATGATAACATTGAGAATAACTAGGTGAATATTTGTAGAGTTCCTCAAAAAGGAAAAATTTATGAAGATGTGAAAGACAAGTTATTGAATTTTGGACCACACATTCTTGTGTTTCTTCCAACAGGCATGATAATATACAAATTAAAGTTCTAGAGATAGGGGCCAAAGTTGAACATCCAAAACATTTTATAGATATAAGTCAAAGTGAATTATTTCAAACATTCAAGCAAGAATTTTCAAATGTCAAAATATGTCAAAGAATGTTTAAGAGTTTTCGTCCTTCCTTTGTATGCATAAATAAGATGCATGAAACTTGTTGTCGAAATAATGTTGAATATGGTGTACAATTACAATCATATCAAAAAATTATGGTAGTACTTGATCCTAATTTCATCATCCCTAGTAGTACAACACAATTTGTGAAGTCCATATTATGTGATAAATTAGAAGATTCAAATGAGTTCAAAGTGAAATGCATAAAAAATTTAGTGTGAAGATTGTGGAGATTTACGCAAATTTTTTGAAATGCAAATTGAGAATATTAATGAATCCACACCAGTTTCATGGATGAGATATGAATATGAGACATACCAAAATAAGATAAGAGATGAATCCAGAAAAAATGTATTGAAGGAGAGTGAATTACATTATGATGAGTTTATGACCAAGTTTCATCCATTGATATATCCACATATCCAACATTGTCATGGTGCACGATGGCAAGCTAAATAGTGTCGTGATTCCAAAAAAAAATTTCCACCTGGTTGCATACTTTCAATTGTAGATTTTTATGAGAATTATACATTTGTACCTCAAACAGAGCTTCAAGGGCAATATTATTATTTTGATCAAGTTGTAATATTTGTGCAAGTGACCTATAGGCATGCATAATTTGAGGTGGATCAAATAGAAAGGTTGGATGAAAATGAACGCATCATCATCAAAGAAGTTAATTTCTATATTAGTGATGATAGAGTTCATGATAGGAGTTATGTGGCTTATTGTTTTGCAATGTTCTCTAAAGATCTCAGAAATTGTGGAATAAATGTTTCAGAGCACTGGATTTGGTTTGATGGATGTGTACGTTAGTATACACAAACTTACACATTTATTTAGCTTTATTTTAACTTACATTTATTTGTACATGCATATTTCGATTTGATACATGTACACAGATAATTGTTGACACTTACCATGTTTCATGTTCATAGGACAACTCAAATCTGCAAAAGTATTTAATTGGTTAGCAATGCAACATGCTAGAACCAATGTTAGGTTTTTATGAAATTTCTATGAAAGTGGACACATAAAAGGGGAGCATGATGGAGCAGGAGGATGAATAAAGCACACACTTCAACAACATGAACTTGCAAGTAAATATATGCATTTAATGTGCATGTTTAATACTAGTAGCATATATACTTTTTAATTTTATATATATATATATATATATATATATATTGTATGTACATACAGGGAATAGAATAGAGAGTGCAAATCAAATTGTTGAATGGTGCAAAGTTCATTTTGCTACTCGAGATACTGAATACAATAAGCATTACTTTTGGGAAGTGAAAGGTGAACTAAGTTATATTTATTTTTAATGTATTTTTCAAATTGTTTAATTTTATATTAAATATAAATATTTTGAAATATGACAATTATTTTTAATGTATTTGTAACAAATATAGATCAATATAATCCTTACAATTGTCAAATGATCACTAGTATTAGAAGTTTGCATCAAGTGATGACTACAGGAAACCATAAACCTCTAGTAATTAAAGTAAGAGAGAAAACATGTTTTTGTGATGATTGCATTAAGGACAATAGTGAGTGCATGTGAAAATATTGTGAATAGATATGTTTCACATTGGGATTTGAAGGAGATACTTAGAAAGCCTCCTTTTGAAGATGCTAACATTGACATTGACATTCATGATCCTGTATGTTCGACTAATTATGAGCCCATTTCTGATTTAGTTATTGCAGGTTTGTGTGCATAGATACATATATATAAATTAAGATATATGTATATTCATTTTAAAATTAATTTATATTTATCTATATATTTATATACATGCAGGAGATATTTTTGCAGTTCAAGCCTTACCAAATAATGTGGAGAATGTGGACTATTATCTTTTAAGATGCACAAAAGCAAAACAAAAGTTGCTAGAAGGAACTATAGATGCTGATCAATAGTCATATCCAATTGGATTGGTTGTTATTGAAGGAACATATTATAAACAAACAAGGGTAATTGATAGTGGTATTGAATTTATATGAATACAAGCCTGGAGGAAAGGTTTTACATTATAGTAACCATGTTATAGTAACCAAGTTACAATTTGAAGCAATACAAAGAAGAGGACATCATGGAAATCAAAAGGGGAAACTGTCCATTGAAGAACATGAAAAACTTCTAGAGAGGATCCTAACAATACATATTTTGTGGAGCTCTAGTTTACCTATGTACTTATTGTGGAGCTTTAGTTTAGCTATGTCTATATAGCTCTTATACTTTCACATGTAACATTGACAAGATATTTGTTTTATAAATTTGTATACATTGGATCATTTATCTTGGATATGCAAAATTAGACATGTTTTGTTATTTTTATTTAAATTAGACATGGATATCTCATTTAAGACAACCTCTTAGGACCTCCCCTTAAGACAACCTATTAGGACCTCCCCTTAAGACCACCTATTAGGACATCCCCTTTGTACCAGTTTTTAGGACCTCTACTTAAGACAACCCCTTTAGTATTTGTATGTATTTATATGAATTGTTTATGTTTTATTACATATGATTGTTAATGTTATTATGTATTTATGTTATATTCTATGTTATACTCTTTATATTCTTTATATGTTCTTACATGTATATGTTATATTGTATGTTATACTCTTTATCTGCTACATGTACATGTACATGTTGCCCTTAAGACATGTCATTAAATATACTTGATTATACTTAGATTAAGGCATTAAAAACAATAACATATACATATTTACATAAATATTGAAAACATACATGTCTACATTTAACACATGAACATAGTTGCATACATCTGTGAAATAAAATATACATGAATATATTGAATTTATGTATTAAATTTATTGAAATATATATTGAATTTAAGTTCTAGTACTCAACTTATGTTCTTAAATATGTATTAAATTTATTGATTAACTATTGAAAACATGAATAAGGTATTAAGATGGATAACATATACATAAACACGAATAAAACATACCTAAACATAAAACATTAAGACATTAAAAGATTAATTTAACATGTGTGTACATAAGACATTAAGTTCTAGTACTCAAGTTATGTTCTTAAATATGTATTAAATTTATTGATTAAATATTGAAAACATACATGTACATAGACTATCACTAAGACCCTATAGAACATAGATGTACATGTACACAAGTTAAATTAAATCATCAAGAATATGTACATCATAAATTATAGTAACAAATAAATATAAACATATATAAATTTACAATATTTACCATAGCATCATGTAATGCTTTTCGAATTTGATTGATATCTGAGTCATGTAGTGATAGAGTGATCTCTAAATCATGGAATGTAGGTGCTCTAAGGCCAGGCTGTATAGGAGTAAGAGCAGGAGTAGGAGCAGGAGCAGGTGCTATAGGATCCCAAGTAGGTGTGGGGATAGGAGCCATATGGCCCTCTATAGGAGTAGGTGTTATAGAATGTGTAGGGATATCATCCTATCTCTGTAAGGGATGTGGTCCTACTATACATGACAAAATATGGCTGATGTGTCCACCAATGTCATGAAGAGGAATCCCCATGACCGTCGAAAATGCTTGATATGCTCTAAGAAGATTAGATACTAAATAAGATGGCATACAATGATATGCATCCATATTTGATATGGCCAAAACATGTAGTGGTGATGGTATATTTTCCATCTCATATAGATCATCAACTCTTATGCTAGAGGATGCACCTGTCGAAATGGGACAATGAGATCATAATGTGTATTTGCCACATCTATCTGAAGATATCTCCTATAACACTGTGACAACTATGGCAATGCTAGAATATATTTGAGTCCTAGCTATATCATCAGGAACACTCAAACCTGCAGCAATCATCTATGGACCTCTTGGCATGACCAAAAGGTTTGGACCCACCATTTCCCATTTATTAATGGGTGCAAGGGTGTCTACAGGTCTAAATCTCTCTGACATTTGGCCTCGGCCCTGTCCAACATGACCTAGAAAATCTGTATAGTCAACATCCTAATGTAAATAAAATTGTGCAAACAATTGTTTGTAGAAATAAAGGGGAAACTCATCCTTCTATGGCCACCTATGATGCGTGGCTAACCACTGAGGATATATAAATGGAGTGAAGAGCTAATCTGTACACTTCATCGCTAAATAACCTCTAACCCTATCCCTATCCATATAAAAGGGAAACATGGTCTTCACCATAGCAGTGGAGGCCTGACCATCAATCTGTGAATACTTCACAGTGCCAGTGACACTATGAGAAAGGGGAGAGTAAAATGTCTCAATACTAATATCATCAAATGGGTTGTACCCAGAGATCATCTCAATCATCTAGCACAACTCATCTCTAATAGAAACAACCTTCTCCCTATTAGGGAGAGTGGTAGAAGCTAACAATGTAGAATCAAGATACTCAAGAGCACAAGATAATCTAGCAATAGTATCTATAAAAAAGTGATGTCTCTCCTTAGTAGATGATGTCAGTCTACATATCAATGTGCCTCACTCAGCACTAGGACCCCCTCCATGAACACTAGCCTCCCTTGAGGACGTAGGTGTTCCATCAGTACCAAATTCCATAATGATATATGCAAAGATCTAGATATCTATAATGCAGAGTTAAGATATACATACATAAGTACATATAAAATGGAAAGTTAAATTTAATTTAAAACATCTATGTATATAAATATGTACAAAGTTGAATGTAACTAAAAATATGCACATGTTATTTAGTACATCTAGCTCATGTATGTGAATAAAAAATATGCATGTCTGTTATTTAGTACATCTAGGTTTACTATGTTAATGCTTTTTAAAATGTAACTAATAGGTTTGTAAAATGTAATTTATTTAGGAAATATAGGTTCACTGTGTTAATGTTTTGTAAAATGTAACTAATAGGTTTGTTAAACTAATGTTTACTATGTTAATGTTTTGTAAAATGTAACCAATAGGTTTGTTGTAGATCTGTACTATGTTCATGTTTTCTATTTAATGTAACTAATAGGTTTGTTGAAAATTAATGTTTACTATGTTAATATTTTCTAAAAAGTAACTAATAAGTTTGTTAAACATTAATGCTTACTATGCTAATGTTTTCTAAAATGTAACTAATAGGTTTGTTGAACATTAATGTTTACTATGTTAATGTTTTGTAAAATGTAACTAATGTTTTATTATCAACTACTAAAAAAAATTTAAAATATAATTAATTTAATTAATAAAACACTTAAAAAAAATTCATTTAATTAATATTATCATGTAATAACTAAAAAACATTTAAAAGAATAGGAAAAAAATAAAAATTCACCTACTTGTTATGACTGAAACACTGTGATTGCCTAGCAACCACTATAGTGAAATCAATACTGAAAATGATTGCCAAAAGAAATTTTCTATTATTTATAACACCATATGGTTTATGGCCAAAACCCTTCGGATATAAAGGGTTTTGGCCAGAAACCTCACTGCCATGTCTATGATAGAAAGTGCCACATCTATATAGTCGAAAATGTTTCAATCGGAACCCCTGTGGATATCACCAAAGGTGACATAGGTTTGTGCTTCCACCCTACTAGAATAGCTGCAAATTTCCTCACTAGATTTCTTCCTATAGGGAGAGAAGAAGGATCTTTCGAAATCACCTTATGCGACACAATATAAATGTAGTCCACATAATGCATTAATAATTCTCCATACAAAAGAGAAGAAACCCTCATAAACTCATTTAAGGTGATGGTGGATCATAATGGTGGAAAAAAATTCCATGAATCCTTCCAAAAAGAGATATTATAACCATTGTGGACCTGCTAGGATAAAAACTTAGTAATAACATCTATTGATGACATCATAAAATTTGAGGTAGAATAACTAGAAGGGGGATTAGAAATCGTAAATATTTTATGAGAACAAGGAGAATATAAATATTTGACTTGAATAATTTGGCACCATAGGGATTGAGATTTGAAATGCATGTTCCAAACTAACTTCCTACAAAAAGCTTTATTTCTAAGAGATAAATTTTGCAACCTTGCCCTTCCAAATAGTTTATTGATGGAGAGTTTCTACAAGGAGATAAGAGGAATCTTACTAACATTAGTCATATTAGAAGACCAAATGAAAGTCTAAACGATTTTTCCAATTTGGCTAACTAAAGAAGTTGGAGCTTGAGGGATTGAAATAGAGTAATTAAGAATATTTAGGAGAACATTTCTAATTAATAAAATCCTACCACAGAGAGAGAGCCATCATAATTTCCAAGCTAAAATTCTATTTTTGATCCTATTAATAACATTGTCCAAAATGAAACTTTCTCTTGTCTAATGAAGAACAACATTCCAAGATAGGTAGATATTAAGTCATTCAAAGGGAAACCAAGGATATGTATGATTCTTTTCTTTACATAGTCTAGAGTGAAGAGGATATCTAGACTTTAGATTTGAGAGGATTAATGACCTAACTAGATCTAAATGTATATGTGTTCAATACATGCCTGATACATCTAGCCTCTTGGATAGAGGATTTTCCAAATAGAAGTGTGTCATAAACAAAGAAATTATGGGTAAAAAATAACTCTAAATTAGGAATACTTATGCCCTTCCAATTGGGTAGGAGGTTTTGTCTATGAATAGATCTACTTAGAGCTTCAACCATGATAATGAATAAAATGGGGGATAATGGGTCCTCTTATCAAACTCCCTAGGTGGCCTGGAAAAAGAAAGAAGGTGTACCATTAATAAGGACTATGAAAGTGGCTCCAAATAGGCAATTCTTTAATCTAGGGGATAAAAATCAATTAAAATGAAAATGTCCCAAATGCTCCAAGAATCAAAATCATTACAAAGTGTTCACAATTATAACTCTAATATGATTTGGTCATTTAAGCATTTAAGTTATGTTAATTCATTCATTAATTCTTTGAAATAACTTTATGTAATTATGTAAAGCATTCCTTTGTAATAGTCCTAGATCCTAGTTAGATCATTCTTAATCCATTCACACTAGGCATCGAAAAAATAAAATTTAGCTAATACTTTCAATAGGAATGACCAATCAACTTTATCATAGGCTTTCATCATATTGAAATTTTCTATAAAAGAAGGAACCTAAGAAGTTGCAATTGTATGTAAGACATCCAAAGAAACTAATGCACTGTCAGATGTATCCCTTCCAGGAACAAAACCTCACTTAGAAGAAACTAATCTAGGAATAAGATGTCTGAGTCTGAGATATATTGCCTTGGTAATGATCTTATAAATGAAGTTACATAATGAAATTTTCCCAAAGTTTGCATATGTTTTGAGAGATTTTGACTTGGGAATCAAGGTAAGATTAGTTCTATTAATTTTTTTTGTATATATGCTTTCTTGCAAGATTCTTTTATAACCATTAAAAGATCAAAACTAATAACATCCCAACATTTTTTTATAACAAACCATAGTAAATCCATCTAGGCACGAAGCTTTATTTGGGGCCATAGAAAAGAAAATAGAATGAATTTCTTCAATACAAAAAGACCTCATAAGATTGGCATTATCCTAATTTGTCACTAGAGATGGGATGGACAACAAGAGCTCATCCCTATCACAATTATTCACACTTAGAGACAAGCTAGACGCAAGTAAATTTTTGAAAAAATAAACTCCCTAATTGCTAATTTTCTATTGGTAATATAGGGTTTTCCAGGATGATACACTTTTAATAAAGATAATCAAAGATGAAGCTTTCCTAATTTTTGTAGAAGAATGAAAAAAATTGGTATTCCTATCACGCTCTTTCAGCCAAAATTCTCAAGATTTTTTCTCCAATTGATTTCTTCTCTTAACAAAGTGTTTCCTAGTAACTTTGGAGAGATTTTTGTTTCTCTGCTAATTTTTGAGTCTAACCCAAATTTAACAATATGATCTAAGATAAGACTAACATCATGTTCTACCATAGCCTTTTCATGAACGATTTTCTAAAAGACTTCTTTTTTCCAAATTCTAATTTTGTATTTCACAAACTTCAACTCATTAGAAAATTGAAACATTTTGATAGCTTTGCATAAAGTAGCACTAACCCATCATTATCGAAGAAGCTGAAGAAAATGGGGATGAGTGAACCACATACTTTCTAATTTGAGGGAAGAGAACTTTTTAAAATTATCCATACTTATCAAGTCAAAAGATATAGGAAAGTGATCAGACTTTGATGAAGAAAGGATGTCAAAAGGTAAACTAAAATTCAAAAGCTTTAAATCAGAAGAGATAAGGAATCTATCTAGCCTAGAAGATATGGGTGAAGCTAATCTACAATTAGTCCAAGTAAAATACTCATTTGAGAAAGGAATAACACACAAAGCATTATTCTAGATGAAAAAAGAAAACTCATCTATAACTCTTTGAGTTTTGATGTTCACCCCAATTTTTTCATGAGGTGATGAAATGGCATTGAAGTCGCCACTTAGAATAAAGAGAAGATCTTCAAGCTTACTAAATTTTCTAGTTAGGGATTCCCAAAGATTAAGTTCATCATGGGAGGCTGATGGAGACATTAAATACAAGAAAATCAACATCAAACCATGAGAGTTTAATGTGATGCCAATTGGATTTTTAATCCAATACTTGTCCTTTAATATACTTACTATTCCAAAAAGAAATAAGGTTTCTAGAGGCACCACAATATGTGACACAAGTTCAATCCCAAGATCACTAATTTCTAAAAAGCTTATCAAATTATTCTTGAGAAAGCATAGACTCTTGATTAAGAACGATATCCACTTGAGAGGAAAGGATGAAACTTTTTATTCTACTTCTCTTTCTAGGGGAATTTAGACCCCTAAAATTCCAAGACACTATCTTCATTGGGGGGCAAGAGAACGAGTCCCTCTCTTGGTTCTAATAATGGGTGAAAATGAATCAAATAGTGTCAATTGAATATCAACTGCAATTTCTTCTTTAACTTTTGAAGCTAAAGGTTTTCTGCCCCTATTCTTAGGAGTTTTAAATTCTAGCTTAGAGAAAAAAGGAATAATAGAACTAATAGATTGGGATAAAAATAAATTCTAAGAATAATAAAAACTCTGAGCCATAGGGGGGTAATCAAGCTCAACATCATCATTGAAATGGTCTCCTTCTTCAAGAGAAATGTTATCAATTAATTATTGTGTCATTAAAATAATAATGTTATCATACGTTAGACATGTCTTTGACTAGGAAAGGAAGAAGAAGAATAGTATGGAGTACGCACAAAAGGTTGGTTATTGAAAACCAAATTCTATACCATTCCATGTTCTGCATTGGGGGGTGAATGCAATAATAAAGGGTGGTCAACCCAAAAAATTGAGGAAATAAGGAAACAAGATATAGTAAAGGTTGTTGAATAAACAAAAGCCAAAGTGCAAGATGTGGGAGAAATCAAAGAATGAAGAGAACAAGAATTACCACCCACACAAGAAAAGTTAAGAGTAAACATCTTCGAAATTAACTTGGAGAAAAATCAAAGATGAAGATGAGAGAGACAGAGAAAATTTTAGGGCCACTAAGGATACATGCAACTCAAAAATCATATCCAAGAAAAAGGGGGAAAAGGATATAGCCAAATCTTCCTCGTGGAAATTTCCACTAGCTTGAGAAATATTAGGACTAAACTAAACCAAATGCAAAGGGGGAGAACTTGGTGAAGGGTTAGAGAAGACATATGAGCATAACTTAGGATTAGTGACTAAACTTTGACAAATATCATGGGATGCCTTAGGGGAATATTGACACTAGTATGCAAAATGACCCTAAGAATTGATATTTATGTTTATAGTTAAAGCATCCAGATACTGAATTTGTTGTGCCCAAATCCCAAATCTAGACCAAGTTGAGATTTTTGAGGGTAAGGAATCCAAATTTGTCATTAGAAGACAAATAGTAACTAAAAGATTATTCTAATAAAAAGGAACCAAATCATGTTTAATAAAGATCACTAGTTTATTTGCCATAATTTTGACAAGGGAGGGATTTCTATATTCAAGAGGTAGACTCAGGAAAGATATTCACTAAGGCAGAAAGAAAGGCATTGACTTATTAAGATCAAAATGAGGAGTCCATGACAAAGTAGTAATGCCTATACCCTTATAGAACCAACCCTTGAACTTATGCACATCCAATTTATGTTTTAGTGAATCAAAGATTGCAATAAAAGCTAGGGAGTCCTTCTCGTAGAGAAATAATTCTTTAAGCCCCTCGTAAACAAAATTGCCCCAAGAAATAAATGAATCAAAATACATGAATCATTTAAACTTTCCAATAAGTGTTGATGAACGTAGCTACTCCACTTTGGAGTTGATCATATCAAATGGAAATACTACCCTAGGTTTTGATGATTGATAATGAGGATCTTCCTTTTGTGAAACATGTTTCTTTTGATAATGGAGTGATGATGTAACACCCCTCTAGGGAAACCAAAATAAATAAGCTTAAAGTTTCACTAAGTTTGCCAAACTTTTTTTTTGAAAGATAACAAACAACAACATATATAATATAGCATAAGCAATAACTCACATATATACAACCATCATAAATAGATTACATCTCTTAAGGTTTCGTAACATTGAATCACATTTGAGTTTAGTTAATAATAAATCCAATACACAAAATAACCACTTCAAAGAATAATAACAAGTACAAATCCATTTGAATAATATACAATTATACAAGATGCCACTTGGCAATAATCAGAAATGCTTAATCATCTGTTGTACAAGTCACAGGGTATGATAAGCTCAAAGAACATACAACATATATAAAATACATCATCTTATATGATTTACAAAAAATAAAGTATAGTATAACATGATATAACCATCCAACACAAATATAAGATCAAAAAGAAAGGACCAACTACACAAGTACATCCGCCAATGGAATCCAATGGTCAGATTTCAATGGTATAATAAAAATGCACTACCACCTAAACTCATCGAACCTAAATGGCCCACTTCCACCACATTGAGAAGATAAACTCAAGTCCCATACAAATATTTTAAAACAAGTCATAACCAACATAAAATTTCAAGGAATCACCTAAAATAAAACTATCTCAAAGGGTACCAAGACACAAACTATATCATCTAATCCCAGAGGCAACACTGACATATAGGAAGTCTACTATGCAAGTGGGCAAGTTTCATCACATGAGCCAACTCTAAGGTTACCTTGGAAATCTTGCTGGACTCTATCCCCCTAATGTCTCTATGAATCATCAAAATCCTTTTGTATGTAGACAAGGCATACTAATGAGTCAACTCTAAGGTTACCCTGGCAATCTCAGAGGACTCTGGCACCCTAGTGACTTTATGTGGAATTGTATCATATTAATTTATCTTAAACCCATTTAATGAAATGTTATCACTTATTAAAATAACATCTAATGAATTACCCAAGCAACCACTTAGGGCTCCGGCCTCCATTACAAGCCACTTCCCAACATAACATACAAATAATCTATCCTAAGCTTAGCAAAAGCATAAGGTTTCATATGACCATAAACCACACAGAAATTTTTAAACAAGCAACTAGAAAGCACTGAAATATCACTAATGAAAATCACAGATTTCATCAATATAATCATCCTACTAGGATTGATCCAAAATCAAGTACACATTAACTAAAACATGGCATAACATGACATCACCAAAAATAAATCACAATAATCACCTCAGTCCTAAACAAGAAATTGGAAAGAAATTCAAATATAACTGATTGAAAACTCAAAGGTTATACCAGACAAGTCATAACATTCACTTTGGTTCTACACAAGAGAAACTATAAAGAAATAACAACCAACCGATCAAACTCATTAAAGAAGACATGTAAATACATCTCAATGGTTAGGGATAAAAGATCAAATAGATGACATCATCATAGACAAAACTCACCAAACCTCTGTAAACATCCCGATTGGACAAAGCATTGAGTCAAACTAAATCCCACAACAATAAACCACATGTCACATAAAGTACATACAAAAGTAATTTTCATAATTCACTAAGTTTTGAAAAAACTAAAGTTCAATCTTCACTATTAGTCTTCAAGTTTTCATTTCATTTTCAAGACACAAAGATTTGTACCAACCAGGGTTCCAGTTTTTTTTTCCTCAAGTGTCCTATCTACTTGAGTTTTCTTGAGTTCACAAATACAATAAGATTCTTTTGCATACAAATATTTCATAACAATTGAATCCCTTCTAAAGTAACATTCTTCATAACAAAAATATTCTTAATTACAAAAGGAAATCTATTCATTTATTTTAATATATAATTATTTATATATAAAACAAATAAATCAAATACTTTATTACACAAATCATTTAATTAAATATTGTTATCAACATTTAATGATAATTATTAATTATTAATTATAATATTTATAAAATTATTAATAAAATAATAGTTATATTAAATAATATAAAAACTAAAATATTAATATTGATAATAATAATAGTCATTATAATATACATTAACAAAAATAATACCATAAATATTATATAATAAAATATTAATAAATAAAAAAAATTTTTAAAAAAATCACAACATAACTTTACGTGTTTCAAATGCATATCCCAACAAAGGGGAAGACTGCTAGTCAACTTGTTGGCTGGGGTAGCCACTACATTGGTAGCATTCACTACCTCAACACCAACCACTACTTTGGCAGTGCTCACTACCATCGCAGTTGATCTGCCTTGGCAGCTGTGGGGGGAGAGTTCACTACCCCCTTCTCATTTTTTAAAATACATTTTTGTAAGAAAACAGTAAAACATAAAACCCCAATTCAAATGAAGAACCAAATTTTTTAATTTGGTAAAATTTTGAAAGCATAATTTATACATACATACATACATACATATATTATTTTATTTTATTTTAAAAAAAAATTCCAATAGGAATCTAGCATAGAAACTCAGATCAAATAGTCAAACTTACTAACAAATTGGGTTTTCTCTTCTTAACCCTTATCCTAATTTTAACAAATCCAAATACAAAATTTCCAATTCATCAAACAAGAGTTTCAAAACTAAAAAAACAAGTTTCTAAAATGAAGTTTCTAAAAGATGTTTCTAAAATGAAGAATTATCATTAAAAAAACAAGGGTTTCAATTCTAAATTAACAAAAAATGATTTCAAAAGAATGAAATTCATTGATAGATGTCTTTGAAAACAAAGAATAGAAGATTCACAAACAAGGGTTTCAACCCAAATTGAAATTTTGAAAACAATTTCATTTAAACACAAAGAAGATAGATATTTTCAAAGCAAGAACTATTGCTCAAAACTCACAAGATCCTACCTGGATCTAATGCTAAACAACGAATGCACAAAAGATGCAAGATTTTTCTTCTCTTCAAAAATCCTCTTCTTAGAAATTGGCTCCTCCAAACTTGTGTATGGAGAAATAAGCTCTGGTTTCCTAATAAAGAGCTTTCCCCAATTTAGGGCTTCAATTGTGCAATCACACAAAAACTCTTTATCTTTTATTATACTTTAATTTTCATGCACAAGCCTATTGTAATTAAATTAAAATAAACTTTATTGAATTTATGCTTTCTCTCTCTCATTTAATCACAAGACATTTTTAATAATATATTTATTAATTTAATTAATAACATTATTTATTGTTTATTATTAAAATAAAACTCCTAAATAATTATCAATAAATTAAATAAATTTAAATATGCCAAAATTAGAACTTTAATAAAATCTTTAAATTTAATTATTTTATTTAATTAATTTCTCAATTAATTAAATATAATTTAATTTCGAATTTTATTTATAAAATTTTCATTAAATTATCTTTTAATTTGATTTAATTATAACTAAAAATCATAATAGATACACAAAACCAAAAATGGTAACTCAAGACAAAGAACATAATCAAACTCCTAGGTCAAAATCACGAATTGAGATCACTTGATGAATTCAGATAGGTAAATAACTTAGATACTTGTCCTACTTTCTAGGACAATTGGCTTAGGTTAAAATTTGGACTCAAGAATTATCTCCCCACTTATACCGTTGATATACTATGATAGGGTACGCTCATTCTGGCAATTTAGGGAAGTCGATACTTGATACATGCAATCTGCATAAAACCTCAGCATGTGCATACACATATTCTAAATTAAATAAGAAATGGTAGGGAGTGGTACATCGTGTAGATCCAGATTAGCAGGTGACTACACCTACCTCCCTCAACCACATTAGAAATGTCAAATACAAAGAAAACATACACATACACCATACACATGAAAGTATGAGGTAAGTAACCATAGAAACTGCATATAAATAATCCATCTGTCTATCATCATGAGATAACTAAAATCATTGTATACTAGAATCATCATCAAAATAATCCTCAACACATTAAATAAGTAAGTAATTCACATAAATCAACTAAGTATAAAATAACATTTATTCTAATCTAGTAACCAAGTGCCTATAATCATAAACATTAGCATAAAACAACATGAAAGAATATGACAATACAATTAGAAAAGTCTTTTAGGGGTAGGTATTACAAAGACCAAAGGAGAATTAGGTTTTGAAAATCTTGAGCTTGGTTTGAAGAGAGATCGACAAGAAGAAAGAAATAATGGTTTCAATATCAAGTTCTGGTTAGGAGAAGATACAAAAAGAAGAAATATGGTTACAATTATCTAGGGAAATAAGAGATGAGGGTTGTGAATCTTGGAAAATATTAAAGGGGGGTTGACGTATAAAGGGTTTCTTCTATCTTTTACAATGGTTAGCGTGTCAAAAATGAAATTTACAATGCTTATAATGGAGGGAAGGATGAGGGCCAAGAATGCCTGCAAAAGTCTTGCGAGAATTTCTAATTGTTGGAGGATGAGAACCGAGGATACATCTAAGAACTGAAGCCCTATAGTGAATTGTAGCCTTATGGGTCATTGGAGGATCATGCAAAGAACCGTGGAAATGAGGAAAGGACAATGAAGACTTCTCGGGATACACACAATCTCTCTATTTACTGTTTAATTGTTATTTTGCACAATGCTTAATGGTAGAAATCCTTTCAAACTCCTCTCTTGAAAAGCTAATCTGAGGATCAACTCCAAGGTTCTGGGTGATCTTACGACCTACTAGAATCTGCTTAATTGAAGATAAATTTAAAATTTCATGAGGAGGACTTTGCTAGTTCAAACCAATTTCAGATAAGATGACCACTCTACTTGGTATCTCAAAATTAACCACAAAATAGATATGTTTTTGGTATTTTCTATTTTTAAATGATTGCAATTTAACAATGAAACTATATGAATTCCTAATTTAAGCAAGGGTTAGCAAAGAAAATGATAAAGATAGGGTAATAAGAGATGAAAGCAAATAATATGAAATGAAAATTCCTAATGGACATAAAGCATGATAACAACATGTCTGTGAGTTAAACCTTTGAAAAGATTGATAGGTAACCAATGAAAATATGAGCAATGCTTCCTTAATTCCACTAATGCAATTGTTGATGGGAATTAAATAACCATAAGATGTTTCACTTTTCATCCAATCTCAAGGCCGCAGAAAGTGCACTCATGCAAAACAAAAAGCTATGCGAGAACAAAGTGGATGATCTCTTCTTGAACTAAGTACATCTATAGAATTTGTAAAACTGTAGAAAACACTAGAGTTAAAAGATTGCTCAATCAAAATAACACAATAAAACTATTGGTTTAATTACACTCTAGGAATATACATTCAAAAAATATAACACATTGTTAGTGCACATATGGACCCAGATATTAAAAATTTTAGTTTTAGGTTTTGAACTTCTCTGAAGTACTTTGAACATACTTTAAAGTGGTTCGAATTGGTTCAATTTGCTAGAATGGGTTCAAATGATTCTACAAGCTTGTTAGTTCAATGTGGCTTATTCTATGTTCAGAAAAGTTCATGGGGTATGACAAGTTCAAGACAGTTTAAATCAGTTCAATAGTTTGGTGGTTCAAAGAGGTTCATCTTGCAGGTTTTGAATGGAAGCGCAGTGATTCAAAGGTCAAAGTCCAAAGTTCGAATTCTATGTTGCAGATTTGATGATGTCAAGTTTTGGATTAAGATTTAAATCCCTGACATATTGATGTGGGTACCATTGTTTTCATAAGCACGAGATAAAGGGATCAAGAGGTGACACAATATTGTGGTTTGAATGCAGTGAATTCATGACCAACTCAAAAATGTAGTTTGTAAGTTCACAAGTTTGAAACATCAAATATTTCAAATTCGAAAGTAATGGCCCAAGTTCATTTTAGAAGTCCAGTGGCCCTTAATAATATCTCAATTTCCAATTTTTCCCAAGTTTTGGGAGACTCTAGTTCAAATTGGTGATTCACATTAATTGTTAAGTATTTGAAAAAGACTTCATTTGGGGCTTTGCAAACTATGAAGTTCCTAATAATATCAAATATTTGGCACATACAAATGAGGGTTCTTTATTTCCATGGGCATATACCTGTCAAGCATCATTAAAGAAGCAGAGAATCAATTTAGTTATATTCATTTCATTTTTTTGACAATGAAAGGTTCCAAACTCAAGGCACCAATGGGAGTACTTTGATCCTCATGAATAGCATCAAGATCTACGTCGGTAAAGCACATGAACTGTTTTAAGATTGCCTATTTTAATATGTTTTAAATTGAGTTTGCAATAGAGCAATGGTGACGTTAGTAAGACCAGATCCTGAAATAAATTAGAATTGGAACTCATGCTAATCTCAGACTTATTATTATGTTGTTTTTCAAGATGGTAGATAAATTGAGAAAGTTTATTATTGATAGCTCAGGATATGATGGGAAATTGTTGAATCTACACGATTCAATGACATGGTCTATTAAGATCAATTGTATTAATAACATCATGTGGATTAAATGGGGAAATCTAATATAAAATATGGAACAAACTTTTCTTTTTCCAACAGGAATAACTCGAGAAATTGATCATCAAATACCACCTCTCTTGCTCGTAGAGATATTGGGATGAGAAGCTGCCAAAAACTAGCTTAAATGTAGGCAAGATAAATGGTGGGTCTTTCTCTCAATGAAACCTGATTGTTTCATCTTGTTATCAAAGAACCCGAAATATAGAAATAGTAATCTAAATTGCGAATGGAGGTCTTACATTTCATAAAAAACTTCTTTTCAAACCTGGTAACAGCTCGATAAAGGAATACGTGAGGATGGAAGTGCCCTCTTACATTTCCTCCAATGCAAGTATAAGAAATATCGATCAGGTTTTGTAATGATTGAATCACGTATAAGTCTGAGTGCATGAGTCCGGTTGGAACACTTAAACCTGCAATGTAATTGTTACAGATGTAATAGTGATAGGGAATCGAGTTCACTTTGATGAATATTGGGTCTGCTATATGGTATTTGAAGTAACCCAAGTCACCCCAAATCCATGTCTCTTTATATTACGTTTATTCCTTGATATATGAAGAAACCACTGATTGCCTGTCATAAAGAAGTCTGAGACAGTGATAGTGCAAAGATTTATTCCTGAAAATATATGAATGGGTATTAGAGAATAAAGAAATTCATCATGGAAATGACACTAGTAATGGCAGGGAGAAATATTCTAAATGACCAAATGAGGAGGCTCTTCATTATAATGTGTCAAAGTCTAATGAATTCAGTGAAAAGATTACGAATAGAGCACAGTGGTATCCACTATATGGTGGAATGCAAGACTGGAACTATATATATAAGGAGTTTACTTTGATTTGACATTGGAAATTAGTGATATGAAATGGCCTGCTACAAAGGAGATTTCTTTACTTTCAAAGCATAATCGTGGGTGACATATCTGATCAAAGGAAGGGGGATTCGACTAATTGACAATTGGGGGGAAACATCCATATAAGGTTGAAGAATGATTGATGTGGAAATATTACCAATAGACACTTTTCAAGTAATTCTCTATACTTGTCCAAATCAGGTGCAGTCATAGAAAGGTATCAAAATATTATTCAATCAACATTGGAGAGGTTTTGACATATGAAGATATTATAAAGATTAAGAAGCCATTAAAAATAATAAAACATGTGGTATAATTTTTTAAAAAAATTTTAAAGGGGATGTGAAGTTTTAAAACGTGAGAATCGATCTAATGTCTCAAGAAGATGAAAAGATGGGTTTTCATTCAAAGAATTAGTTACTCAAACTGAATTGAAACCAACAAAAAAAATACAAGGGGCAGTAAAAGACTGAGAAGGGTTTTCATTTACTTCCTTTCCAGAAGGAGATTTTACACTACCATAGGGAGAGGATTCTAGTTTTTGAGGGAGAGATTTTCTAGTTCTCCAAGGGAGAAGAATGCAGACTTTGGAGCTATAGTAGAATAGAGCTTTACTTGCTAGACTTTGTGTTAGTGATTAAAGGGAAATTTTATTTCAAAATCTAATGGATGGGAGGGAGTTTATATTTTCTTCTTCATAGTAAATCTGATGCAACATATAATAATATTTCTATTGTCTTTTACATATTAAAGAAGGGAGATTTGAAAGATGACTGGGACTAGAACTTTTTGTTTAGGTAGTTTACTTTCCACTAATTGTTATCTTTCCATAACATTCAGTTTTCTTTAAGTGCATCTAATATTGTTCTTTCCTAAACATATTTTGATATCATGATCTCTTTGAAATTTTGATTCCTCTTTTCTAAGGAGAATGGAAATTGTTCCTTTGATCTTTGTCTTTTGTAATGCAGTATACAACAAATTTTTTTTGTGTAATCTATTGTATAGTGTTTTCTTTCTTTTCAGTCATTAAGTTTACGTATCTATGTTCTATTTATGGATAGATGTTTGAAATTCTTTTGTGTTTTCTAGTCAAATGCATCCATACCTAATTCACTGAATATCTCACACGAGGAGCTGTACACAATAAAACTCAAAGGAAGGTTATCAATCCAATGACAACCAATCCAACTATTGGTACCAATTACTCCTCTCACTTGGGCATTTAGGGTTGTATTTGCATGAACTTTCTTGAAGGAAAATCTATTCACTAACATATTTTTGGTGACTCTTCTAGGGAGGAAAAGAAGATCATTGCTTAAGATTTGTTTCCGCAATTTTGTGATTATCTCCATGTGTAGGAGATTAGAGACTCTGTGTTTTGAACCTATTGAATCTTTGTTTTTAGAGTTCCAACATGTGTTATGGCAACTATGGGGGGCTCAGATCAAACCATTTGCCTTGGCCCGATATTCAACCTTGCCAAAGAGATCATGGAAATACCTTCCCAAGTTTCATGGAGACAAAACACAAGATCCAACTGATCACATCAAAGTAGTTATTGTTGCATGTGGGGTTCTTGGTGTATAGGAAGAAGATGTGTTCATCAGTATTTTTGTTCAAAACCTTGTGGGAAAAACCATGGAAAGGTTTTAGCATCTACAAGACAGATTTATCACCTCTTGGGATGATCTTAAGGGAAGATTCTTAGAGAAATTTCAACCCATAGTTGATTCCTATCAATAGTTGGTCAATCTTGTTCAAATTCAAATAAAAGAAGATGAATCTGTAAGGGAGTTTATTGATAGATTTAACAAGAGTGTTGGTAAAATTCCTCTAGCCCACCAACCAACTAAAAGTAATCAGGTATGCTTCTTTATTGCTGCTATGGATGTTGAAGTCAGGTTTTGGTTACAATGCCTTGGAGTGCAAAATTTGGTGGATGTACAAAAGGAAGCAATCAAGTTGGATGATGCCTTGATTCTTAATGGTATGAAATATATAAAAACCCCACCAATGGAAGAATACCTTTGTGGACAACAATACTACATTGAGGAGGAAGCTACAAAGAAGAAGTGTGTTCTGGAAGAACTTAAATCCACTCCCAATGTTCTCCTTTTTCAGAATCTAACTATTTTTAATGATGAAGACTTTCAAGAATCCTTGTTGGCTAAAGATAATTCTACAAAGATAATAGGATTCTGTTGCTCACATATTCAAAATAATGAGGAATGTGTTGCTCAATCAGACAAACTAGTGGCCAACTTGAATGTACCAATTGGAAGTGAAGAACTTGTTGCATATGAGTCAGACAAAGGGTTATCAATGGCTGCTCCTTTTCTAGAATGTCAATGTTGTTCTTTTGAAGTTTCTATTGCCCTCTCTATTATTGATTCAGATCAGTGTGATATGGTGTATTAGCAAGAGAAAAAAATAATAGATAGCGAAGAAGGGTATGACACTCCTCTCTCTGAATCTTTCCTATATGTGCCACAACAAGAGGGATGTTTGCAATCTAAACTAGTGATGAAGCAAGGATATCTTCCAAAGAATATGGTGGGTCAAACTATGCAACCTTTGGTTTGTTCAATAAGAACTAATGATAAAAGGCCTTGACACGTTAAAACATCCATGAATTTTGATGAAGTGGAATTGCATACTATGGTACAACATTTCATTCTTACCGTATTGCAGCAAACACAAGTGGAATCTAACCTTCTGAATGTGAAAGATCAATTAGAAGAGTGCTATGGTGAGTTACGGCTATTCAGAAAAGAGAGTTGGATCAGCATATGCATGTGTCTTATCAATTTGCAGATTTCTAATAAAAGAATCGTAAGCAAACAATGGTATGGAGCTATTGTATTGGGACATGGTTTGCTAACATAGAAAGGCTCCTACTTCTCCTAGATGGTAAATGGATTTACATGAATCCTTTGTTTCTTCCTGTTCTCATGGTAGGTTCTCATCCTACCTTTGTAAATATTGTAAATAAGCTTTTTTGATTATGCGTAGTGGTAGTTTGAATAATGCGCAAGCTTCAAGCTTGTTGGTAGTTTAGGTGTTTTGGTTAGTTGCTTTTGCCCTACTCCCCTCCGCCCTCTCTATAAGTAGCTCCCAGCCTTCTTTTCTTACTGACTTTATCACTCATGGATAAGACACTCATCTTTGGCCAGAGATTGCTGGAGTTCTCTATTTTTGCAATAAAAAATAGTCCCACAATTAGAACCCCTATTAGTACACATATTTACCTAGATATTAAAACTTTTAGTTTCAGGTTTTGAACTTCTCTGAAGTACATTGAACTTACTTCAAAGTAGTTTGAATTGGTTCAGTTTACTAGAATGGCTTCAAATGATTCTACAGGCTTGTTAGTTCAATGTGGCTTATTCTATGTGGTTTTGAACTTCTCTAAAGTACATTGAACTTACTTCAAAGTAGTTTGAATTGGTTCAGTTTGCTAGAATTAGTTCAAATAATTCTATAGGCTTGTTAGTTCAATGTGGCTTATTCTATGTTCAGAAAAGTTCATGGGGTATGGCAGGTTCAAGATAGTTGAAATTAGTTCAATAGTTTGGTGGTTTGAAGAGGTTCATCTTGCAAGTTTTGAACGAAAGCACAGTGATTCAAAGGTCAAAGTCCAAAGTTCAAATTCTGTATTGCAGATTTGATGATGCCATGTTTCAGATTAAGATTTAAATCCCCAACATATTGATGTGGGTACCATTATTTTCATAAGCACGAGGTAAAGGGATCAAGAGGTGACACAATATTGTGGTTTGAATGCGGCAAATTCATGGCTAGCTCAGAAATACAGTCTGTGAGTTCACAAGTCCGAAAGATCAAATGTTTCAAATTCAAAAGTAATGGCCCAAGTTCATTTTAGAAGTCTAGTGACCTTTAATAATATCTCAATTTCTAGTTTTCCCCAAGTTTTGGGAAACTCTAGTTCAAATTTCTGATTTGCATTAGTTGGTAAGTATTTGAAAAAGACTTCATTTGGGGCTTTGTGAACTATGAAGTTCCTAATAATAATATCAAATGCTTGGCACATAGAAGTGAGGGTTCTTTATTTCCACAGGCATATACCTGTTGAGCATCATCAAAGAAGCAGATAACCAAATTAGTTATATTCATTTCATTTTTCTGAGAATGAAAGATTCCAAACTCAAGGCACCGATGGAAGTACTTTGATCCTCATGAATAGCATCAAGATCTAAGTCGTTAAAGCACATGAACTATTTGATAGATTGCCTATTTGAATATGTTTTATATTGATTTTGGAATAGAGCAAAGGTGACGTCAGTAAGACTAGACCCTAAAACAAATTTGAATTGAAACTCATGCTAATCTCACACTTATTATTATGTTGTTTGTTAAGATGGTAGATCAATGGAATGGGTTTGTTATTGACAGCTCGGAAGATGATTGGAAATTGTTGAATCTACATGATTCAATAACATGGTCTACTAAAATCAACAGTATTAATAATTGCATTTGGATTAAATGGGGAAATCTAATATTAAATATGGAAGAAACTTTTCTTTTCTAGCAGGAATAACTCGTGCAATTGATCATCAACGACCACCTCTCATGTTCGTAGAGATATTGGAATGAGAAGATGCTAGAAACTAGCTTAAATGTAGGCAAGATAAATGGTGGGTCTTCCTCTCAATGAAACCCGATTGTTTCATCTTGTTATCAAAGAACCCGAAATACATAAATGGTAATCTGAATTGCGAATGGAGGTCATACATTTCATAAAAAACTTCTTTTGAAACCCGATAACAGCTCGCTAAAGGAAAATGTGAGGATGAGAGTGCTCTCTTACATTTCCTCGAATGCAATTATTAGAAAGATCGACCGGGTTTTGTAATGATTGAATCATGTATAAGTTCAAGTGCATGAGTCCAGTTGGAACACTTAAACTTGCAATGTAATTGTTACCGATGTAATGGTGACAGGGAATCGAGTTCAATTTGATGAATATCGGGTCTGCTATATGGTATATGAAGTAACCCAAGTCACCCCAAATCTGTCTCTTTATATTATGTGTACTCCTTGATATATGAAGAAATCATAGATTTCCTATCATAAAGACGCTGGAGATAGTGATAGTGCAAAGATTTATTTCTAAAAATATATGCACAGGCATTGGAGAATAAAGAAATGCATCATGGAAATGACACTAGTAATGGCAGGGAGAAATATTCTAAATGACCAAATGAGGAGGCTGTTCATTATAACTTGTCAAAGTCTAATGAATTCAGTGAAAGGACTACAAATAGAATGCAGTGGTATCCACTATATGGTGGAATGCAAGACTAGAACTATATATAAGGAGTTTGCTTTGATTTGACATTAGAAATTAGTGATATGAAATGGCCTGCTCAAAGGAGATTTCTTTACTTTGGGAGCATAATTGTGGGTGACATATCTGATAAAAGGAAGTGGGATTCAACTATTTGACAATTGGGGGGAAACGTCCATATAAGGTTGAAGAATAATTGATGTGGAAAGATTACCGAGACTTGTCAAGTAATTCTATATGCCTGTCCAAATCGGGTGCAATAACGGAAAGATATCAAAATATTATTCAATCAGCATTGGAGAGGTTTTCACATATGAAGATATTATAAAGATTAAGAAGCCATTAAAAAAAATAAAACTTGTGGTAAACCTTTTTTTTAAGACATTTAAAGGGGATGCCAAGTTATAAAAGGTGAGAATCAATCTAATGTTTCAGGAAGATGAAAAGATGGGTTTTCGTTCAAAGAATCAGTTATTCAAACTGAATTGAAACCGACAGAAAAATGATAAAAGGGCCAGTGAAAGACTGAGAAGGGATTCCATTTTCTTCCTTTCCAGAAGGAGATTTTATGCTACCTTAGGGAGAGGATTCTAGTTTTTGTCAGAGAGATTTTCCAATTCTCTAGGGGAGAAGAATGCAGACTTTGGAGCTGTAGCAGAATAGAGCTTTACTTGCTAGACTTTGTGTTAGTGATTAAAGGGAAATTTGATTTCAAAATCTAATGTATGGGAGGGATTTTTTATTTTCTTCTTGATAGTAAATTTGATGCAGCATGTAATAAGATCTTTATTTTCTTTTACATATTAAAGAAGGGAGATTTGAAAGATGATGACGACTAGAACTTTGTGTTTAGGCAGTTTACTTTCCACTGATTGTTATCTTTTCTTAACCTTCAGTTTTCTTTAAGTGCATCTGATGTTGCTATTTTCTGAATGTATTTTGATATCAAGATCTCTTTGAAGCTTTGACTCCTCTTTTCTCAGGAGAATGGAAATTGTTCCTTTGATCTTTGTCTTTTGTAATGAAGTATACAACAAACAAACTTTTTGTGATTTGTTGTATATTGTTTTCTTTCTTTTCTATCATTAAGTTTATGCATCTACATTGTATTTACAGATAGATGTTTGAAATTCTTTTGTGCTTTCTGCTCAAAAGCATCCATACCTAATTTGCTAAATATCTCACACGAGGAGCTATACTTGATAAAATTCAGAGGAAGGTTATCAATCCAATGATAACATGTCAAGCTACTAGTGTCGATTAGTCCTCTCACTTGGGCATTCAGGGTTGTATTTGTATGCACTTTCTTGGAGGACAATCTATTCACTAGCCAATTTTTGGCGACTCTGCTAGGGAGGAAAAGAAGATCATTACCTAAGATTTGTTTCTCCAGTTTTGTGATTATCTCTATGTGTATGAGATTGGTGACTCTATGTTTTGAACCTATTGAATCTTTGTTTTTGGAGTTCCAATGTGTGTTATGGTGGCAGTTGCAATGAAGCCATGGGGGGCTCGAATTAGACCATTTGCCTTGGCCCGGTATTCAACCTTACCAAAGAGATCATGGGAATACCTTCCAAAGTTTCATGGAGACAAAACACAAGATCCAACTGATCACATCAAAGCAGCTATTGTTGCTTGTGGGATTCTTGGTGTGGAGGAAGAAGATGTGTTCATTAGGTTGTTTTTTCAAAGCCTTGTTAGAAAAGGTGTGGAATGGTTTTAGAATCTACAAGACGGATGTATCACCGCTTGGGATGATATTAAGGGGAGATTCCTAGAGTGATTTCAACCCACAGTTGATCACTATCAATTGTTGGTAAATCTTATTCAAATACATATGAAAGAAGATGAATCTATAAGGGATTTTATTGATAGATTTAACCAGAGTGCTAGTAAAATTCCTCTAGTCCACCAACTAACTGAAAGTAATTAGGTATACTTCTTTATTGCTGCTATGGATGTTGAAGTCAAGTTTTGGTTACAATGCCTTGGAGTGCGAAATTTGGTGAACTCACAAAAGGAAGCAATCAGGTTGGATGATGCCTTGATTCTTAGTAGCATGAAATCTATAAAGATCCCACCAATGGAAGAATAACTTTGTGGATAGCAATACTACATTGAGGAGGAAGCTACAAAGAAGAAGCGTGTTCTAGAAGAACTTAAATCCACTCCCAATGTTCCCCTTTTTCAGAATCTAACTATTTTTAATGATTAAGACTTTCAAGAACCCTTGTTGGCTAAAGATAATATTGTAAAGATAACATGATTCTCCTACTCACATATTGAAAATAATGAGGAGTGTGTTGCTCAATCAGACAAACTAGTGACCAGCTTGAATGTACCAATTGCAAGTGAAGAACTTGTTGCATATGAGAAAGATAAAGGGTTATCAATGGCTGCTATTTTTCCAAAATGTCAAGGCTATTCTTCTGAAGTTACTAATACCCTCTCTGTCATTGATTTAGATCAGCATGATATGGTGCATAAGAAAGAGCAAAAACTGACAGATAGTGCAGAAGGGTATGAAACTCCTCTCTATGAATCTTTCTTACATGTACAACAACAAGAGGGATGTTTGCAATCTAAAGTAGTGATGAAGTAAGGAGATCTTCTGAAGAATATGGTGGGTCAAACTATGCAACCTTTGGTTTTGTCAATAAGCTCTAATGATAAAAGGCCTTCACAAGTTAAAACATCCATAAATTTTGATGAAGCAAATTTGCATACTATGGTACAACATTTCATTCCTATCATATTTCAACAAATACAAGTGGAATCTAACCATGTGAATGTGATAGATCAATTAGAATAGTGCTATGATGAGTTATGGCTGTTCAAAAAAGAGATTTGGATTAGCATATGCATGTGTTTTTTCAATTTGAAGATTGGCATCGAAAGAGTTGTCAACAAGTGATGGTATGGAGCTGCTCTCTTGGGACATGGTTTGCTGATGTGGGAAGGCTCCTACTTCTCCCTATTGGTAAATGGATTTACATGAATCCTTTCTTTCTTACTATTCTCATGGTAGGTTCTCTTCCTACCTTTGTAAATATTGTAACTAAGTATTTTTGATTGTGCGTAGTGGTAGTTTGAATAATGTGCGAGCTTCAAGCTTGCTAGCAGTTTACGTGTTTGGTTAGTTGGTTTTGCCCTACTCCCATTAGATCTCTGCAAGCAACTCCCTTCCTTCTTTTCTTGCTAACTCTATCCCCCATGGATAAGGCACTCATCTTTGGCCAGAGATTACTAGAGTTCTCTATTTTCGCAGTAAAAAATAGTCCCAAAATTAGAGCCCCTGTTAGTACACATATGGACCCAGATATTAAAACTTTCAATTTTAGGTTTTGATTCTTGGAAGTACTTTGTACTTACTTCAAAGTGGTTCAAAATGGTTCAGTTTGCTGGAACAGGTTCAAATAATTCTATAGGTTTGTTAGTTCAATGTGGCTTATTCTATGTTCAAAAAAGTTCATGGGGTATGACAGGTTCAAGATAGTTCAAATCAGTTCAATAGTTCGGTGGTTTGAAGAGGTTCATCGTGCAAGTTCTAAATGGAAGCACAGTGATTCAAAGGTCAAAGTCCAAAGTTCGAATTCTATATTGCAGATCTGATGATGTCAAGTTTTAGATTAAGATTTAAATCCTAGACATGTTGATTTGGGTACCATTATTTTCATAAGCACAAGTTAAAGGGATCAAGAGGTGACATAATATTGTGGTTTGAATGCAGCGAATTCATGGCCAGCTTAGAAATGCAGTCTACGAGTTCACAAGTCTAATAGATCAATTGTTTCAAATTCAAAAGTAATGGTCCAAGTTCATTTCAGAAGTCCACTGGCCCTTAATAATATCTCAATTTCAAGTTTTCTCCAAGTTTTGGGAGACTCTAGTTCAAATTGGTGATTCACATTAATTGGTAAGTATTTGAAAAAGATTTCTTTTGAGACTTTGTGAACTATGAAGTTCCTAATAATAATATCAAATGTTTGGCACATACAGATGAGGGTTCTTTATTTCCATGGGCATATACCTATCGAGCATTATCAAAGAAGCAGAGAACCAAATTAGTTATATTCAATTCATTTTTTTGACAATGAAAGGTTCCAAACTCAATTCACTGATGGAAGTACTTTGACCCTCATGAATAGCATCGAGATTTACATCGGTAAACCATATGAACTATTTGATGGATTGCCTATATGAATATGTTTGTATTCAGTTTGGAATAGAGCAATGGCAACATCAGTAAGACTAGATCCTGGAATGAATTCGATTTGGAACTCGTGCTAATCTCAGACTTATTATTATGTTGTTTATCAAGATGGTAGATCAATGGAATGGGTTGATTATTGACAGCTTAGGATTTGTTGGGGAATTGTTGAATCCACACAATTCAATAACATGGTCTAATAAGATCAATAGTATTAATAATTGCATGTGGATGAAATGGTGAAATCTAATATAAAATATAGAAGAAACTCTTCTTTTCTAGCAAGAATAACTCGAGCAATTGATCATCAAATACCACCTCTCATGCTCGCAGAGATATTGGAATAAGAAGATGCTAGAAACCAGCTTAAATGTAGGCAAGATCAATGGTGCATCTTCCTCTCGATGAAACCCTATTGTTTCATCTTGTTATCAAAGAACCTGAAATACAGAAATGGTAATCTGAATTGCAAGTGGAGGTCTTATATTTCATAAAAAACTTCTTTTCAAACTTGGTAACAACTTGACAAAGGAAAATGTGAGGATGAAAGTGCCCTCTTTTGTTTCCTCTATTGCAAGTATGAGAAAGATCGATCAGATTTTGTAATGATTGAATCACGTATAAGTCTAAGTGAATGAGTTTTGTTGGAACACTTAAACCTGCAATGTAATTGTTACAGATGCAATGGTGATAGGGAATCAAGTTCACATTGATTAACATTAGGTCTGCTATATGGTATTTGAAGTAACCTAAGGCACCCCAAATCCATGTCTCTTTATGTTACGTGCACTCCTTGATATATGAAGAAACCGCAGATTGCCTGTCATAAAGAAGCCCGAGATAGTGATAGTGTAAAGATTTATCTCTAAAAATATATGAATAGGTATTGGAGAATAAAGAAATGCATCATAGAAATGACACTAGTAATGGTAAAGAGAAATATTCTAAATGACCAAATGAGGAGGCTCTTCATTATAACTTGTCAAAGGCTAATGAATTTAGTGAAAGGATTACAAATAGAGCGCAGTGGTATTTGCTATATGGTGGAATGGAAGACTAGAACTATATATATAAAGAGTTTTCTTTAATTTGACATTAGAAATCAGTGATATGAAATGGCCTACTACAAAGGAGATTTCTTTACTTTAGGAGCATAATCGTGGGTGACATATTTGATCAAAGGAAGGGGGGTTTGACTATTTGACAATTGGGGGGAAACATCCATATAAGGTTGAAGAATAATTGATGTGGAAAGATTACTATCTAACACTTGTCAAGTAATTCTATATACCTATACAAATCAGGTGCAGTCACAGAAAGATATCAAAATATTATTCAATCAGCATTGGAGAGGTTTTCACATACAAAGATATTATAAAGATTAAGAAACCATTAAAAATAATAAAACTTGTGGTAAACTTAAAAAAAAATATTTTAAAGGGGATATCAAGTTGTAAAAGGTGAGAATCGATCTAAGCTCCCAAAAGATAAAAAGATAGGTTTTCATTCAGAGAATTAGTTACTCAAACTGAATTGAAACTGACAGAAAAATGATAAAAGGGCCAGCGAAAGACTGAGAATGGGTTCCATTTTCTACCTTTCTAGAGGGAGCTTTTATGCTACATTAGGGAGAGGATTCTAGTTTTTGAGAGAGAGATTTTCTAGTTCTCTAGGGGAGAAGAATGTAGACTTTGAAGCTGTAGCAGAATAGAGCTTTACTTGCTAGACTTTGTGTTAGTGATTAAAGGGAAATTTGATTTCGAAATCTAATGCATGGGAGGGAGTTTTTAATTTCTTCTTGATAGTAAATTTAATGCAACATGTAATAAGATGTATGTTATATTTTACATCTTAAAGAAGGGAGATTTGAAAGATGACTGCAACTAGAAATTTGTGTTTAGGTAGTTTACTTTCCACTGATTGTTATCTTTTCATAATCTTCAGTTTTTTTTAAGTGCATCTGATGTTATTATTTTCTGAACGTATTTTTGATATCAAGATCTCTTTAAAGCTTTGGTTCCTCTTTTCTCAGGAGAATGGAAATTGTTCCTTTGATCTTTATCTTTTGTAATGTAGTATACAACAAACAAACTTTTTGTAATCTACTATATACTATTTTCTTTATTTTAAGTCATTAAGTTTACGCATCTATGTTGTATTTATGGATAGATGTTTGAAATCTTTTTGGGCTTTCTAGTCAAAAGAATCCATACCTAATTCACTAAATATCTTACATGGGGAGTTGTACCTGATAAAATTTAGAGGAAGACTGTTATGAATCCAATGATAACCTATCCAACTGCTGGTGCTGATTAGTCCTCTCACTTCAGTATCAGGGTTGTATTTGCACACACTTTCTTGGAGGACAATCTATTCACTAATAGATTTTTGGCGACTCTGCTAGGCAACAAAAGAAGACCATTGCCTAAGATTTGTTTCCCTAGTTTTGTGATTATCTCCATGTGCATGAGATTGGTGACTCTGTGTTTTGAACCTATTGAATCTTTTTTTTTGGAGTTCCAGTGTGTGTTATGGCGGCAGTTGCAATGCAACCATGGGGGGATCAAATCAAACCATTTGCCTTGGCCCGGTATTCAACCTTACCAAAGAGATCATGGGAATACCTTCCAAAGTTTCATGGAGACAAAACTCAAGATCCAACTAATCACATCGAAGCAACTATTGTTGCATGTGGGATTCTTCATGTGCAGGAAGAAGATGTGCTCATTGGGTTGTTTGTTCAAATCCTTGCGGGAAAAATCAGTGGAATGGTTTCAGCATCTAAAAGATGGATGTATCACCACTTGGGATGATCTTAAGGGGAGATTCTTAGAGAGATTTCAACCCACAGTTGATTCCTATCAATTGTTGGAAAATCTTTTTCAAATTTCGATGAATGAAGATGAATTTGTAAGGGAGTTTATTGATAGATTTAACCGAAGTGTTGGTAAAATTCCTCTAGCCCATCAACTGACTTAAAATAATAAGGTATGCTTCTTTATTGCTGCTATGGATGTTGGAGTCAGATTTTGGTTACAACGCCTTGGAGTGCAAAATTTGGTGGATGCACAGAAGGAATGAATTAGGTTGGATGATGCCTTGATTCTTAGTGGAATGAAATCTATAAAGACCCCACCAATGGAAGAATACCTTTGTGGACAGAAATAGTACATTGAGGAGGAAGCTGTAAAGAAGAAGCGTGTTCTGGAAGATCTTAAATCCACTCCTAATATTCTCCTTTTTCATAATCTAACTATTTTTAATGATGAAGACTTTCAAGAACCCTTGTTGGCTGAAGTTAATGTTGTAAATATAATAAAATTCTGCTGCTCGCATATTGAAAATAATGAAGATAGTGTTGCTCAATCCGAAAAACTAGTGACTAGCTTGAATGTATGAATTGCAAGTGAAGAACTTGTTGCATATGTGTCAAATGAAGGGTTATCAAGGACTTCTTTTTTTGTAGAATGTCAAGGCTATTCTTTTGAAGTTGCTAATGCTCTCTATGTTATTGATTCAAATCAGTGTGATATGGTGCATCAACAAGAGCAAAAATTGATAGATAGTGAAGACGGGTATGACACTCTTCTCTCTGAATCTTTCTCATATGTACCACAACAAGAGGGATGTTTTCAATCTAAAGTAGTGATGAAGCAAGGAGGTCTTCTGAAGAATATGGTGGGTCAAACTATGCATCCTTTGGTTTTGTCAATAAACATTGATGATAAAAGGCCTTCACAAGTTAAAACATCCATGAATTTTGATGAAGTTCAAACATTTCATTCCTACCATATTGTAGAAAACACAAGTGGAATCTAACCCTTGTGAATGTGAAAGATCAACTAGAAGAGTGCTATGATGAGGTATGGTTGTTCAGAAGAGAGAGTTGGATTAGCATATGCATGTGTCTTTTTAGTTTGAGGATTGGCATTGAAAGAGTTGTCAACAAGTGATGGTATGGAACCTCTCTATTGGGACATGGTTTCCTGATGCTGGAAGGCTCCTACTTCTCCTAGGAAGTTAATGGATTTACATGAATCCTTTCTTTCTTCTTGTTCTCATGGTAGGTCCTCTTCCTACCTTTGTAAATATTGTAGCTAAGTTTTTTTTGATTTTGCGTAGTGCTAGTTTGAATAATGTGCAAGCTTTGAGCTTGTTGGTAGTTTAGGTGTTTTGGTTAGTTGGTTTTGCCCTACTCCCCTCCACCCTCTTTGCAAGCAGCTCCTGGCCTTCTTGTCTTGCTGACTCTATTTTTGCAATAAAAAATAGTCTCATAGTTAGAGCCCCTATTAGTACACATATGGACCTAGATATTAAAACTTTCAGTTTCAAGTTTTGAACTTCTCTAAAGTACTTTGAACTTACTTCAAAGCGGTTTGAATTGGTTCAGTTTGGTGGAACAGGTTCAAATGATTCTACAAGCTTGGTAGTTCAGTGTGGTTTATTCAATGTTCAAAAAAGTTCATGGGGTATGACAGGTTCAAGATAGTTCAAATCAGTTCTATAGTTCAGTGGTTTGAAGAGGTTCATCTTGTAGGCTCTAAATGGAAGCATAGTGATTCAAAGGTCTAAGTCCAAAATTTGAATTATGTGTTGTAGATTTGATGATGTCAAGTTTCAGATTACGATTTAAATCCTCAACATATTGATATGGGTACCATTATTTTCATAAGCATGAGGTAAAGGGATCAAGAGGTGAAACAATATTGTTGTTTGAATGTAATGAATTCATGGCCAGCTTAGAAATGTAGTCTGTGAGTTCACAAGTGTGAAAGATCAATTATTTCAAATTCAAAAGTAATGGCCCAAGTTCATTTCAAAAGTCTAGTGGCTCTTAATAATATCTCAATTTCCATTTTTTCCCAAATTTTGGGAGACTCCAGTTCAAATTGGTGATTCACATTAATTGGTAAGTATTTGAAAAAGACTTCATTTAGGGCTTTGCAAACTATGAAGTTCCTAATAATAATATCAAATGTTTAGCACATACAAATGAGGGTTCTTTATTTCCATAGGCATATACCTATCGAGCATCATCAAAGAAGCTGAGAACCAAATTCGTTATATTCTTTTATTTTTTTTGACAATGAAAGGTTCAAGGCACCAATGGAAGTACTTTGACCCTCATGAATAGCATCAAGGTCTACGTTGGTAAAGCACATGAACTGTTTGCTATACTGCCTATTTGAATATGTTTTATATTGAGTTTGGAATAGAGCAATGGCTATGTCAGTAAGACTAGATCCTGAAACAAATTCATATTGGAACTCATGTTAATCTTAGACTTATTGTTATGTTGTTTGTCAAGATGGTAGATCAATGGAATGGGTTTATTATTGACAGCTCGAGATATGATGGGAAATTGTTTAATGTACACGATTCAATAACATGGTCTAATAAGATCAACGGTATTAATAACTGCATGTGGATTAAATGGGGAAATCTAATATAAAATATGGAAGAAACTCTTCTTTTCTAGCACGAATAACTCGCACAATTGATCATCAAATACCACCTCTCATGCTTGCAGAGATATTGGAATGAGAAGATGCCAGAAACCAGCTTAAACGTAGACAAGATAAATGGTGGGTCTTCCTTTCAATGAAAACCCGATTGTTACATCTTGTTATCAAAGAACCCAAAATACAGAAATGGTAATCTGAATTGCTAATGGAGGTCTTACATTTCATAAAAAGCTTGTTTTCAAACCTGATAACAGCTCGATAAAGGAAAATGTGAGGATGAAAGTGCCCTCTTATGTTTCGTAGTTTTTTTAATGATTGAATCACGTATAAGTCTGAGTGCATGAGTCTAGTTGGAACACTGAAACCCGCAATGTAATTGTTATAGATGTAATGGTGACAGGGAATTGAGTTCACTTTGATGAATATCAGGTCTGCTATATGGTATTTGAAGTAACTCAAGTCATACCAAATTTATGTCTCTTTACATTACTTGTACTCCTTGATATATGAATAAACCGTAGATTGTCTATCGTAAAGAATCCCGAGATAGTGATAGTGCAAAGATTTATTTCTAAAAATATATAAATGGGGATTGGAGTATAAAGAAATGCATCATGGAAATGACACTAGTAATGGTAGGAAGAAATATTCTAAATGACCAAATGAGGAGGCTCTTGATTATAATGTGTCAAGTTCTAATGAATTCAGTGAAAGGATTACAAATAGAGTGCAGTGGTATCCGCTATATGGTGGAATGCAAGACCAGAACAATATATATAAGGAGTTTGCTTTGATTCAACATTAGAAATCAATGATATGAAATGGCTTTCTGCAAAATAGATTTCTTTAGTTTAGGAGCATAATTGTGGGTGACATATTTGATCAAAGGAAGGGGGATTTGACTATTTGACAATTGGGGGGAAACATCCATATAAGGTTGAAGAATAATTGATGTGGAAAGATTACAAACTAACACTTGTCAAGTAATTCTATATACCTGTCCAAATCGGGTGCATTCATAGAAAGATATCAAAATATTATTCAATCAACATTGGAGAGGTTTTCACATACGAAGATATTATAAAGATTAAGAAGACATTAAAAATAATACAAGTTGCGGTAAACTTTTTAAAAAAAAGTTTAAAGGGTATGTCAAGTTGTAAAAGGTGAGAATCGATCTAATGTCCCAAGAAGATGAAAATATGGGTTTTCATTCAAAGAATCAGTTACTCAAACTGAATTGAAACCGACAAAAGAAATATAAAAGGGCTAGCGAAATACCGAGAAGGGGTTCCATTTTCTTCCTTTCTAGAAGGAGATTTTATGCTACCTTAGATAGAGGATTCTAGTTTTCGAGAGAGAGATTTTCCAATTCTCCGAGGGAGAAGAATGCAGACTTTGGAGCTGTAGCAGAACAAAGCTTGATTTCCTAGACTTTGTGTTAGTGTTTAAAGGGAAATTTGATTTCGAAATCTAATGTATGGGAGGGAGTTTTTATTTTCTTCTTCATAGTAAATTTGATGTAGCATGTAATAAGATCTGTGTTGTCTTTTACATCTTAAGGAAGGCAGATTTGAAAGATGACTACAACTAGAACTTTGTGTTTAGGTAGTTTACTTTCCACTGATTGTTATCTTTTCATAACCTTTAGTTTTCTTTAAGTGCATCTGATGTTGCTATTTTCTGAATGTATTTTGATATCAAGTTCTCTTTGAAGCTTTGATTACTATTTTCTCAGGAGAATGGAAATTATTCCTTTGATCTTTGTCTTTTGTAATGCAGTATACAACAAATGAACTTTGTGTAATCTGTTGTATACTATTTTCTTTCTTTTCAATCATTAAGTTTATGCATCTATGCTGTATTTATGTATAGATGTTTGAAATCCTTTTTTTCTTTCTGGTCAAAAGCATCCATACCTAATTCACTAAATATCGTGGACGGGGAGTTGTATCCGATAAAATTCAGAGGAAGATTATCAATCCAATGATAACCTATCCAACTATTGGTGCTGATTAGTCCTCTCACTTGGGCATTCAGGGTCTTATTTGTGCACACTTTCTTGGAGGACAATCTATTCACTAACACACACTTAGGCAGGAATCATGCTACACTCCAAATGTGAGCAACAATAGCATATATTATTGCATCAAAATAATGATGACCTAGAATACATATTACATTCCTAAATTTATAAGAAATATTTTGCTCAATTTGTGTTTAGAGTGAGATATCTTTATGTAATCATATGCTTCTAAATTAATAAAAAAAATCTAATTATGTAAAAACTTACTATCTAACTAGTGCTAAGTAGGACTCCATTCATATTTATATGATTAAATGGATCCATGAGCCTTTAGATGTCATAAAACAAAGAAAGCATGAGAAAATATGAAAGATAAAGCCTTTAGTTGATGTAGGAGTCTTTGGAGATGCCAAAAAATAGAAGCTCAACCTTCTCTGGATGTTTGTAGGAGTTAAACTATCGTCAGAATGCGTTTCTAATGCATGAAAAGCTCTAAATTTAGAACTAGTAGTTAACGATTGGTGCACCTTAGACTTCTTCAAAAAATTTTGGCAAACCTTTGAAAAGTTCACCTCTATACCTAGCGCACCTCTACACTAGCACACCTTGGAAGAAATTTGTGGAAGGTGCTAATTTCACCAAAAAATCAAAGTTCTCAGTTTTGAATTTTTTTTTTGGGTTTTTCTCAAATGGGGTTTTAGATCTCTTTTACGTACTTACTTTGATCCCTTTGATGATTTATACCCTCTTTATAGCAAAAAATTTTCATAGACTTGAACTCTTTTTGCTTCTAAAATCTTAAGGGACCTATGTTGAATCTTGTCATCAATAGTTATATAAGACGAAAACTATTGTGGTTCATGTATCCAACCTTTGTATCTTTGATTTTTAGTGTAACTTGCTTGATCCTTTCTTCTCTTTGACTACCTAATCATTCCTAGTCAGAGACCAGGTGATCCAGATTATCTAAAATGATCAAACATTTGAAACTTTTCCATACCTTCCTAAAAGTTTTTCTAGGTCCTTTTAACTGGCATTTTCAGAGGTCCTATGCTCAAAACTTCAAATTGAAACTTTCATCAATCCCTAAAACTGGGTAGCTAAAGGCTCATTGTTTTAGGGACAAAAATTAGATTTTTAGTTCTTCTTTCCAACGGTGTAAAAAAAGTTATGACCCCAACAAGTTAAGGATGCCTTTTTATCTACACAAAGAAGAAAATATTAGACCGGGTTGTTGAAAATCAAACCTTAAACAAATGCCAATTATAATAGAAAAGACCGAGAACTTAAAAACAAAGAAAAACACACCAAAACCTCATTCAAACCTCTAATAAGCAAAAAAGAGCACACCTGGCGTACCTCTGAGGTGCACTAGGTGTTCTTTTCTTTGACAAAACTCTTAAAAACAAGAATACGCATCTAGCGCACCTCATGGGGTGTGCTAGGTGCACACCCTTATGACACAAAGGGATGTTTATCCTAGATAAGGTGCATACTTGCGCACCTTAGATAGGTCTGCATCTGCACACCTTAAATTAGGTGAAGGCTTAGCATAGGTATTTTATGAGATTTTTGTAATGTTAATAAAAAAACAATGTGCACACCTTTTGGGGGTTGTGCAGTTGCACACTTTCCAAGGGGAATGTACTCTTTTCCCTAAATGACCAGCGCACTAGTGCACCTAGTGAGGTGCACTAGGTATGCTCGTGCACCTCTTAGCGCGAAAACTTGATTTTCTCCCTTAGAAACAAGGTTTCTAGCATCTGGGTTTCTAGGTAGAGACCTAGATTAGGAAAAAACACTAGGTAAAACCTTAAAAAATACTCAAACCTTGGACTAGGGATCTTATAAGCTAAAAAAAAATAGGGGGTCTCCATTTCTCTGAGAAATGGGGCGTGTGTTGTGAAACCACAACATTTTCCTTATAACAAAACCCATTGCATAATATGAGTGGAAATTTTCAATTGAGCTAGATCATCCTCAGCAAATGGAAAATCACCCCAAAAATATTTGATAGGTGGATCTTGACCAAAGCCTTTGATCCTACCAATGGGTGATCTTTGGATAAATCAATCTATGTAGTAGCCTGGTGTCATAGTGAGAGACCTCCAAGTGCTTGATGAAACCTGGAATGTCCTACATACTTGTAAAGCTCATCTCTCACAATCATTGTCTTCCACAACTCTAATTTAATTATTTTTAATTAAATAATTATCAAATAATTAAAATTATTATTATTCATTAAAGTTGGTGTATTTTAGTAATTAGGGAATAGGAACCCTAATTAGGGTATGGTTATTTATAAGAGGGTTTGTAGTTCATTTGAGGAACACACGTGTTTTGGAGAGCAAAAGAATTGTTGAAATTTTTAGAGGGTTTAGATTTGCATGCATTCACATATTGTCTCAGATTTTAGTTGTGGTTTTGATCTAGTTTTTGAGAATTTATTGTAGAATTTTATTGAAAAGTATGTTTACTTCATGTCTTCATGGGTGCTAGCATTATCTTATTAATTTATTGGATTTATTTTTGGAGGAAGAATTATGTTATAGATTTTGAAAAGGAAAACATATTTATGAAGAATAACTGACTGATGAAACTTGTAGAAAAATCTATAAAATTGATATGATTATATTATTTTAAAACCCTTTCTAATATAGGGAAAATTCAATTATATAAAATTGGAAGAAAAAAAAGAATTGAATAGGTAGGGTTTCAACTTTAAATTTGTCGTTAGAACCATGTGATTATCATGAATTTTCTAAATAAAGATAAATATTCTTCTTATATCTAAAACAATTTGGTTACAAAATTTATTGGAAAAGAAAATGAGTAATTGAGAGGAAAGCATGTTGTAACTAAACTTATTAATGTATGAGAAAATAAATATAATAAAGATAGAAAAATAAGTATATTATGGTTGCATGATTTGAGAGATCAAAGCCATGCAAACATATTGATTAGGTTTATTTCTTTGGGTTCCCAACTGGGGAGTTACAAACTTCAATAGCCTGAGAATTTTTTTGACTAAAATGAGGAAGTTTGAGAAAAAGTAGGATTTGTATTGAAAGATCATGGTGGAGATTACTAATGGCAACAACCACTAACAACATCATAAATTTTAATTGATGGAAAAGACTCCTTGTCAAACATTTTCTTATAAAAATAATACACTTTTACAAATTATTCTCATTTGTTTTTTACTTTAACTACATTCAAAAGCTAGATCATAAACCCTAATGTGAAGAAAAAAAGATAATTAGTTATCAAAATTATTGGGTAAAATGGTATGGCACCTTGAGCTATCCTGGGTGGATTCAGACAAATGCCCAATATATTTGTTGATGTTATTAATTCTAACTCAATGTTTTAAGCGGTGAGCTCTAGTTTGACTTGTGATACTAAAGTCTCTAGTCTTCTTTGCATGTTTTAACTCCAAGACAACTGCATTAATTTAATCATAATGGCTCCTTCAAATAGTTGAGAGATAGTTTCAGATTCCTATGTTCATGCATTGATTTGTAATATAAATCATGCGATATTGTAAACAATTTTTTTTTATGGAGAATACAATGTAACCAATACATTTTTTTTATTCTTGGTAGATCTATATTTCTTCAGTATTTTTTCCTTGCATATTTGTTTCAATTCCTAACTAGAACTATAGCAAAAATTATACATGGTATTAGAGATAAGGCCACTAGGAAAATAAATGTATTGTTTGTTTGTAGGTATTGAAGATCGAGTTTTACAAGATGGAATTTTTAGCATCTGTCTTTATCATGCCATTCAATTATTTCGAGGCTTAAAAATAGGCTTGCATTGAAATGTTACGACATCAAAGGTTGGACCTGACTCAAAGATAGGTCAAGATCACACTCTCTTTGCATATATCTTTCCAATATTTTCTTTCTAGTGACACACTGCTTTTGTGGATCTGTCATGCCTCTTGGTGTCAATTTTTCCTTTTCTTCCATTCTTGATTAGATTTATAGACAATTGAAACCTGTATTTTCAATTAGTAACTTGTTTATGCATGATTGATTAGTGTCATTAGGGTCACTCGTACAGACTCATGTGTCAGCTACATCCCTGAATGGTAGATTTTTTTCCTATGTTCACCATCTATCCATTGTTTGGGGGAGCTATGTAGATTATTGTCTATTGTAGCTTCAATTTGATTGACAGATGTTTTGCATTTGTTTCCCATCGATTCATTGTTCAAGTCGTGTTGTTTGGAGTACTCATACAGATTGATCTTGACCTTCATCTTGGTTTCAGAGGAGGTTTTTCATTCAGCACTTTAGCGGTTATGATTTGATAGATATCCACAATATTTTTCATTTCATGGAAGAATTTCTCTCATTTCTCATTTCTTTCAATTTTCATCTATATTTCTTAGTTAGATTTAAGAGGGGATGTTGATGTTATTAATTCTAACTCAATGTTTTAAGTGGTGAGCTCCAGTTTGACCTTTGATACTATAGTTTCTAGTCTTCTTTGCATATTTAAACTCAAAGACAACTAGGTTAATTTAATCATAATTGCTCCTTCAAACAATTGAGCACTAGTCTCAGATTCCTAAGTTCATGCATTGATTTGTTATATTAATCATGCAATATTTTAATGATTTTTTTGATGGAGAATACAATGTAATCATTACATTTTTTTAATTCTTCATAGCTCTGTATTTCTTCAGCATTTTTTTCACTACATATTTGTTTCAATTCCTTACTAGATCTATAACAAAAATTTTACAATATTGTCATGTAACCTATGTAGCCTCCTAGAAGGGGAAGACCACTTATAGTAATAAGATTAGTATTAAAGTATTTAATTTGCAACCTCCATAAATTCTTGAGAATGAGAAAAAAACATTGCAAATAGAATTAGTTTTTTTAAACAATATTTTGTTCCTTTAATATACCGATACCAAAGTCAATAAATGGAAGCTAAACAACACAAAACATGACTCACACACGTCTAAAATAACATGCAAATAGACCAATTATTAACGTCATATGCCCAGATATAACCTCAAAACCCTTTGACAAAATAGGAGATGGAACACTTCGATATTTGTTCACCTAACACCAAAAGCACACCAGCTGGTACAGTGCTCTACTAAACTAGCAATTCCAACGATGTTATTTTTATTTGCATGCCTCCTCTTGCATAGAAACTTGTAGAAGCCTCTGATCTGACCAGAATAAATGTAATAAAATTTATATTAGGCAGACAACTGATAACATCAAAACACATTTTGTTAAGAAAGATTGAACATAAACATAATAGAAGGAAAATGAACAGTTGATGTTATTGGCTATGCAGGAGAAGATTAATTAGCATTTATTTTGTATTCGTTGGCAATAGTTCTGTACTATGGAAGGAACTAAAAATAATTCCATGTCATCATCATTCCACGCAAATGAATAAAATCATGATCCAAAATAATGAATAAACATGCTGTCATGTCATGATTGAGAATATTCATAGGAATCTAAGAAATATTCAAATACTAATACTCCATACTCATCTTTGTAAGGAAATTTTATGAAACTATGTTAGATAAACTCCTCTTATAAATTTGTACTACGTAACTTTAATATTTTTTGTCAAATATACGTGTGTTAGTGGTGTGAGAAATAGAAATCAAAATAAATACTCACAACCCTAAAACCAAAAAAAAAATTTCTTGGCACTAACAATTGCTGAGTGCTAGTTTTGCTCGACACATGAAGATGCTGAGTGGCAATTTGCTCGGCACGTGAAGGTTCTGAGTGACAGGCAACAGGCACCGAGTGATAGGAAGCTCGGCACTCAAAGGAGAGCTTGGCACACAAAGTAAATGCTTGACAACAATAGATGCCGAGTGAGCTTGGCTCCAACTGAGAAAGAGGATGCTGAGTGTTCTGTTCAACTAAAAAATTATAACTTAGAAAATTTCAACGTGAATGCTTTCACCATTAAAACCAGAGATCCAATACTTGAAACTTTCAAAAAAACTTGTCAAATGCAATAAACAAGGGAAGAGCAATAAATTCAAGTATGCTTACTTACTTTTCTATTCAACTGAGATTAAACTATTACAAAATCTGGGAGCATTCGGCTTCAACCAGAAAACCCTAAAATAATCCTAAACTAGTAAATCTTCAAACTTCAAAAAACTTTAAACTTGTAACACTAATGGCTGCATACAATGGTGCCTAGAGAAATTACTGCTTTAATAGGTCGAAACCAACAATGACAAACTTACAGAGTGAACAAGGGAAACACGTGCAACTGAAGGCACAACCTTCTTTCCTTCTTCCTTCTCTGCTCTGCTCTACAACAACTGATCTACTAAATAATCTAACTAAACTAAAATGATTGTAGAAACATTCCCTTTTGTCACATTCCATTTTCCCCCTCTTTTCTGATTTCAAAAAAATTCTCACCAACTATATTTATGTTTCTATCTGTTCTGGATGTCACGGGGGTAGGTGAGCATTTGGCTCAAGGGAAAAATGACCATTTCATTAAATATTCCAACACTCCCCCTTTATCCTAAGCCAAACAAACAAGGATCAGGGTATGTGCATGATCATGGTGTACCAAACTATGGCCTTAAGTGGCAGTGAAAAATCAGAAAATCAGGGTTATGTCAACTTGACACATAATTTTAAAGTGGTTATGGAATTTATATCAAAAAGTTGTCAGAAAATAATCTATAAGAAATTGAATGTAGTTTCTAAAATACTAGGCCTTATCAGGAGAAAAAAATAATTGATTGGTCAAAAGTTTGAATTTTAATGCAGTACTACAAAAATTTCAGGGCAAAAATAAAAAGTAGGTCTATGTCTGACCATCTTAATCAAAATCAAATAATAATATTTTTTTAATATAATTATAGATATGAAAAGTAGACTCATGCCCGGAAGTGACGCATATTTTTTGGTATATTTATTCCAAATAAATAATTAAATATGAATTTTCTACCAAAACTTTTTCGAAAAAAAAAAGTCCTGTGTCTGACCACCTTAACTAATAGAAAATTTTACCAAATTTAATTTTTTCTCCTTATACTAGGCGAAGCATAGAATGTGACACAACTTTTAGATTTAAAAAATGTTATATTGTTTGAAAATTATAGCTGTTTTTCAATCAGTATGTCAATCAACACTTTACAATAATCTTCATTGATAATTAACTAATAAATACTTATTGATCTTAGAATTTGATAGAAATTATATTGATGGAATCTCAAGAGTGATATTAAAAAATTGTTTTCATTTCATTCAATTTCAATGAAAATAACATTGTCAGATAACTACCTGAAGTTTGAGTATCACTAAAACCCTCTTCAAACACGTCTTTTGGGTTGACCGGGTAGGCTTGGTAAATACCAAGCCTAATCGGATATCAGATTTGAAATTGGATATCCGATATGGCTAGGTGAATTTTGGTGAGAAATTTGAAATCCCAATGCATTTTGGAGGGAAAACCAGATTTAAGACTTATAGCTTATGATTTATAAATTATTTTTGTTATATTACTATGTAAATATGTATTATAATATATTATGTTATTCTCATTATAATCTATAAATATAATTTATATTATTATTATTGTTACAAAATATAATAACGTAATATATATATATATATATTAATATGTATGTTATTAATATATATGAGTAAAAGGGGGTCATAGATCCCTTCGACCCATTACATAACAACATATGTCCCTAGGGGTCCTAGGACCCCTAGTGACTTATTAAAATCGTTCTAACGGTTCAAAGGAGGTCATAGGTTGACTTATGACCCCTTTCACGCATTGCATGATGACATATGTCCCTAGGGGTCCTAGGATCCCTAAGGACATATTAGAATCATTCTTATGAGTCAAAGAGGGTCATAGGTTGAACTATGACCCCATTCAACTCATTAAATGATGACATATGTCCCTAGGGGTCTAGGACCCATAGGGACATATTAGAATCATTCTTATGGGTCAAAGGGGGTCATAGGTTGACCTATGACCCCCTATGACCCATTACATGATGACATATGTTCCTAGGGGTCCTAGGACCCCTAGGGATATATTAGAATCATTCATATGGGTTGAAAGGGCTCATAGGCTGACTTATGATCCCCTTCAACCCATTACATAATGAGATATGTCCCTAGAAGTCCTAGGACCCCTAGGGACATATTAGAATCATTTTTATGGGTCGAAGGGGGTCATAGGTTGACTTATGACCCCCTTCGACACATTACATGATGACATATGTCCCTAGGGGTCTTGGGACCCTTAGGGACATATTAGAATCGTTCATATGGGTCAAAGGAGGTCATAGGTTAACCTATGACTCCCTCCGACCTATTACATGAAGACATTTGTCCCTAGGGGTCCTAGGACCCTTAGGGACATATTAAAATCGTTCATATGGGTCAAAAGGGGTCCTAGGTCACTCGAACCATTAAAGGACGACATATGTCCCTAGGGTCCTAAGACCCGTAGGGACATATTAGAATTATTCATATAGATCAAAGGAGATCATAGGTTGACCTATGAACCCCTTCAACTCATTAAATGACAACATTTGTCCCTAAGCGTCTTAGGACCCCTAAGGACATATTAGAATTGTTCATATGGATCAAAGGGGGTCATAGGTTGACCTATGACCCCCTTCGACCTATTTAATGATGACATATGTCCCTAGGGATCCTAGGACACCCAAGGACATATTAGAATTGTTCATATGGGTCAAAGGGGGTCATAGGTTGACCCATGACCCCTTTTGACCCATTACATGATGACATATGTCTTGAGGACCCCTAGGAACATATGAGAATCATTTTTATGAGTCAAAGGGGGTCATAGGTTGACATATGACCCCCTTAGACACATTACATGATGGCATATGTCCCTAGGGGTCCTAGGTCCCCTAGGGACATATTAGAATTGTTCATATGGATCGAAGGGGGTCATAAGTTGACCTATGATCTCCTTTGACCCATTAAATGATGACATGTGTTCCTAGGGGTCCTAGGACCGCTAGGGACATATTAGAATTGTTCATATGGGTCAAAGGGGGTCATAGGTTGACCTATGACCCAGTTTGACCTATTACATGACGACATATGTCCCTATGACCCTTAGGGACATATGAGAATTGTTCTTATGGGTCAAAGGGGATCATAGGTTGACCCATGACCTTCTTGAACACATTACATGATGACATATGTCTCAAGGGGTCCTGGGACCCCTAGGGAAATATTAGAATCATTCTTATGGATCAAAGGTGGTCATAGGGTGACCCATGACACCCTTCAACCCATTACATGACAAGATATGTCCCTAGGGGTCCTGGGACCCCTAAGAACATATTATAATCATTCTTATGGGTCAAAAGGGGTCATAGGTCAACCTATGACCCCCTTTGACCCATTACATGATGACATATGTCCCTACAGCTCATAGGACACCTAAGGACATATTAGAATTGTTCATATGGGTCAAAGGGGATCATAGGTTGACCTATGACCCCCTTTGACCCATTACATGATGACATATGACTCTAAGGGTCCTAAGACCCCTAGGGACATATTATAATGCTTCTTATGGGTCAAAGGGAGCCATAGGTTGACCTTTGACCTTCTTCGAAAAATTACATAATGACATGTATCTAAAGAGGTCCTAGGAACCCTAGGGACATATTAGAATCGTTCTTATGGGTCAAAGGGAGTGATAGGTTGACCTATGATCCTCTTTGACCTTTTACATGATGACATATGTCCTTAGGGGTCCTAAGACCCCTAGGGACATATTAGAATCATTCTTATGGGTCAAAGGGGATCATAGGGTGACCTATGACACCCTTCAACCCATTACATGACAACATATGTCCCTAGGGGTCCTAGGACCCCTAGGGACATATTAGAATCATTCTTATGGGTCAAATGGGGTCATAGGTCAACCTATGACCCCCTTTGACACATTACATGATGACATATGTCCCTACGGGTCATTGGACACCTCGAAACATATTAGAATTGTTCATATGGGTAAAAGGGGGTCATAGGTTGTCCTATGACCCCATTCAAACCATTAAATGATGACATATGTCAGTAGGGCTCCAAAGACCCCTAGGGACATATTAGAATTGTTCATTTGGATCAAAAGAGGTCATAAGTTTACCTATGACCCTCTTTGACCCATTAAATGATGACATATGTCCCTAGGGGTCCTAGGACTCGTAGGGACATATTAGAATTGTTCATATGGGTCAAAGGGGGTCATAGGTTAACTTATGACCCCCTTTGACCCATTACATGACAACATATGTCTCTAAGACCCCTAAGGACATATGAGAATCGTTCTCATTTGTCAAAGGGTGTCATAGGTTGATCTACGACCCCCTTCGACACATTACATGATGACATATGTCCCTATGGGTCCTAGGACCCCTAGGGACATATTAGAATCATTCATATGGATCGAAGGGGGTCACAGATTGATCTATGATCTCTTTCGACCCATTAAATGACAACATTTGTCCCTAGGGGTCCTATGACCCCTAGGGACATATGAGAATCATTCTTATGGGACAGAGGGGGTCATAGGTTGACCTATGACCCCCTTTGATGCATTACATGATGACATATGTCCTTAGGGGTCCTGAGACCCCTAAAAAAATATTAAAATCATTCTTATGGATCAAAGGTGGTCATAGGTCTACTTTGAACCATTACATGATGACATATGTCCCTAAGGGTCTTCGGAACCCTAGGGACATATTAGAATCATTCTTATAGGTCTAAGGGGGACCAATAAGAATGATTCTAATATGTCCTTAGGGCTCCTAGGACCCCTAGAGACATATGTCATCATTTAATGGGTCAAAGGGGGTCATAAGTCAACCTATGATGCCCTTTGACCCATATGAAGCATTTTAATATGTCCCTAGGTGTCCTAGGACCCCTAGGGACATATGTCGTCATGTAATGTGTTGAAGGGGGTCATAGTTCACCATATGACCCCCTTCTAACCATATGAAAGATTCTAATATGTCCCTAGGGGTCTTAGGACCCTTAGGGACACATGTCATCGTGGAATGTGTCGAAGGGGATCATATGTCACCCTATGATCCCCTTCGACCCATGAATGATTCTAATATGTCGCTAGGGGTCATAGGATACCTAAGGACATATGTGATTATGGAATGTGTCGAAGGTGGTCATTGTTCACCCTATGACCCTCTTCAACTCATATGAATGATTCTAATGTGTTCCTAAGTGTCCTAGGACCCCTAGGGACAAATGTTGTCTTGTAATATGTCGAAAAGGTTCATAGGTCATCCTGTTACCCCCTTCGACCCATATAATCTATTCTGATATGTCCTTAGGGGTCCTAGGATCCCTTAGGGACATATGTCATCATGGAATGTGTTGAAAGGGGTCATAGGTCATCCTGTGAGCCCTTTTGACCCATATAAATGACTCCACTATAAATAATATAGTAAAAATAATAATAATATAGTATAACAATCATATATATATATATTATAGATAATAATAATAATAACATAATATATTATATATTATAATTTATAGATGATAATAATAATAATAATATATTATAGATTATAATTTATATATGATAATAATAATATGTATTAATAACATATATATAATATATTACATTATTATATTTGATAAAAATATAGTAAAAATAATAATAATATATTATAATAATATATATTATATTTATAGATAATAATAATAATAATAATAATATAATATATTAATAGATTATATATTATATCTTTACATTACATTATATATATATATATATATATAAAATATTATATTATATTAATATATAATATATAGATTATATATTATTTTATATATTATAGTTATGTTATTATATTATATATTTGTAGGTTATATAATATATCTTTACACATTTCATAACTCAAATTAGTTATATCACTTACAAATTTGTTTTTCCCTCTAATTTTTGTGCCTTTTCCCTCCAATTTTTATGCCACTGATATTTGATATCGAATCTCATATCAGATATCCGATATGAGATGCGATATCCGATAAGGCTTGGGGCTTACTTTCCAAGTTTGGTACCTGGATAGGTGAAAAAAACTCAAAGCGAATTTTGGAGCGCTTTTAGATATGTTCAAACTTTATTTTTTTAACATTGCCACTTTTTGGCACACCATGTTCTTGTACATACCCATCATAGCTGATCCAAATCAACTACACCAAGAATCTCTCTTAGGTGTACAAAAGTTTCAATGCCTAAAAGATTAGTAAAGATGTCTGCTAGCTGCTACTCAGACTTGCAAAATTCCATCTTGATATCCCCATTCTCCACCAACTCTCTGATGAAGTGATATCTGATCTCTATGTGTTTGCTTCTCCCATGGAAGACTGGATTCTTGGACAATGAAATTGAAGAGATGTTTTCAAAATAAATTGTGGTTCCATCCTCTTGCCTTTCATTCAAATCTGTCAAGATCCTCCTTAACCAAATAGCTTGACATGCTACTACATTTTTTGCTGCGTATTCAACCTTTGCTATAGATTGAGGAACAATAGGTTGCTTCTTTGATGTCCATGAAATTGCACCCGATCCCATATGAAACATGTATCTAGAAGTGCTCTTCCTATCATCTATACTTCCAGCCCAATCACTATCTGTGTATCTTACCAGCTTGAAATCATCGTTTGCAATATACAAAATTCCAAATCTCTTGGTACCTTTCACATACCTTAGGATCCTCTTTCCCACTTGCCAATGGGAATCATTTGGTGTTTTCATAAATCTGGAAATCAGATTTACTGAATGCATTAGGTCTGGCCGAGTTGAAATTAAGTACATTAAACTTCCAACCATAATCTTGTATAGTGTTGGGTCCACTCTATTGCTCGAGTCTTCCTTGCTCAACTTTAGACCTGTTGCTATTGGTGTGGGGGTTGCCTTACTGTTCTACATTTTAAATCTCTCCAAGATCTGCCCTGCATACTTTTCTTAAGAGATGAAGATGCCATCATGCATTTGTTTTACTTCTATGCCTAGAAAGTATTTTAAGAGACCTAGATATGTCATTTAAAATTCACTTTTCATGGCCTCTTTGAACTCACCAATTAGAGTCTTGTCATTACCAGTAAAAATTAAATCATCTACATACAAGACAACAATCAACACATTTCCATTTTCTACCTTAATGTAGAGAGTAGGCTCACCATTTCTTTTGCTAAAGCCATTGCTCATCAAATATGAGTCAATCCTACTATACCATGCCCTTGGAGCTTGCTTGAGCCCATAAAGAGCTATCTTCCATACTACTGTTTGTAGCCCTTGACTACCAACCTTGCCTTATGCCTATCAGTTTTGCCTTCAGCATTGCATTTGGTCTTATAGACCCATTTCACTCTAATCACTTACTTCTTGGGAGGCAATTCAGTTAGCTCCCATGTCTCATTTCTTTCTATAGAATCTATCTCCTCATCCATGGCTTTACACCATTTCTTCTCTTTGATTGCGTCTTCAAAATATATTGGATCACTATGAGAAAATAATGTAAAATTAACACTCTCATCATAATCTTCATACCTTTCATCTTGGTATAACTCCTTAAGACTCTTAGTATTTCTTGGTAATAGAGAGGAGAGTGTGGGATCAAAATCTTCACTGCTACTACATTGCCGACTAGCTCAGTCTTCACTAGTACTCGACACTGACACTCAGTCATGCCTAGAGGAGCTCGGCAATGACTAAACTTGCTTGCCTTTTCTTCTATTTTCTCCTTCTTGTTGTTCATCAACATCTTCTTCACTCATAATTGGCACTTTACTTGAGGTGATCGGTGATTCATTTATTGGTCCATACCATGACTGATTTTCAAGAAATTCCACATCTCTTGAGAGAATCATCTTGTTGTTCAATCGGTCATACGATCTATATGCCTTTGATTCTAAGTTGTACCCTGTGAAGATGCACTTCACACCTTTTTCATCCAATTTTTTCCTTTCCTCTTTAGGCACATGTGCATATGCAACACATCCAAACACCTTTAGGTGTTCAACTGTCCATCTTCCTCGTGACCATGCTTCCATTGGAATTCTGTCACGAACTGCCTTTGTAGGACACCTATTAATTAGGTAAACTGTTATTGCCACAACCTCTCTCCAAAATTCAGTTGGGAGACCTTTCTCTTTCATCATGCTCCTTGCCATTTCAACAATGGTCCTATTCTTTCTTTCAGCCACTCCATTCTACTATAGTGTATAGCTGGTTGTGAGCTCTTTCTTTATGCCATGTTTCCTACAAAAATTTACAAAAGAATTGGAGGTATACTCCCCTCCTCTATATGATCTTAGGACCTTGATATAGTGTCCACATTCTCTTTCAGCCTCGGCTTTAAATTTTACAAATTTATCAAATGCTTCAGATTTGTTCTTTAGGAAATACACTCATGTCTTATGACTGAAATGATCCATGAATGTCATAAAATAAGGACTGACTAGGTCAGTATGCAATAACTCTAATGGTTATCTAGCCCTCCTAGAATTTCCAAAATTAAAGGGAAGCCTATGTTGCTTACCCAAAATACAAGCCTCACACTTGTCACATGAGTTTCCTACATGTGGAAAACCTTCTACCATTCTTTTATTTGATAATAAATTTAAACCAGCATAGCCTAGATGACCATACTTGAGGTGCCATAGCTGTGAGGGGTCTTCAATCACACTCCTTAGAGCTGATTGTGTGGGAGGTGCAACACAAACTTGAGATGAGAAACATGTCTCTATCTTCAAGGGAAACATTCTGTTCTTTGTCATCTCAATTGCTGCAAGTAAATTCTTGCTCCCATCCTTTTCATGAATGACACATGTGTCATTCTCCATTAGCACTTTGTATCCATTTTGAATGAGATGACCAATGCTCATCAAATTGTGCTTCATACCAGGGGAAAAATACACATTTTGTATTTTCTTCTTCTCACCTTTCTTGGTGCGGACCATAATTGATCATTTTCCCGCTACTAGTAGGGTTCCATTGTTACCCATTTTAATCTCAAATTTGAAACTCTTGTCAATGAATGAAAACAAGGTTTCATTACCACTCATGTGGTTGCTACATCTACTATTGAGGTACCAAACCTTAGGGCTTCCTTCTTCACCAACATTACACATGATGAAAGTAATGTCATTGTTTCCACTTCCCATGTTCACATCAGCCACATTTGCTTTTCCTGACTGATCATTTTGCTTCTTCTAGCATTCATTTTCATAATGCCCATATTTATGATAGTAGTAGCATTCTACATTACTCTTATTTGAGTTGTAGTTTTTCTTACCTCCTCTTGAGGTATTTTGTGAGCTACTTGCTCCATTTGTTCTTCCTAAGCTTTCTGCTGTAGCATTCCTTTGTCCTCCATTACCTCGGCCTCTACCTCTAGATTTTTTATGCTTGAACCATTTCTTCCTCTCCCCCTTCCTCTTGGATTTGATTGAGCATTGAATGCCGGCTCTTGGGAAGAAGAAGATGTAGATCTGTTGATCCTATGCTCATGGGTTTGAAGAGTACCCATCAACTCATCCATTGTTAAAATAGTGAAGTCTTTTGCCTCTTCTATGGTCATGACCAAATTGTCATATTTATGAGGTAAAATTCTCAATATCGTTTCCACTATCCTCTGCTCTTGATAGTCTTCTCCATTTGAATTTAGTTGATTAATCAAATTGGAGGTCCTTGAACTGAAGTCTGCAACTGATTCATTTTCCTTCATTTGAAGGTTCTTAAACTCCCTCCTTATATTCTGTAGCTTTACTGTATAGACTTTATCAGTCCCCTTGAAGTTTGTCTCAAGGATATCCCAAGCTTCCTTTGCATAATTTTCTACTACAATCTTAGGGAATATAGTCTTTGTTATTGCTACTTCAATAAGACTTAATGCCTTAGCATCCTTCCTCCTTGACTCTTTCAAATGAGTCTTTTGTGCATTTGTGATGACAGCATACTGAGTTGGGTCTATCACATCATTGAACCCATTAACTACAAACTCCCACAAATCATTTGCAACCATAATGGTTTTCATCTTCTTTTCCCATGTATCATAGTTTTTCCCATTGAAGGGTGGTGGCTGGTGCCATATCTTTCCTGCATCTCCTGCCATGATAAATATCCCAGAAAATTTTTCCCTAACTCAATGTGGATGTGGAGCCTCAAAGCTCTGATACCATGTGAGAAATACAAATCAAAATCAATACTCACAACTCTAAAACAAAAAAAAAAAATTATTCGGCACTAACAATCACCGAGTGCCAGTTTTGCTTGGCACATGAAGGTGTCGAGTGGCAATTTGCATGGCACGTGAAAGTGTCGAGTGATAGACAATAGGTGCCAAGTGACAGGAAGCTTGACACTCAAAGGAGAGCTCAGCACACAAATTAAATTCTTGGTAACAATAGATGCCGAGTGAGCTCGGCTCCAACTGAGAAAGAGGATGTCAAGTGTTTTGTTCAACTAAAAAATTATAACTTAGAAAATTTTGACGTGAATGCTTTCACCATTAAATCCAGAGAGCCAATACTTGAAACTTCCAAACAAACTTGTCAAATGCAATAAACAAGGGAAGAGAAATAGATTCAAGTATGCCTACTTACTTTTCTATTCAACTGAGATTAAACTATTACAAAATTTGGGAGCATTCAGGTTCAACCAGAAAACCTTAAAATAACCCTAAACTGGTAAATCTTTAAACTTTAATAAACTTTAAACTTGCAACACTAATTGCTGCATACAATGGTGCTTGGAGCAATCACTACTTCTACAGGTCGAAACCAACAATGACAAACTTATAGAGTGAACAGGTGAAACACGTGCAACTGCAGGCACAAACTTCTTTCCTTCTTCCTTCTCTACTCTGCTCTACAACAACTGATCTGCTGAATAATATGACTAAACTAAAATGAATGTAGAAACATTCTCTTTTGTCACATTCCATTTTCCCCCTCTTTTTTGATTTCCCGTATTTATGTTTCTATCTATTTTGGACATCAGGGGGGTAGGTGAACGTTTGGCTCAAGGAACAAATGACCATTTCATTAAATATTCCAACAAGTGGAACCATAAGTGGGTATCGAATTCCATGTTTTACAACACATTGTTTATCCACATTCCTTATTGACTTATACATGGTTTATAGGAAGTAGACTTCATTTTTTTCAATTCTATTTAAGTGACTATTAAATAAAAATTTATTGACTTTTTTGTACATCCAACATGATGATCTCCATAAAATTGTATACTCTATACAAAGTTGAATCCTCTTCATCCACCAAGGATGATGTATGAAGAATGAATGTATCAATTGAAGGCCCATGGAAGGTGGGAAGAGATATTCCTGTTGAAGTTATATTGGTTACAACCCCGTGCTCAATGCTTTTGAAATTTTGTACTACTTACAGCCTAATTAAAGTTCACACAAAAATAATTCCAAATTCAATACTTTGAAAGCATTTTTTAAATAGAGATAATGTTTATATATAGTGAATAACACAATTTATATTACTACAAAGCATAATTTGATCATCCAACTCTCTCATTGACCACAAAGGTAATGGGTATTACTTATAGTGCAAAGAATTTACCATTTTTAGCATTACGAACCTATTTAGGTCTCATGTGCATCATAGTAATAATACCACTAGGAACTGGATGTGGTGTTATTCTAAGGGTAGTTTTGGATCTTGGGATACAAAATGGAAATTTATCGTTAGTTCTTGGGTATAATTTATAGAGATTTGCAAATCCTTTCTAAGATCGATAAAATGAGAAACCTAATCTCCTTACATGACTCCTCTAGAATATTGAGCTATTTAAGCAAATGGACAAGAGAGGAAAAATGGGTTACAAGCAAATGGTAAATTCCTCTAAGAAATTTTGTACTTTTTAGGGTTTTTGTCACTACTTGTAAAGTGGTGATATTCAAGGATTTCATTTGGAGGGAAAAAAGATCAACAAATAACCATTTCAAGCTATAAGGGAAGGAAAAACACTACTTAATCCAGCTTCAATCCCAACTTGCTCCTATGCAAGTTCCCTTTTCTTACGTTTTTGAGGAAACCCTAACTACCACTCTCATATGTTAGCACACAAAGAGAACAAAAAATAATGTAAAAGGAAAATATTATGTTTTCATGAATGAAACTTGGCCATTGACCTTCATGCATGATGGATTATCCTGATGTCTCTTGCTAAGTTAAATGTTGTCAACATTATAGAGTGAATTCTCACAAAAGATATTTTCTATTCAAAAAGTTTGTATGGAGTCAATTTTGGGAAGTATGATAATGCCTCTAGCAATAGGTTATCAACTATTTAAAATATTACTATTATGGGTTAAGAAAATAAAATAGTTAAGCTAAAAACATGTCACATCTCCAACTATGTCAAGTACTGAGAGCAAGATGCAAACTATAAAGAGGAAGATGATGTTAGGTATGATGGGAAATACGAGGATGTGCAAATAGTTTAATATGATGAAATTATTGAGGTTGACCTTGAAGGGGTTACTGAAAACCAAAATGATCCTATTGAGGTTAATGAAGAGAACTAAAATGGTAAAAGCCATAATGTGAAAGAAAAAAAAATTAACATGGATAAGGATCCCTCCTTAACAAGGTTATTAAGTTTGAAAGTAAGATTTCAAGTAGACTAGATGCTCTTCAAATCAAAATGGAATCCATGAACCAAATGTACAAAGATATCATCACTAACATGGAGTTGGGGGATTTTGTTGAAACTATATGTAGTATCTAGAGGGATATAGTTGAAAGAATGGTTCTTGGGGTGGTAATTGGTAATATAAGGATGCAAAAGACCATGGATGCAAACTCCACTAGAGAGGAGAAGGATTAGAGATAGGAGGCTAGAAATGTCATGGTTTGGCATGGGGAGCTTTCCCAGCATACCAAAGAACAAAATGATATTAAAAAGGTTAACTTTCCTTTGATGTTTTAGTTTCGTGATCATCTATTGTAGAGCTCTAAAAAATTACAATAGTCCTATATTAAATATTCTTACTATTTTTTTTAAACTCACGTGTCTTTAAGACCTTTAAGTTTTTTAAAGTTAAGTACTTATGCAGTTTCAAGACTCATTACTATTACAACATTGTTATATATGCAAAAATGTTATATCAAATCCTATATTTTTGATTGATTTCTATTGTTGTATGTTGTTTAGTAGTTCTAATTTCATGCAATCTTTGATCAGTTATGATACTCTCATGATATGTAATAGTTTCTTTGGTAGTTGGCTTCTATTTTTATTATTTTGTGGGAGTGATCTCATTGTTGGTTCCAATTTTTTAGCTAGATACTTGACTATAATGACCCTAAGCTTTCCTTTCTATAATTATAACTTCATGTTTAGGATCCTCTTTTTGCCTCCTTTATCAAAAACTATGTCAAGTAATTGACCTACCCAATTTGTTCTTAAACGTTAATTTTAAAAGGTCCTTTTAGAAATTTTTTGATAGATATAATAAAGAGTATAATTTCTAATCAATTTGAAGAATAAAATAGAACTATTTAGCATTTAAAAGATATTGAATATTTCAAGAATTTATTTATCATTTATTTTAGGGATATATCTTATCACATCTACTTTTGGTTGACTGGTGCAATTATTCTAAACTAATAGTCAACAAATATCATATTATATCTCATTTTTGTTAGGTTAAATTTATTTTTCTATCACACATTTCTTAGAATGGGGTTTTCATTGTACCAAAAGATCAATCTATGAAGTCCTGATACAACCACTCAAGATATAGTACATAAGAGGTGGTTAATTCATTTTCACAAATCCTGAGGGGAGTGTTGAACAAGTTTTTAAAAATCTCCACCTTAGTATTACATGAGAGCCTAAGGATTAAAAGCTATGACCAAGATTTGATATGACTTGTTAGAATGGGGTTTTCATTGCACCAAAATATCAATCTTTCAATGCCCGCTACAACCACTCAACTTATGGTACACAAGATGCAGTTAAGCCCTTTTCATGAATCCTAAGGGGAGTGCTGAAATTGTTTCTAACAACATCAAATTTGTAATTAAAGTTTAATTTTTGTTCTCATATGGATATGTGCAAGATCATGGTCAACCAAACTATGGCCTTACGTGACAGTGAAAAACTAGCAAATCAGGGTTAAGTCAACTTAACACATAATTTTAAAGTGGTTGTGCACTTTATATAAAAAAGTTGTAAGAAAATAATCATAGGAAATTGAATGTAGTTTCTAAACTACTAGACCTTATCTAAAGAAAAAATTATTTGATTGGTCAAAATTTTGAATTTTAATGCAGTACTACAAAAAATTCAAGGTGAAAATAAAAACTAGGTGTATATATAACCACTTGCATCAAAATCAAATCATAATATTTTTTAATATAATTGTAGATATAAAAAGTAGAATCATGCCTGGATGTGACACATTTTTTGGGTATTTTTATTGCAAAAAAAATTAAATATGAATTTTCTACTATAACTTTTCTAGAATAAAATACCTCCCGTGTTTGACCACCTTTACTAAATCAAAACTTTAACAAATTATTTTTTCCCCTTTTCCTTATAGTAGGTGAAGCATAGAATGTGACACAACTTTTCGATTTCAAAAATGTTATACCATTTGAAAGTTATAGTTATTTTTCAATTAGGATGTCAATCAACACTATACAATCATATTCATTAAAAATTAACTAATAAATACTTATTAGACTCCAAAATTGACAACAATTATATCAATGGAATCTTGAAAGTGTTATAAAATAACCCTTTTCATTTCATTGAATTTCAATAAAAATAATATTGTCAAATGGCTACTCAAAGTCTGAATGTTAGTGAAACCTTTTTCAAACACATTTTTTGAGTTGACAAAACACATTTGGTAAATACCAAGCCTAATCAAGTAACCAATTTCAAATCAAGTATTTGATACCAAATCATATACTTGATATGAAATCAGGTACATGAAAAGTGGCGGCCAAAATTCTTTCCCAAATTTTTGAATTTTTGAAATTTTGGAGTTAAACCACCCAAATATTGGAGGAAAACAAAAATGTGGGCAGTGTGGGCAGTATTATTATTATATATGATTATGATTTATTATTATTATTATTATTATATATAGCAATATTATATTATTATTATATATCATAATATATGTGATTATTATGATTATTATTAAATACATATAGTATTATTATATGATTATATGATTATTATTATTATATAATCTACTAATATATTATTATTCTATTAAAATATAGAGTATTTTATTATTAATAATAAATATAATATAATCATTAAATGCATTGAAACCAACCAAATGGTTCTTAGGGGTCCTAGGGCCCCTACAAACATATGTTGTCACGAAATGCATTGAAAGGGGTCATAGGTTAACCTATGACCCCTTTCAACACATTCAAACCAACCAAATGGGTGTCTAGGGGTCCTAAGGCCCCTTGGGACATATGTTATTCTGAAATGCATCGAAAGTGTTCATAGGTTAACCTATGACTCCTTTGAATGCATTCGAACCAACTAAATAGGTCTCTAGTGGTCCTTTTGATGTAGTCAAACCAACCAAATACCTCCTTAAGAGTCCTAGGGTCCCTAAGGACATATCTTGCCATGAAATGCATTGAAAACCTATGACCCCCTTCAACATCCCTAGGGTTCGTAGGGCTAGCAATAACATATGTTGTCATCAAATGCCTCAAAAGGGGTCATTGGTTAACCTATGACCCCTTTCAATGCATTTCATGAGAACATATGTTGCTACAGACCCTAAAACACCTAGGGACCTATTTGGTTGGTTTGAATGTGTTGAAAGGTGTCATAGGTTAACCTATATATGACCCCTTTTGAGGCATTTCATGAAAACATATGTCCCTAGGGGCCCTAGAACCCCTAGGGACCCATTTGGTTGGTTTGAATGCATTGAAAGGTGTCATAGATTAACTTGTGACCCCTTTTGAGGCATTTCATGACAACATATGTCCCTAGGGGCCCTAAGACCCCTAGGGACCTATTTCGTTGGTTTGAATGTGTCAAACCTATGACCCCTTTCGATGCATTTGAACCAACCAAATTTCATAAGAGGACATAGAATTGCAATCTATAGATGTTTTCAGAACCTAATCAATGGGTTTTTGTTTACATGTGGAAAACCATGGAGGAATTTTAGCAAGAAATCTACAAACTTGTAGAGAGATTAGTGGAGATAATAAACTTGAACTTGTGGCTAGAGAAGAGTTACATAAAGGAGGTATTTATAGGAGGAGAGAAGCCATTCTTTGGGACCAAGGTGAGTCACTATCCACCATGTTCAAGACCATATATGGTAGATGGTCTAAAATGTGTTGAAAGGGGTCATAGGTTAACCTATGAGCACTTTCAATGCATTTGAACCAACCAAATAGGTCCCTAGGGGTCACAGGGCCCCTAGAGACATATTTTGTCATGAAATGCATTGAAAGGGATCATAGGTTAACCTATGACCCCTTTCAACTCATTCACAACAACCAAATGGGTCTCTTGGGGTTGTAGAGCTTCTAGGGGCATATTTTATCATGAAATTTGTTGAAAGGTGTCATAGGTTAACTTATGACCTCTTTCAACTAATTCAAACCAACCGAATGGGTCCCTAGGGGTCTTAGGGCCCCTAGGGACATATGTTGTCATGAAATGTGTCAAAATGGGTCATAGGTTATCATATGACCCCTTTTGATACATTCAAACAAACCAAATGGGTCCCTAAGGACATATGTTTTCATGAAATGCATCAAAAGAGGTCATAGATTAACCTATGACCTATTTTGATGCATTCAAACCAACAAAATGGGTTTGTAGGGGTTATAGGGCCCTTAGGGACATATGTCATCATGAAATGTGTCAAAAGGGGTTATAGGTTAACCTGTGACACCTTTTGATGCATTCAAACAAACCAAGTGGGTCACTAGGGGTTCTAGGGCCCCTAGGGACATATATTTCCATGAAATGCATTGAAAACCTATGACCCCTTTGAACACATTCAAACCGACCAAATTGGTTCCTAGGGTTCCTAGGGCCCACAGGGACATATGTTGCCATGAAATGCATTGAAAGGGGTCATAAGTTAATCTATGACCCTATTCGATGCATTTGAAACAACCAAATGGGTTGCTAGGGCTCCTAGGGTCCTTAGGGACATATGTTCTCATGAAATTTGTCGAAAAGGATCATAAGTTAACATATGGCCCCTTTCGATGCATTCAAACCAACCAAATGGGTTGCTATATATATTAATATATTATATTTATAGGTCATAATGATAATAATAATAACAATAATAATATATATTACTATATTATATTTAATTATAATAGTAAAAATCATAATAATATAATATAATAATCATATATATATTAATATATTATATTTATAGGTTGTAGTAATAATAATAATAACAATAATAATATATATTAGTATATTATATTTAATAATTATTTTAAAAATCATAATAATATAATATAATAATCATATATAATAATCAAATTTGTTCACATTGCCCACACTTTCTAAATTTTGACTTTGCTCCAAAATTTTGGTATCCATTTCTGATAGCCAATATCATATTAGGTATTCGATTTGGGATCAGATACCTAATATGGGATCAGGTACCTGAAGTACTGGTATGCTTTCTCGAAAATATTCTCTATCACTGCATACTCGACAATCACATTTTTTATGGGCCATTTTCACAAATTTTGATAAAATTGATTTTTTGGGGCCCATACAATAAAAAAAGGTTCTATAATGTATGATTACGTGTCCGATATCATTTTCTAAATGGGGAGTAGTAGTCGTCAAAAGGCTAAACGCAAAAGGAAGTTATCGAATGAAGACATTGCAGCATATAGTGAAAGGGATAAGGTACATCACTGAAGGAAGAGACAAGGTATGCTAAATTCGAGTCAAGTTGATGATGTATTGGTCGAAGGTGAAATCATAGAGTCAGATAATGAATGTGTGTAGTTGGGGAATGAAAATGTACCAATTGATAATGATAATAATAGGATTGAAAATCTAGAGAATTAGAATTTGGAGAATGAAATTTTACTAATTCATAATGTAAATTGCATGATTGACCATGTTGAAAATGATAATGCATTGGAGCATTACATATCTCCTAATCATAATTGAAATCAAGGTTCTAGAACACCAAAATGGATAATTAAAATTGATAAAATGATTATTACCAATTTGGAAGGGAAAAAATAAGAAAGAACCATTTGGTTATGGGCTTCAAGACTATATAAGATATTTTTTGACAACAAGACAGTAGTGGAGTAATGTCAACTTTTTATGCACTTATTAAAGATGCAAAAGATGAGACCTATGCTATCCAAATTGAAGATTCATGTCACTAAAAAAGTGGAAAGAAATGCCATTATTGTGAAGACTCTTTTCAGTTCTCTCAATAGCATTGGGGAAAATAGCAGGGAGAAGGATAAGAGAACTACTCGAAGTATTATTAAAACATATTTCATAAGTCATCATTTGAGAAAGGGTATATGAGACAAACTTGTATTGACTTGAACCTAAATTGTACTACTTTGAAAAGATTACTTAGTAGACTAGAGAAAATTGATTATCCTCTTCAAAATGAAACATGGGCTTTTGGTGGTAGACTTACGCATTTTGATAAGAAGCTATCCAATGATTTGAAGTAAGAAATTACATAGTTTTGGCACTCTAACCCAAGCATTTCATCCAATGCTAATGATGTTTTAAAGTTGAGAATTGACATCAGAGACCACACACCACATCCTAAACATTATTTGGAGGTAAGTCAAACTATGTTGTTTAGACAATTTAGAGAGAGTCATCCAAGATTGTATATATCACAAAGGGTTTTGAATCTTTGAAGCCATTTTATTGTGTCCCGCTTAATATTATAAATACATGTTGCAAATATCATGTCGAGTTATCTATGCACCATGAATTATTATGCTCCATGTATTCTACTTTTCATAGAAAAGAAATGGTTGAGAATTGTGGTGTTAGTTGGATTCCAAAATCATCAAGAGAGTTGCTAGATAAATTTTTATGTCATAGAGTTAATGATTATTTATTTTATAGAAATGCTTGCTTAAATGAGAAGTGTTTAGAATGTGGTGGCTTACCCAAGTTTCACACATGTTTCCATGAGGGATGTGAACAAGATCTTGAGAAGAAAATAGTAAGAAATATGGTATATGAAATAGTGAAATACACATTGAAGAGTGGGGATGAGAGCTCTTGATGTGAATTGGTTGCAAAAGAAATTAGTGTGGCTAGTTTTATTTCAAATTTCAATAAAAATATTTTCTACAAATATGGAAGACATAGTCACAGGTCTTAGTGGTTGGATCAACAATTTAGAATGTGTAAGGAGAATTTTTCTATTGGAACTACACATTATAGCCTAAAAATGAGACACAATCTCTATATTACAACTCCATTCAGACTGTTATTTTTGTCCACATAACATATAGACATGCCCCTCATAGTTCAAAAGATAATAAAAATATTATTGGAGAGTACCATTTTTATATGAGTGATGATAGATCTCACTCTCATAGGTTTTTGCAATATTGTTTTGAGAATTATTTTTATTTTTTATAGGAGCATGCAATTGTTATGGATAGACATATCCTTTCGTTAGATAATTGCACAAGTCAATTCAAGAATGCTTGCATGTTTTATTGGTTCTATAGGATGCACATAGAGATGGGGTTGCCTCATATTTGGAGTTTTTTTGAGTTCGGCCATGGGAATGTGTAACATGTTAGAGTAGGGGCATGTGTGAGGAGAGCTCTAGTTAAGGAGAAATTGAAGATTTTAGGAGTACAACTTCTTGATGCTCATAGCATTTTTGATTGGTTTAGTTCAACATTATCATAGGGAGGGAATCTTGAGTCATTAGTACATAGGTTCTTTTAGTTGGTTGAGGAAGGGTCCATAGGTGATAGATCAGATTGTGTTATAGTGAGAGACACATAAAAAATGCATTCATTTTGTAGCTCTAATTCTAGTACATGGACCATTTGGACATGATGACTAGATTTATTTTGTCCTAGTTATTTTTAATGTGATTGGGATCACTGTGAGTCGAATGAGTGGGTAGGCACATGGGCTCCATATTATATTACTACACTATCTATCATACCCTCTATCATAAATGATGGCATGGAAAGTTCACTTGAGCATAACCATCTATCAGATCTTCTTTAGCCAGGACATGTCTTTGCATTGGTTGCACCAAAGGAGAATGATGAGAAATTTGATTATTAGTTAGCACATTGTGTAAGTGGTAAACAAAATCTTTCACAACTAATCATAGATGATGATGGATTCACATATCCTACTAGTTCAATCATTTTTGCTAGAACATGGTTGCGGATATACATACTTAGAAGGAATGGGATTCCTTCATTCAAAGACTATCAAAAGCTCAAAACATTTCTCATATATTCACATTTGATTATAGCAACAAATGTGAAGTTGTTGAAGCATCAAGGAAGACAAAAGGTAAAAGAATTTTTACTATTACTACTGCTGATCATGAAGCCCCTTGGAGGCACAAAATAACCTATCTCATTTTCAAGAGATCACATTCCATTTGGATTTGGCACAATGATCTCACTCAATGCCAAAACTTATAGTGTGCCTCAGGTCATAGCTACATCACATCATAACTTTGAAACCACTTATCTTCGTATTGAATCATCAGTGCCATTAGGTCTGGATGGGAGGGTGAACCCTAGTGACACCCTTGTTCTAGCCATGCAAAGCCTCCATCATTCATGGCCACCCCGTACCAAAGAGTCTCCAAGGTGCTCTAAGAGCATTTTGAGGTCAATCTTGCAAGGGTCATAACTTGGAGCTTGTGAGGGCTATCAATGGAATATCAAATACTATAGAATAGTCATGCTGAGGTCTAAAATAACCCATCTCATTTTTTAGTCCCATTCCATTTGGATTTGGTATAGTGATCTTACTCAATGCCAAAACTCACAATGTGCCTTAGTTCATAGGTGCATCACAACGTAACTTTGAAACTATTAATCTTGACATCTAATCATTAGCACCATTAGCTCTAGATGGGTGGGTGAACCCTAATGATACCCTTGTTCTAGTCATGGAGAGCCTCCATCATTTACGACCACCCCATACCAAAGAGTCTCCAAGGTGCTCTAAGTGCATTTCAAGGCCAATCTTCCAAGGGTTGTAACTCAGTGATCGTGAGGGCTATTGACGAAATATTGAATGCTATAGGATGGTCATACCAAGTCCTAAAAGACCTAGCTCATTTTTGAGAGATCACATTTTGTTTGGATTTGGCATAGTAATCTCTCTTGATGCAAAAATTTGTAGTGTGCCTCAATTAATAGGTGCATCACAATGTAACCTTGAAACCATAATCTTGGCATCAAATCATTAGTTCCATTAACTCTGAATGGGTGGGTGAATGCTACAGACACCTTTTTTCTAGAAATAGAGAGTCTCCATCATTCATAGCCACCCTATACCAAACAGTCTCCAAGGTTCTCTAAGTGTGTTTCGAGGTCAATCTTCCAAGGGTCATAACTCAGAGTTCATGAGGATTATCGATGAAATGTTGAATACTACAATAATTTCATGCCTAGGCTAAAATAACCTATCTCATTTTTGAGAGATCACATTCTATTTTGATTTGGCACAATAAACTCACTCGATGCCAAAACTCATAGTGTGCCTCAGTTCATAGGCGCATCGCAAAAAAACTTTTAAACCACTAATCTTGGCATAAAATAATTATAGAAATTAGCTCCACATGGGTAGGAGGACTCTAGTGACATCCTTGTTTTGGCCATAGAGAGCCTTCATCATTTGTGGCCATACTGTACTGAAGAGTCTCCAAGGTGCTTTAAGTGCATCTCTAGGTGTATCTTTCAAGGGTCATAACTTGGAGCTTGTGGGGGCTATCAAGGAAATGTCAAATACTACAAGAAAGGAATTTCAAGGCCTAAATTAACCTCTCATTTTCAAGAGATCACATTCTATTTGGATTTGGAACAATGATCTCGCTCAATGCCAAAACTCATTGTGTGTCTTTGTTCATAGGTGCATCACAACATAACTTTGAAACTTTTGATCTTGGCATTGAATCTTCAATACCATTAGCTCCAAATGGGTGGGTGAACCCTAGTGACACCCTTTTTCTAGCTACAAAGAGCCGTCATCATTCACAACCACCTTGTACTAAAGAGTTTACAAGGTGCTCTAAGTGCATCTGAAGGTTGATCTTCCAAGGGTCATAACTCAAAGCTCTTAGGGGCTATCAATGAAACATGAAATTCTATAGGATGGCCATGTGGATGCCTACAATAGCATATCTCATTTTTAAGAGATCACATTCCATTTGGATTTGGCACAATAATCTTGCTCGATGCCAAAACTCGTAGTGTGCCTCAGTCCATAGGTGCATCACAATGTAACTTTGAAACCGCTGATCTTTGCATCAAATTATTAGAGAAATTAGCTCCATATGGGCCGGTGAAACCTATTGACACCCTTGTTCTCAACATGGAGAGGCTCCATCATTCATGTCCACCCTATACCAAAGAGTCTACAAGGCGCTCTAAGTGTGTTTCGAGGTCGATCATCCAAGGGTCATAACTCAAAGCTCATGGGGGCTATCGATGAAACATTAAATACTACAAGATAGTCATGTCAAGGCCTACAATAACCTATCTCATTTCCAAGGTGCTCTAAGTGAATTTGGGTAGGTGAACCCTAGTGATATATTAAGGGATTATAGAGATTATTTCAAATTAAACATATATGATAGCATTTCAAATTAAAAATTGCATCAAAATTTGATAATGAAGGTTGTTAAATGTTATCCACAAATTATTGCATTTGAATCAAATATAACAAACATGATCAAAATGAATGATATTCCATAAACATGAACAATATACATGATATATAATAAATTGAACAATATTATACTAAATTAATATGTATATCATTGTAGACACAAATGAGAAAAATAAATATCAAAAAACACGAACAATATACATGATATACAATAAATTGAACAATATTATACTAAATTAATATGTATATCATTGTAGACACAAATGAGAAAATATATATCAAAATACATGTATCTATAGACAAATTAAATAAATATATATCAAAGTTCATGTATCCGTAGACAAATTATGCAAATATTTATCAAAATACATAGATCCATATACAAAATGTGGCTAATCATGCCATTGAAATTTGTATAATATCAATGTTTCTATATACAATGTGGCATATGCCATCTCAAAATGTCTTATGACACATCTTATGACAACAAATAAGGACTCCATGCTTTTGCATGCCCCTCCTCTCTCACATCAGGGTGTGTAGCCTCTATACGTGCATTCGATGTATCCTCCTCAAATAAAAATTGATACTAAGAAAGATCACTTATGAGACCCAAAAAAAATTCTTGCACGTTATGCAAGTATAGGGCACACAAACATGTGATGAGCTTGTTGATGATGAACTCACACTAGCATCAACATGTGGAGGCAACATTGACCTAGCCTAGGATATTAATAGGCTACTCAATCTATGGATGGCTCTAATAGTCTGAGAGCTAGCCTCTAGAATGATATCAAGATGCTACACTCAAAGATGAGGGGAGACATTAGTAGAGAGGACAAAAGTGCCAGCTTTCTCCCACTGGACAAAGGGTCTATCCTGAGGAGCTCCTCCTCCTACACCCATGTTGGGCTTCATGCTCCAATAGTTCACCTTGAGGTCCAACATAAATTTGGAATACAATTTTCTAATGAATTAAAATGGAATCTCTAAATTTTTGCACGGAGAGATGTCAAAAACCATCCATCAATGATCCCAAAAGTTCGCATGCATAGCCTCATTTGTGCACCATTTGATTGATAATTTGGAATTTGTGCATTCTACTTGTTTATCAATTTTTGAGTCTGCAAAAAGGCTAACCATATCATATTTAGTTATATTTAGGGTTGCAACCTCATCATAGTCCAACCCATCATCAAACAAGGCATGCATTTGGTCATGCTAGGGAAGATCAACATTTTTTTCATTGGTAAGTGTTTCAATATTATCCACTATGGTGTTTAATGTGGATAACATGTGAGCCAATTTTGGTATAGTATTATATGTGATTCACAAGACCCTCAATTTGGGAAGAATTTCAAATGTCAAATCTTCAATTTGAGGAGGGTTTTGAGGGGGTAGGGGATCATTTGGTGGATATTTTTGAGGGGGTACAGGATCGTTTGGTTGAGGTGTTCTAAGGAACATTGTTTCTTGCCTCAGTATCATCATATGGGTCAGCCATACCTATTAATTTGCAAAACATATTCTCTATTAAAAACAACCTAAATTTCAACAATTTCTATTAAAAAAACTTAATTTTTAACAAATCCAATTAAAAATAACCAATTTATAATAATATTCATTCAAAACATTAGAAAACAAAAAAAAAATTACCCTTATCGTATATCTGTTCTGAAATCTGATACATGAATGGAGATCAACACTCAAACCAAAAAAAATGCAATGTGAAAAGAGCTCTTGGGTTTTTTTTTAAATCAATGTTATAGGTTTCTAGTATCTAATTTCATATCGAATACTCAATATAATATCAGTATCTGAGATGAAATTGGATACTTGAAAAGGCTTGGTCCTAAATTTTTAGCTTTGGTATCATGATGGGTGGAAAAGAGTCAGAGTAGATTTTGAAATGCTTTTATATGTTTTCAAACTATATTTTTTTCATGTCACCACTTTTTGGCACACCATGATCCTACACATACCAATATAATTGATTTTTATAAACTATTACAATAATATACTTAATTACTTTCACCATTTACTTATTTTCCCTTTAAAGTTATGTTATTTTTGCATTTAAGGTACAAAATCTCTCTTTCATCTAAATGACTTAAATTTAGCGATGAACCGATTTATCTAAGGTTTCATTTATAGCATTCAAAATTATTTATTTTTATCTTTTAATTTGATATAGTTTTGACATATCCAATTTTTACATTCTTAACTAGGTAGATTAACACTAGCACATTAATTACATTTGTATCCTTGTGAAATAAGAATTGTTTTCACCTACCTAATTTAGATTATTTTACTAGTTAAGAATTTCTCATTAAGAAAATAGATCTAGAAGATTAGACCATCCCCTTTTAGTAAAAATGGTACTCTATAATTAGTGATTTGGAATGATATTATCTTTACATTAATGTTTCACATTTCTTCTTGTTAGAAAAGGATAATAGTGCTGAACCTTTTGGTGGTCTATTCTAATATTGATATTGAACTTTGGGCTGCTATTACTCTTTCTATTGTTGATATATTGATACATTATAAATTGGCATTCCATAGCTTGATTCTAATTCCTTAATGGTTCTCATCACTTTTAAAAGAATATGTTGTGCAATCCACATAACTACACCTATATATTCATCACCATCATTTAATTCCCTTGTCATTTTAATTTCCAAGGAAGTGAGTCTCCTCCCTTCTTCCAATTCTCTAATCGTGAAGAAAATAAGTCTTGTTGAACTATTGTTAAAAAATGGAAAAAAAACTTCTAATTCATGTTTAACATTTCTTATAATTACTTCATGCTAAAAAAGAATGCTTTAAAGTTGTAGTGGAGGTAGACACTACTTCTTCCCTATAGAACTAGATAAAATTGTTCAATTATGTGTTTTCTTTGATGTTACACAAATGTCATATCAGTTATTAGTCAGAGTCTACCAAGCTTAGTTAGTCAGCAAGGCAAAAGATAGAGTCTACCAAGCTCAGAAGGTTAGCAAAGAGAATTATAGAGTCTACTGAGCATTTTTAGAGGTTACACTATGAATACAGTTTCTACCAAGCTCACTTAGGTTCTGAAGTTTTCTATGGCAGAAATTAGTTTCTACTGAGCTCCCAAGGTTGTCAAAGGAAAGTTAGTTCTTAACGAGTTCACTCGGTCTCCAAAGGATTTTTGTAGAATTTGTAGTGTTTATTGAGTTTCACTTGGTTAACACTAAAAATCATTAATTGGCGTAGTGTTTACCGAGCTGGGTCAGCCAATGAAGGATTTCATTGTTTTGGGAAGTAAATTTTATTTTTTTAATGTAATGTTTGTAGCCGACTCATGTATGCTTTATTAATAAATGTAACTTGTAAATGACTCGACTTGACAATTTGTAATGTATAAATAAAATGTCAAGTTGTGGGTTCTAATTGTAATGAATGAGCATGCAAATGAGTTGATTGTATGAAGAGGAAGTGTAAGAAAATTTTGAAGAAGGATTAGATATCTTTGAGGAAAAGTAGAGTTCTATTCGATCAGTGAGGATCTATTGAAGTAGAGCAAAAATTTGTACCAACAAAGTTCAGTTACATCTCATTCAGGTCACTTATTGTTACTTTCTCACCATTGTAGCAATAATTTCTAAATCTCTTAGTAGAGTTTGTTTAATAGCCATTTTATAAATCCTCTAACAAGGTGGACAGTTCTACTAAATTTTTCTAAAGTCCTCTAGCAAGGCCACTCCTAATAGAGTGATTAAATGCTCTAACCAGGTCACACCTAATAGTATGTTTTGTAACCTTTAATAGGGTTGGATCCTAATAGAGCTCACTTTAGAAGAGTGAACATTCGTAGCTAGTTACTTGGTGGTTTTTCCTATATTCGGTTTCCACATTAAATCTATTGTCTCTTGTATTCATGTTATTTTATTTTGCATGCATGTTAATAATTGTGAATTCTTAAAGATTAGTAACAACTTAATCTACCGAGTTACAACATTTTTCTGTGTGACTACTGAGTGATAGCAATAATTATGTTTTAAGACATCTAAGGGATTTGTGGATTTTTTTTGTGGTAACTAATTCACTCTCCCCTTTTAGTTACTCAATCTATAATTCTAACATTTTGTATCAGAGCTTTTGGTGTTTACAGGGAGGATTTCAAGGATCTAAGCTAAAGATCAAAATGTCTTACAAGAGCAAAATTCTAAGGCTTAACAGGGATAACTTTTTGGCATGGCAGGGTCTCATGAGACTCCATCTGGCTTCCATTGGAGATACAAGACTAAAATATCTGGATGAAGCATATGTAACTCCTACTAGCACATTATTTGCAAATGACATTGTTGAGAAGAAGACTCATAACACCATGATGATAGACATTGCATCTGCCCTAAGCTATGAAGAATTTGATGATGTCAAGGACTACAAGACTGCCTTTGAAATGTGGAATAAGCTTAAAGATATCTATGGAGGAGATGATAATGTAAGAAGAGCCAAACTAGAAAGTCTAAGATTATAATTTGATCAAATGAGGATGAGAGAGGATGAAAACATTGCAAAATATGTTGAAAGAGTCAAATGAAGTGTTAGTACAATCAAAGCCTCTAGAGGAGATATCAAGGAGGAAATGTTTATAAGTAAAGTTCTCAAAAAATTACTTCCCATTTATACAATTAGAGTTTCTGCAATTCAAGAAAGAAAATATGAAGCAAATCATAAGATAAATTTAGAGGCCATAGTTGAAAGATTGACTGCATTTGAGCTAGACAAGTATGATAGCTATGTTCCAACTACCAAGAACATTGAATCAACATTTTAAGCCAAGCTTTCACTCAAGGAGAAAAGCAAGAAGATAAAGGATTCTTAGTCAAAAAGTGAAGAAGAATCATACTAGATTTTTGACAGTGATCTTGAGGTAGTTGAAGCTCCACTAGCAAGGGGAAAGGGAAATACAAAGGTAAGGTTCCTCTAATCTATTTTTCTTGTGAAGAAATTGGACATATTGCTACAAGGTGCCCAAATAAGAAAAACAAGGATGAGAAGAAAGGTCACAAGTGCAATGGCAAGAAGACTTCAAATCATTCAAGGAAAAAGGTAAGAAAACATATTTCATGGCTAAGGATTCTAATGATTCTAATGAAGAAGAAGATGAAATTATTTACATTGTTGTGAAAGATGTGTCTAAGAATGATCAAGAAATGGCACTTATTTCTCATGTGAGAAAAAATGATACATGGATCATAGATAGTGGTTGCTCTCATCATATGACTAGTGATAAAACTAAGTTTGAACATTTTGAAAACTATGATGGTGATAGTGTGAGGTTTAGTAATAATGAACCTTGTTGCATAAAAGGAAGAGGAAGAATCTCACTAACCAAAGAGCTTGTATGTGATAATGCATATTTGTTAGAAGTACTAAAACATAATTTTTTGAGTGTGGCATAGTTATTCAATAATGGATTCAAAGTGGAATTCATGTATGGAAAAGCAAGACTGCTGGATGACAAAGGAAAGCTGATTGGATTAGGCACTCAAACAAAAGTTAACTTGTTTTATCTTGAACTTGGTGAATGTTCATGCTTTATTGCTCAAATTGAAGAAAGTTGGTTATGGTATAGGAGGTTGTGTCATGTGAACTTTGATAATGTGGTGAAAATAAATAAATTCAGGAAAGTAAGAGGCATTCCCAATATAAAGAAAGCTAAGGTTGGTCTATGCAAGAATTGTCAAATTGGTAAGATAGGAAAGACTAGCTTTAAAAGTAAGAACTATTAGTCTGAAGAAGTCTTAGAAATTGTGCATACTAATTTTGTAGACCTATTGGAATTGAAAGCTATATTGGTAAAAAGTTCTTCATTCTTTTTGTTGATGATTACTCAAGAATGATGATTGTCATGTACCTGAGAGAGAAATTAGAAGCATTTGAGAAGTTCAAATGGTATTTGGCTAGAGTAGAAAAGGAAACATGCAAAAGTCTAAAATGTTTGAGGTCACAAAGAGGTGGTGAGTTCATTTCCCATGAGTTTAATAACTTTTGCATTGAAAGAGGGATCAAAAGATAGGTATCAGCACCTGGAACTCCCAAGCAAAATGGAATAACTGAAAGGAGGAATAGATCTATCATGGACTGTGCAAGAACCTTAATGGTTGAGAAGAGCATTGCTATCAAATACTGGAAGGAAGCTATCAGTACTGCAGTTCATACTTTGAACCAAGTATAGCTAAAGAAAGACTCATTCAAAACCCCCTATGAGCTATGGTATGGCTATAAACCCAATGTAAGTTACCTAAAAGTATTTGGAAGAAAATGTTACAATTTCAAAGAATCTAGAATAGGTAAATTTGATGTGAATGGTGATGAAGGAATATTCTTGGGTTATTCTTGCAAAAGTAAAGCATATAGATGTTTGAACTTGTCTACTTACAAAGTCATAGAAAGTGCACATGTGAAAGTTGATGAGTTTGTAGAAAGAACTGAAGAGGAAAGCAAAAGGGAACCAAAAGCCTACAAGAGATTTTTTTTCATTGAACCTGATACAGTGCGAGATACACCTATCAATTAGAAATCTTCTACTCTCGAGTCTTAAGTAATCAAGTTGCAGGAAGTTCAAGCTGAGCTACAAGAACTCAAGTCACATTTAGATGCTACCAAGCCAATGCATACTGAGTATGAAGGACCCGAGTAGTAGAAATAATAGCTAGAACATGAAGTTGAAGTATAAGAGGATGAGAATGCAAAGCATTCAAAAGGCAAGGAACTTGTATTAGCTAAGTATGTTAGGAGACATCATGCACTAGATCATATCATTTGGAGACAAATTCGAAGGTACTATGACAAGCAGTAAGTTGAAAGGTACTTGTTTACTTGGTGATTTTGAACCTAGAAGTGTCAAAGATGCATTAGAAAATGAAAGTTGGATTGAGGCTATGAATGAAGAGATAGAGAAGATAAAGAAAAACAAAACATGGACTCTTGTACCTAGGCCTAAAGAAAAAAAATGTAATTGGACCTAAGTGGATATTCAAAAATAAGTTGAATGAAGATGGTAAGGTGTCAAGGAATAAAGCTAGACTGATATGCAAAGGATATTCTCAAGGAGAAGGAATAGATTATGAAGGGAATTTTTACCTTGTTGCAAGATTGGAAGGTGTTAGGACCTTACTTGCATATGTTGCATACAAAGGATTTAAGGTTTATCAGTGGATGTTAAGTCAACATTTCTCAATGGTATACTAGATGAGGAGGTGTAAATTGAGTAGCCTGAAGGTTTTGTTGATCTAGACAAGAAGGACATGGTCTACAAACTACACAAAGAATTTTATAGTCTAAAACAATCCCCTAGAGCATGGTATGAAAGTCTGCATAACTATCTTATTTAGATTAGTTTTCAAAGAACTAATGATAACAATAGCTTATATATCAAAGACGGACTAGATAATAACATTTTTTTGGTAGAAATATTTGTGGATGATACTTTGTTCACAGGAAATGATGATCTTTGCAAATAATTTTTAGAGAAAATGAACAAGGAATTTAAAATGTCAATGTTTGGTGAGATCAAATTCTTTGTTGGTCTTCAAATTCAATAGAATAAGAATGACATCTACATCACTCAATTTAAATACATTAGGGAGATACTAAAAAAGTTTGGCATAGAAGACTGCAAACTAGTTAGGCCTCCTATGTGTACTAGATTGAAACTTACCAAGGATGATGAATCAAAGGAAATAGATCAAGCATTGTATAGATCTATGATTGGAAAGTTACAGTATGTACTGCATACAAGGCTAGATATTTCCCTTGAAACTAGTATTGTAGCAAAATTTTTAGCAAAATCAAGAGAAAATCACATGATGACAACCAAAAGAATCATAAGATATTTGAAAGGCATTGAAGATGATGGATTGTGGTACAAATTTTGAGGCAATCTAAATTTAAAACTATTTACTGATGTAGATTGGGCAGGAAACATTGATGATAGAAAAAGTACAATTGGAGTAGCTTTCTTTCTTGGAAAGAGGTTGGTTTCTTGGACAAGTAAAAAAAAAAATTGTACATCCCAATCCATAGTAGAAGTAGAGTATGTTGTAGCAGTAGTAAAGTGTTCTAATATTGTTTGGTTCAAATAGTTATTGGAAGGTATGAAGGAAGAAATCAAAGAACCTATTATTATGTTTTGTGAAAATACAAGTGCAATTAACATATCTAAAATTTCAGTGATGCATTCAAAAATCAAACATGTTGCAATAAAGTATCACTTTATCAAAGAATTGGTGTAGGATAAGGAGATCAGATTGGAATATGTTTATACAAAGGAATAAATTGCTGACATATTCACAAAGCGTTTATCTAAGGATGAATTTTTGTATCTAAGAGGTAAGTTAAGGGTCATTCCCCTATCTAAAGCTCACTAAAATGAAGTTTTAGTGATGCATCGATAGGTATCAAGTTGAAGATCTTTCAGTTGATGTAGAATAATCATGAAAATATTGCATATGAATAAGTACATAAGGTACATTGCTATTCATTTGGTTTGTGTTGTCTTTGGCATGTGTTGTCAGAGAGGGAGAGTATACTATCATATCTTTCTGAAATTTAAATTTTTTTATGAAGAGTTTAATGTTCGAATATAAGCTATGTAATTCCTTCATAGAGGGAGATTACTGTATTTAAGAAGTTTGTGAAATGAAATGTAAGAGGAAGAAACATTCTATCAAAAAAAATCTTGTTTTCAAATTTCATTTTGATATGACATGTTGTGTTGCCATCAATGCCAAAGAGGGAGATTGTTGGATACAATTGTTCAATCATGTGTTGTCTTTGATGTTACACAAATTTCATATCAATTATCAGTCAGAGTTTACTGAGCTTAGTTGGTTAGCAAGGAAAAAGACAAAGTCTACCAAGCTTAGAAGGTTAGCAAAGAGAATTACAGAGTCTATCGAGCATTTTTTGAGGTTACACTATGAAGATAGTTTCTACTTAGCTCACTCGGGTGCTGAAGGTTTCTACGGCAAGAATAAATTTCTACTAAGATCACAAGGTTAGCAAAGGAAAGTTAGTTCTTACTGAGTTCACTCACTCTCCAAAGGATTTTTTTAGAATTCATAGTGTTTAATGAGTTTCACTTGGATAACACTGCAAATCTTTTTTTGGAGCAGTGTTTACCAAGCTAGGTCAGCCAATGAAGGATTTCATTATTTTTGGAAATAAAGTTTATTTGTTTAATGTAATGTTTATAGCTGACATATGTATGCTTTATTGGTAAATGTAACTTGTAAATGAGCTGACTTGACAATTTGTAATATATAAATAAAAGGTCAAGTTGTGGATTCTAATTGTAATGAATGAGCATGCAAATGAGTTGATTGTATGAAGAGGAAGTGTAAGCCAATTTTGAAGAAGGATAAGATATCCTTGAGGAGAAGCAAAGTTGTATTCGATCAATGAGGATCTATTGAAGTAGAGTAGAGATCTGTACCAGTAGAGTTTAGTTGCATCTCATTCAAGTCACTTATTGTTACTTTCTCACCATTGTAGTAGTAATTCCTAAATCTCTTAACATAGTTGGTTTAACAACCATTTTGTAAATCCTCTAACAAGGTAGATAGTTCTACTAAATTGTTCTAAAGTTCTCTAGCAAGGCCACTCCTAATAGAGTGATTAAATCTTCTAACTAGATCACGCCTAATAGTGTATTTTGTAACCTTTAATAAGGTTAGCTCCTAACAGAGCTCAGTTCAAAAGAGTGAAAATTGGTAGCTAGTTACTTGGTGGTTTTTCCCATATTGAGTTTCCATGTGATAAATCTGGTGTCTCTTGTGTTTATGCTATTTTCTTTTGCATGCATGTTAATAATTGTGAATGCTTAAAGATCAATAGCAAGTTAATCTATAGAGTTACAACATTTTATTGTGTGGCTACCGAGTGACAATAGTATTAAGTTTTAAGACATCTAAGGGTTCTGCAATTTTTTTTTGTGGTAACTGATTCAACACCTCCCCCCCCCCCCCTCCCTCTCAGTTACTCCATCTATAATTCCAATAAAGAACTAGTTCTATGTTGGTTAATAGGTTTTGTCTATGTTTTTTTCTTTAACACTCAGCCTAAGTGGGCTTTTTTTATGCTACTTTTTTGGACTATTCATAATTATTGGTTTATTATATATTATAGTTATTGTTAGTAGTAGGTTTACTATTAGACATTTGGATACTTTAGTTTGTGATTTTTTGAAATTAAGAAATGGGGTAGGTTAAATATTTAATATATCTATTTTAAAACTATTTTACAACATTTTTTTTCTGGTCAACCAACATATTTGGTTTCTTTAAAATTTCAAAAAAAAATTCTTATCATTTTATCATTGTTGTGGTGTTTTAGGCTAGATAAATTTGAATCTATTTTATGAATGGCGAAAACTATGTGCATAGCATTGACATGTGTTACCAAAATTCTCTAAAATAAATACAAATAAAATTTATAGTTATTAGTATGAGATGATTTTGTTAGAATTCTTTTAGAATAAATGAGAGCGGGGGTGAATCAATTATTCAAGGTCCAATAATGTCCAATACAAATTTTCAAATCCTTAATGGCATATAATTGAAATTATCATGCATGCAATTAAACATTAAGAAGTCATGAAAAGTAAGCATGCATCACCACATAACTCAAAGGATTTTGGTGACCCAAAAACCCTCTAGGAATAAGAAGGTAAAACTAGGGTGGGGATGATACCCACAAAATAACTGCGCAATTGATTTCAACCACTTTTGATGGTTTTCCTTGTTAAAGGCTACAACACACTGTTAAATGTGACCCTGTTAAAGGATTTCTACACCTTTTTAGAAGTGTGCCTTGTTAGAGGACTTAAGAACATTCAACTTAGAATTCCACACTAATAAAGGATGTACATAGAGTTGTTAGGCCCACCCAAGTCCATGGGATTTATAGTCACCTTCTCAAAAGAATCTTTTATCCCTTTCTAAGGATCTCCTATCCTTCTCCTAAGGATCTCTTATCCTTCTCCTGGGGATCTTCTATCCTTTTCCTAAGGCTTATCCACCTAGCAGTTAAGCTAACCTAGCAATGTAGGATTTCAATGTCTAATACAATGGTAAGAAAGTATTAGAAATGTTTTGACCTGATAAAGATTGCAACTCTAACCTTGAAAATTTTAGATTACTCTTCAGTTCTTTTCTTTTCTTGACTTTTGTTCCTTACAGTGTTGATAGCTTGTCCACCCTTCACGATCTATCTCCTTGAGTTCTTCCACTTATTATGCCAATGCACTCTATTGTCACTTGATCAACTCAGAGTCTTGATGCTCTGTGCTTACTCCTCACTGTGTCCTCTTCTCAATACTTCACACTAGCCTTCTCTTAGCTTCTTTGCATGACCACACTTATGACCAACTCCCTCACACACTTTCAATCTCTGACCATTAACTCCTTATAAAGAAGTTTTGTTCTTCATTTCCTACTCAAATCTTCCTGCTCATCAATTTGATTTGATTTGGGAGAATGATATTTTTTTCCCTCCAAATTGTTTCCTCCAGAAACTTCATGATAGGTCCGTCAGTGTTCACCTTGAATTGGTTTGCATGGTTTACATAAAATTTTGTGACATCTACACATCATCCTTATCATCCAACTAATTCACAAAATTCAATGTAACAAACTTATTGTTACTGATTTGGAAAATCTTTTGACTTAACAAATAATGTAGTAACTCGGCATCATTGGTTTACTGATGCTCAAAAACCTTCTGTGTTACTCAACTTCTACTACATTTATTGATGCTTGGCACCTTCTATGTTACTCGGCTTCTACTACATTTATTGATGCTCGGCACCTAAAGTCTTTTCTTGAGTTACTCGACACCTGGAGGATTGCTTGGCACACACTAAAGTTGAACTTGCTCGGCTTCAATTAAGAATTTGCTCGGCTTTCTCAAATGAGCTTAGTTAAACCTTACATCTTTGATGTGTCTTAGTGTGTTTATTCCCTATGACTTAAAGTATTTCATCAATACACTATTTCATCAATGGCTTAGCTGATCCTAATACTTCATTACAACATCATAACTTCAACCTTTCTCTAGGTGCTCTAGTTACATCTTATTGATTGCCTCCTCTTTGTCAATCAACCAATTGATAGTATTTGGATCACTTAAGCAATTGTCATTCCTGCAAGTAGCAAGTTTGACATCAATGAAAAAACAATGATTGAAAGCATCCTTTACCATTTCCATCATTCTTCATTCATGATCTTTTAAATCATTTCCAAAAATCTCCCTCTTTGGCATTGATGGCAAACAAAAATGATCAATTGATTGAGCTGATCAACTTAGTTACCATCAAAATTATATACCAAATAGAAAACTTTTTGACATTACATATCTTCTTTTTTGTATCATGTCTCCCTCTTTTGTTGATACAAACTTAATCTTTTGTTTTGCTTCTCCCTCTTGGCTGCTGCATCCTTACTCTATATTCTTGATCCTTCATAGCTGCTTGCTGATCAGTTTCTTATCCCTTCTGAATCTCCCTCCTTCATTTCTCCTTCCATTGATCAGTTTCTCATTGTTGGTGTAAACAAGTATTTACTTATTACACTTAAGTTTTACTTAGGTTAATGCATTATTTAATTATTTTGCATTATTTTATTATTATTTTAGGTGAGATACTTAGGAGTTTGTGTACTCTCATTGAGTTATGCAACTCTAATTATGCACATGGTGTCTACAACATAGGACTATGCATCATTCATTGAGTTGTCATTATGACAACATAGTTATCCGTACTTCTTATTTAGCACATGTTGTCTACACCATTGATTTGCATGCTACACCATTGTAGGCTTATCTTCAGATCATCACACTTAATCCCATGCTTAATGGAGGATAACCCATATTTGGTGGACATGTGCCTAGTTGTATGACATATCATGATGCTAACTTCTATGCATTCTAGAAGCTCTCTTGAGGCCTTTATATTCAGGCACTCCTAGTGTACTCTCATCCAGTTATTGAATGAATATCGTCATTCTAATCATACTCTATCTATTTTGGTCTACTATGTGCTTGTGTTGAGTTCTTTAGTTCTTGGGTGAATTTTGGCCTAATCCAAATTCTTACATGGTATCAGAGCTGAGGGAGATTCTCATCACTTAGCCATTCGAGACTATTCATGCTTTAGCACCTCGACACAAATCTGGAGGATCCTCAAAAATTGGGAGTGTCTAGAGCTACATCTGACCTCACTGTTGCATTTGGAGTGTTGATTTGATGAAGATCGACTATAAATTTTCCTATGTTTGGTGAAAGTTGATCATGAGGCAAATTTTTTTTGCAAACTGACGCTCGAAGGCATCGATTTGCAATAGGGTACGATCATTTTATTTGATTTGATTACTTATTTTTTCAGATCTATCTCTACATTTATTTTCTAATCTAAATATTTTTGAAGTTTTTTATAAATATTTTTGGAATTATTCTCAGGTAGAGAAATTTTTTTGGCCAAACCAGGCAGTGACAACTTGGCTTAGCTCTGTATTGTTGGTTGGTTGGATATCTTGTATTTTTGGTTGTTTTGATATCTTTTGTTATTTGAAAGGCTTCTTACTTACTGTGTGGACACCTCTGCATACATCGTAGGCCATACAATATTTACACCCCTAAAAATCTAGCAGAGGTCACCTATCTAGCGAGTGAATTCCATAAACGGCCTACCTTTCACCGACGAGGACAAACACTCTACCGTGCTCTTCAAATTTCCTTGAATGGTAGTTTTCTTTTAAAAAATGCATTGGCTGTTTGCCCCATGCATGCGGGATAATTTCCTTAAGATCCGATAATGCAAAACACAAAAATTGGTGGCACTAGCAATTTCTAGCACATTCTGACATCACTACGACCAGGGCTACATGGAGACCTATAGTACTCGCCATGTGAACCCACATACACTTCATAGCATCATTCCATGAAGGACAAATGTAAAGACATGCCACATCTGAGGAAACAGTCAGCTTATACTTCTGCCTACGTACTCTGCACACATGCAGACACTGTGTGCCACATCGATCGCAGTGCCATATCACATCCATGTCAGCATTTGAAAGAGTAGTCCACATCATCTACCCACACAAATTTTTTTGTACAATCGGTACATGCCATGCAGGTTTCCATGCCATCAAGTTGTACTACCACGTCATCCGAGGGTAGAATTTTTGCTGATGTCATCATTTTATGACTTTAAAATTGATGCCCTTCTAGATGTCAAAATAGGTGAATTACAACTGCTGAGATGGCCGTATGACCATCAAATTTAACCCCATGATTGGCTAATGCAACCCCTCACCAAATTCATTTTGGTTTTTGTAGTCTAACTTTAAGAGGTCGTAACTTGCACATTTGGACTCCAAAAAAGGTGCAATTTTTTTTGAAATTGGGTAAAATTTTCTAAATTTTTAGTGGTATAGCTATTTTTTGGATTTGGTCCACGAATTTTTTAAAATTTGCATTTTTTGGCTACCATACCTGGATAATCCTGCATTTTACAACATCAAATGCTCCGTACGGGCACATTTGTTATCAAAAATAGGTTCCATTTTTTTTTGAAAGTGTATTTTTTTGTCTACTTTCTAGATTTGACATCAGATTGTAGTGTTGTGTGGACAAAATTGTCACTTTTAGCAATAGGGCCTTTCTTTGCTTTGTAATGCTTCAAAATTGTAGCACATTGTAAAGTTTTATATTTGTACTCCATTAAGAAGTTTTAACAAGAAAAATTAGAAGTCCATGAAGGAAAAAATTGGCAAGTGGCCCATTGTAATCGCACTATTGATAAAGTGCCCAAAGCATCTATTTTGGGGGGGTTTCTTGATTTAGTGAAAAGGGAGGGTGTTCTTGGTGTTTTGTTCTCTCTTCTTTGCACTTTTATTTCAATTTCTACATTATGGGAAACTTTAAGTTTCCTAAATTAACTCCTCATAACTATGCTTCATGGTCAATCAAAATGTGGTATCACTTAATGCATAACGAAGTTTCACAATATGTAGATGGTACTCTTTCTAAACTAGCAAGTGGTAATGTATCAACAAGTGAAATTTTAGAATGGGTAGCCATGGATAGGAAAGCCCTAGGTGATATATGTTTGGGGGTAGATGATAAAACCATGTAACAAATCAAGAAATGTACTACATCCAAGGAAGCTTGGGATACCCTTGAAAGCCTATTTGGTAAAGTGCTTGAAGAGGATGTGTTCAAAATTGAAGATGAGATTGTTTCCTTAGATCCTAAGTTGTATGACTCAATACAGGACTTCATCATCAAGGTGAATGAATTAAGGACAAAGCTTACTGATTGTGGGAGTTCTATAAAAGATGACAGACTGATCTATCTCATCCATAACAAGCTGCCATTGGAATATTCCACATTTGTATCTTCTTTTAACACCTCAAAGACTACCTTAGGGTCTGCCTACAAGAAAGTCACTTTTAATGAATATGCAAAATTGTTGGATGATGAAGAAAAGAAGTTGAAATCAATGGAGATTCTCAAATCACCTCGGTCCAAAGCAATGGTGGCCAATGAGGGTTCTCAACATTCAGCTGGACAATCTTCAAATAAAGGAAAGGGTAAGAAGAGATGGAAGAGAAAATCTAAGGATGCAGAAAAGAAAACACCACAATCTAATCAACAAGGAAAGTCCTCAAATTCCAACAAGAAAGGGGACAAAAATAAGGAGAAGAAGAAGCGTGATTATTGCAAGAAAATGGGTCATGAAGAGCATGATTTTTATATCAAAAAGATTGATGAATTAACCAACATCATGAAGAAACATAATGTTCCATTGCCTAATGCTTACAAGGAGAAAGGATCATCTTTATATTCAAAGGGAAAAGGGCAAGCATTCATGGCAAATGAAAACTCTTCAAAGGAATGGATATTTGACTCAGGTGCCTCATATAACATGGGTTCTTCAAAGGAATACTTTTCTTCAATGAAGTAGTCCAAGGTACTGCACATCTTCATGGGGAATGATAACAAAATAGAAGTTGAAGGCAAAGGAAATGTGGAAATGGAAAATGGAGAGTTTCAAGAGGTTCTCTATGTTCCAAACCTAAGTTCAAATCTCCTCTCAATCTACCAAGTCACTCACTTTGGAGATGGACATAGAGTTGAGTTCCTTCTAGACTCAGTTCAAGTACACTGGTCTTAAAGATGATTCCTTGGTTGCAGTGGGGAAAGTGAATGATCACAAGAGGTTGTACTTTTTCTTTCATTTTGTGCCCAAGTCTCCTTTGAAGGCCTTGTTATCACAATCAAATTCAAACATGCAATTATGGCATGAGTGGTGTGCTCATTTTGACTACTGCTACCTTCAGCAACTTTGCACATACCACATGGTGAAAGGTCTACCTCAAATCAACTTTTCTAAGGGTGAATGTTCAATAGATTTAATGGATATGCATCTACAGGGGAAGTTACAAAGAGGGAAGTCTTCAAGAGCAACAGGTGTTCTACAGATGGTTCACATGGTATTAGCTGGTCCTTATGCATTTAGATAGGATCATTATATACTCACCTTAGTTGATGAATTTTCAAGGTTCACTTGGGTCTACTTTCTGCATAGTAAGAATGAAGTGTTGGACACATTTCTAGCCTTAAAGGCTCATGTAGAATGAAAATCCAGAAAGGCCATCAAAGTACTTCGTATGGACAATGGAAACATGGATGTGAATAGAAGACTTAAAGACTTTTGCAAAAATGAGGGCATTGATCTTCAGACTCCTTTAGCATTTAGTCCACATAAGATAGATGTTGCAACATTGAGCATCCAAACTCTTAAGTCTATGGCAAGTTGCATGATTCATGCCAAGTCTCTCAATCCATCATTAGAAGTCAAAGAAATCTCTAGTGCTACTCACATTCTTAATCATTCTCCTCATCTAGCCTTAGATGGAAAAACTCCTTTTGAGGCATGGTGCGACATAAAACCTATTGCGACACACTTCAAAGTCTTTAGTTTTCCTACATGGGCAAAGGCATCTTCCAAGGGATGCAAGACATAGCCATCTTAGCCTTGTACTTTCATTGGTTATGAATATAGTGTGAAGGCATATAGAATTCTAGATCTAGAGACACATCAGATATTTGTGGAGAAGGATGTACATTTTGAGGAAAGTTCTCCAAGCTTGTCCTCTACTCCTCTTCACACATCATACAATGTGGAGAATGACAGTGACACTAGTGATAGTGCTTCAATAGATTTAGACACGTGGGGTTCTATGGACAGATATAGTTAGAGGTCACTTCATCACTTTAGTCCACATACATACATCGCCATCGTGATAGGTCCAGAATAGAAGGGTACATCCTGTCTTCCAGATATAGGTTTAGTGACAGATTTGGGAGATAGTATTGATGATATGCCTCTTCTTATTGATGCAAAATTACCTTCTTTAGTTTTCATGAGGGTTCCATCCAACTCTCTTCTTTATTCTCAACATGATCAATCGTCACAGGTTGAAGTGATTGTGGATACTTATGATCAGTAGTTGCAGCAGGGTTCTTCATCAGTTGCAGAGTCAGGCAGTTCTTTGGGATAGGTTCTTCAGCCAATTGAGTAGGTTTTAGAGACATCACTTATCCATGGGATACTTTCCACACATAGTGGAAGCATCTCATTTTTACCCTTGGCATTGTTTCTTCCTAAGGGGAGGAACACCATTCTGCAGTCTTGGATCAGCTTATTTATCAGAGTAGTCACTATCCAACATTCCTCTTTTGGGGGGGGGGGGGGAGCCCATCCTATCTCTCTTTCTCTTCTCATCATTCTCTTATGTAAATACTCGATGTATGTCATAATGGGGGGGTCTCAATTACTCCATCCATCGATGCATCCTTATTTATCTCTCTTTTTGGGGGAGGGTTTTTCCCATAAGGTTTTCCCTCTCTCCCCACTTTATGAGAGAAGGCATATCATTATGTACATGGGTACCTAACATGGCCTAGTAGCGAGGACCCATACTACATTTCATCCTAGATTTCATAAGCTTAAGGGCATTCCCCAAAGTTGGACTTAAGGGGGGGTGTTGGTGTAAATAAGTATTTACTTATTAAACTTACTTAAGTTTTACTTAGGTTAATGCATTATTTAATTATTTTGCATTATTTAGTTATTATTTTAGGTGAGACACTTAGGAGTTTGTGTACTTTCATTGAGTTACGCAACTCTAATTATGCACATGGTGTCTACAACACAAGAGTATGCATAATTCATTGAGTTGTCATGATGACAACATAGTTACCCGCACTCTTTATTTAGCACATGTTGTCTACACCACTAATTTGCGTGCTACACCATTGTAGGCTTATCCTCACATCATCTCACTTAATCCTATGCTTAATGGAGGATAACCCATATCTGGTGGACATGTGCCTAGTTTTATGACATATCATGATGCTAACTTCTATGCATTCTAGAAGCTCTCCTAAGGCATTTATATTCAGGCATTCCTAGTTTACTCTCATCTAGTTATTGAATGAATATCATTATTATGATCACACTTTATCTATTTTGGTCTAGTGTGTGCTTGTGTTGAGTTATTTATGTTTTGGGTGAATTTTGGCCTAAGCCAAATTCTTACTCTCATAAATCTCCCTCTTTGACATAAATGCCAAAAATGTAGCATCTTCAACATGCTAAATATAAGCTTTCCATCTCATGTTTTCTCCCTCTTTCACCATGCTTTGTGACTGATCTAGAGTTTCTACTCCTGTTAATATCCTCTGCATCATTCTTCTGAGATTTCAATGATCTATTCCTTTTTGATGCAGGATAGCTCCTTTATTGCTTTTAGACTGCTTGAGTTAGGGGCATTACCCCCAACATGCATCTAAGATATTCATAAGTATCTTTGGGCAATGGTTTGGTGAAGATATCTGCAATTTGTTCCTTTGTGTGAATGTACTCCATCTTCACTTGTTTGTCTTCCACCAATTCTCTGACATAGTGATACTTGATTGCAATATGCTTGGTTTTTGCATGCATTACTAGATTCTTGGATATGTTTATAGCACTTGTATTATTACAATATAGTATCACAGGTTTGGTTACCTCTTCTTTCATTCCTTTCAATAGATGTTTGAGCCACACAATGTTTGTGCAATTGACTACTGCAACCACATATTCTGCTTCTGCAGTGGACTCAGATGTGCATGTTTTGTTTCTTGCTAATCCAAGTAACTAGCCTTTTACCTAAGAATAATGCTCCTCCACTTGTGCTTTTCCTATCATCAATGTTGCCTCCCCAATCTGTGTCTATGTATGCATTGAGCTCAAACTTCTCATTCTTTTTGTAGTATAGGCCAAAATCATCAGTTTCTTTGAGATAACTCATTATCCTTTTTATTGCCATGAGATGATTTTCTCTAGGATTAGTAGAGAATCTAGCCACTATTCCAACTACTAATGCTATGTCTGGTCTACTATGTACAACATTTTATAGTTTTCCAATTATGGATCTATACATTGTTTGATTGACTTCAACTGATTCATCATTTTGGGATAGCTTATGTCCTATTGTCATTGGTGTGCTAACTATTTTGGAGTCTTCCAATCCAAACATCTTGAGTATCTCTTTGATGTACTTTGATTGTGTCATGAATATACCATGTTTTAGTTGATGTACTTGCAATCCAACAAAGAACTTGATTTCTCCAAACTTAGACATCTCAAACTTATGTTTCATTTTGTCAGCAAACCTTTTGCAAAGTGCTTCCTTTCCTCCAAAAATTATGTCATCCACAAAGATTTTAGATACAACGATATCCTTACCTTCTTTTGATTTGATGTACATGTTGTTGTTATCATCAGTTCTTTCAAATCCTATTTGCACTAGATACTTGTGAAGTCTCCCATACCAAGCTCTAGGTGCTCGCTTTAATCCATATAGAGCCTTATGCAATTTGCATACCTTGTTTTTTCAATTTTCATCAACAAATCCTTTTGGTTTCTCTATGTAGACTTCCTCTTCAAGTATACCATTCAAAAATGTAGACTTAACATTTATTTGATAGACTTTAAATTCTTTGAAAGCTGCATATGCTAGTAAGGTCCTTACTCCTTCCATTCTAGCAACTGGAGCAAAAGTTTCTCCATAGTCTAGCCCTTCTTCTTGTGCATACCCTTTATAGACTAGTCTTGCCTTGTTCCTTGTGATTTCACCATTCTCATCTAACTTGTTTCTAAACACCCACTTGGTTACAATTACATTCTTGTCAGCTAGTCTTGAGACTAAGTTCCATGTCTTGTTCTTTTCAATTTGCTCTATTTCTTCTTTCATAGCATTGTACCAGTCATCATATTTTATGGCTTCACTTACTATTTTTGGTTCCATTTTGCTAAGTATACATGTCTCACTTCTGAGTCTATTCCTTGTCATTGGTCCTACCTCTTTGTTTCCAAGAATTTGATCTATAGGATGATGTCTTCTTACATACTTTACCAATATTGGTTCTTTCCTTGTTTGCATGTTGTCTCTTTCAGAATCTGAATCTTCCTGTATATTTTCATAAGATATTTCTTCATTTCCTTCATGTTGAAAATTCCTAGAATTTGAATGGACATTCTCTATATTCGATAGCTCAACTTCTAAATGTGTCTGCTGCTCGGTATTCACTATTTGTGACTCGACAGATATTGGATTTTGTTGTTGATTGTCATCCTGAGTTGCAACTTCACCATTATTAGGTATACCTTCATAAAAGTATACAAAGATCTTGTATTCTTCTACTTTTTTGGTGTTCTCAACACTTTGAACTTTTGCAACCTCATCAAATTTCACATTTGTGCTTTCTACTACTTTTTTAGTGTTAACATTCAAGCACTTATAAGCTTTTCTTCTAGTAGAATAACCAAGAACTATTCCTTCCTCACTCTTTGCATCAAACTTTCCATTTCTAGACTCTTTATATATATAGCATTTGCATCCAAATATTTTTAAATGTTTTACATTAGGAGAATTCCCATTCCATAATTCAAAAGGTGTTGTATTTGTACCTTTCTTGACTTGAACTTTGTTGAGTGTGTAGAATACAGTACTTATAGCTTCTCTCTAGTACTTGAGTGCAACATTTTTCTCCATCATTAATGTCCTAGTGTAGTCAATAACTAATCTATTCCTTCTTTCTGCTATACCATTCTAAAGTGGAGTCATAGGTGATGATGTCTGCCTTTTGATTCCTCTTTCATTCCAGAATTCTTCAAATTCTCTTGATGTGAATTTGCCTCCTCTATCAGATCTGAGACATTTTAAGCTCTTCCTAGTTTCTTTCTCAACTCTGGCCAAGTACTATTTGAACATTTGGAATGCATTTGATTTTTGTTTCAAGAACAAGACTGTCATCATCCTTGAGTAGTCATCTACAAATAACATTATGTATCTATCACCTTTTAAGCTTTACACTTTAATACGACCACACAAGTTAGTATGAACTAGCTTTACTACTTCATTAGAAGTATAAGCCTTGCTTTTGAAAGTTGACTAGGTCATCTTCCCTAGTTGGCATTGTTTGCACATGATGTTATCAAGCTTCTTCAACTTTGGTAGACCTCTGACTTTCTTCATTTTGTTGATGCTTATTAGATTGTAAAAATTTACATGACATAGCCTCTTGTGCCATAACCATACATCATTAGTTTGAACAATCAGACAAGAAGCATCTTCCATGTCTAGGTAGAACAAATTACTCTTAGTCTGGTGACCTTTTCCTATTAGACTTCCTTGAGAATCATAGATCTTGGAAATTCCATTTTCAAATTCAATCTTACATCCTATGTTGCCTAATTGTGAGACACTCAACAAGTTATAATTTAGGCCTTCAACATAGTATACATTATCACATGATATCTTTTTAGTAAGCTTGATACTACCTTTCCCTTTGATCTAACATGGTACATTGTTACCAAATCTAACACTATTTCCTTCATATTGAGTAAAGGAAATGAACTTACTTTTATCTCCAGTCATGTAATGAGAGCATCTACTATTTATGATCCATTTGTTATTCTTGTTACCAAGGTAGTTGCTTCATCTTCATCTGATTCATCTTTCATAGCCACATAGACTACTTCATCATCATTCTCGTTAGAGTCTTCTTCAACAATGTAGCATCTTTTTCCTTTACCTCTGTAGTCCTTGTTGTCCTCTTTCTTGTTCTTGAGGTTGCCTCCATCCTTGTAATTTTTCTTTTGTGTGCATCTGGCTACAATGTGACCAACTTCATTACAATTGAAACAAATAATTAGCGACTTACCTTTGAACTTGCCTCTTCCTCTATGAAATATTCTTGCTAGCAATGCCTCCAATTGGTCTACATCATCTTCATCAGTGCTAATATCACTAGATACATACTTTCGTTTTCTACTCTTTTTCTTTGTTTTCACCTCATCATTGTCTTTTATTGTTGTCTTGGCTTTGAATGCAGATTCAAAGTTTTCTGGCTTGTAGTTGTCAAAGTTGGATAGCTCAAAGGCAGTGAGTCTTCCAATTATTCCTTCAAATGACAATGAGTTGCTTGGTACACACCTTAGCTCTTGGATGGATGACACTCTTATAGCATAGATAGAAAGAAAAGTTCTCAAGTATTTGCTACTTACTATTTCTTCTGATAGCTATCCTCCTAGGCATTTTATGGCACTTACCACTTCTTTCATCCCTGCACCGTATTGAGCAACATTATCTCCTTCCATTTTCATGTCATCAAACTTTCCTCTTAGGCTCTCTCTTTTGGCTCTCTTGAAATTATCATCTCCTCCATAGATTCTTGATAATGTTTCCCACATCTAATGTGCAGTACCACATTCTTTGATGTCATCATTCTCAGCATAGCTTAGTGCTAAAGAAATATCTAACATCGTTTGATTGTGCTTCTTCTTCTTTCTCATGTCGTCTGCAGTGAGGGGTCCTACAGGGTCTACATGATCAACTATGATTGAGGTCTGTGCATAGTCACCTATTTATCCAAGATGCAACTTCATCAAAATTTGCCATGTAGCAAAGTTGTCTTTGTTTATCTTGGAAACTTCTCTCTTGGACATCTTGATCTTCTTGTTGCTAGTACCTTGAAACAAATCAGCAGTCAGCTTTGATACCAATTATTGGACCTTGAATAACTGATTCAACCCCCTCTCAATTATTATAAAAGAATTCTAATAGATTTTTGTAATCCATCAAATAAAAGGGATGTTGTTTTTGGATTTAAATGTACGTAAAATTTTAGACTCATTATTCTAGATCATAGTTCATGATTCAATATCACATGAATCTAAGTTGGCCCTCTTCATTCTAGTGATAGATCATGGAGTTTAATATAAAATATTAATGTTAACAATCCAACACAAAGTTATATGCATAAGTATCATCATCATTATTTATATTTATTTCAATTTATTACTTATTGAAGTTAGAGAAAATTGTATGATTTTCATCTTAGTATCACATACTAGATTTAGTAGACCTTGAATCATATAGAATTTTAGTAGCAATTTTTTTTCCTTTATTTATTTTAATTCATTTTTATGGAGTAATTTATATCATCTGTAAACCACATTTTGGTGCATAATATGGACATTAGAGAATTTGAGCTGAAATTTCTTCAACTACATGGAGTGGAATGCAACCATAAGTTAGAGATATTCACATATTTGGATCTCATGCATGAACTCACTTTCCTAGAGATAAAAGGAAGGCTTTGGAGCCTAAAAGAAAATAATGTAAATTTTTATTGGATATCCAAATGGTCTAGAGTACTAAAGATAGCTAGATCTTTCTATAGAAATAATATTCATTACAAGTAGTGTATATTTTGATGAAAGCCTCATGCAAGCTTCTCAAGTGCAATATGCTACTAGTTACATGCTTGCTCCTTTTACACATCTCAACGATGACTCATGTAACATAAGTTTGATTTAAGATTCACTACTACATTTAACCTCATTTTTCTACTGAAATTTTTGACCATTAACTAAATAAGTTTAGGTTGGTTAGAATGTTAAGGCAAAAATACTTTTTTTTACATGTAAGCCCTGTATTGGTCAAAATTTCAACCAACACAGGGCTTATACATAAAATAAAATTAAAAAATATTTCTTACTTTTTCTTTCATGCATGTGGGTTTCCTATGTTTTCACAAGGCTTTTGAAGAGAATGTGATTGGATACTATTAGTGTGATACTAGACTTATGAAATTTGGGAAATTAGTACAATTTTTTTTGTATTTTCAAGAGTTTCCTTTGTCTATGTACATTGGATTAGATGTTGTTTCATGTTATGATAAGTTTGTAAACCTATGCATGTAAGATGATCTCTTTGCTTCTGAAATGGTAAGAACTTTAGGGCAATCCTAGATGCACTAGTAGAAGCAGATCCTATAGAGCCAAAGATAAAAGTAGCTGACTCATCATAGGCTCCACTTAGGGTTTTCTTCAACATATAAGAAAAATAGAAAATTGTAAGCACAAAGTGATAATATTTTGTTGCTCTGATTTTCACACTTGATCCTGGAAGTGTTCTAGATTTTTCAAATTTGATTATTGTTGAGTTGTCGATTTTATGACATATCTGATACAAGCCTCTGATGTCATTCGAAATAATAAATGTATTTGTTATTGTAGGAGTGGTACAAACTTTTTTGATTTTATTTTTTCAATTTGAGATATTTAGCCTTTGTTTGAGTTGAATTTGATAGAAATTCTACCATATCCTAAAAATGTATCAACCTTCTCTATTTTTTTATAAAATTCCACTCTATCATAATTATGTGATTTAAACCAAAGCATTCTTTTTAAATTTTTTGTAAAGAATCTCAAATAGTTGTTTTAGGGGACTCCAAACTCTCTAAAATAATTGAGGTTTATAATATGCGATTATTTGAGCTCCTTCAGTGAAGTATGTTATTTAAATTCTTTTGTACGAATCCTCTAGTATCATATAAATTCTTGATCTATATTTGTATATGTGTTTTTTTTGATAAATAATATATGAATACCACTGAAAACATCCAAAATTGTTATAAATTATATAACCTTTTTCTGATTACATTTCGTTCTAGTCTATTACTAGCTCCTATAATTGTATGATAATTTTCTAATAACCAACATTTTTCTTTCTAACCCTCTCTTCTCTAATCTTATTAAATCACAAACTTGCACAGATAAGGTTCAGCTATTTTTAAAATATTAATGTGCTTTCTAATCCCTTTTCTCTAAAATTTTAAATTTAAATGTAATGTGTTTTACTTTTAAATTTATTGAACTTTTATGGTCTTTCTAGGTGATTCAGACTAGAAATGGTTCAATTTTCCTAAATATTTTCTTTAATTCTCTTATTTCTTGTTATATTTGTAGGAATAATGTATTGCCTTAAAAATGTTTCAGTGAATCTCTAAAATTGTGAGATTGTCTTTTACTGACAATTGGTATAATTTTCTTAGAGATACAAATGAGTAAAATTAATGGGTTTTCTGTGTTTTCACATGGTTTTTGTAGAGTTGGAGGTTGTCAACATATAATTTTAGCTACAATAGGGTAGCTAAAACCACTAGATTTAATGAAAGAGAATGTTAATCAAGGACTCGCAAAGGCAAAATTAGAGACTGCAGGTTATTTCTTTTTCCTTTTTTCTTCATTTCCCCATTTTAGGGTTTATTTTATGTAGAGGGTTTTGGATTTATAAATTTTTTTTAACCATTCATAAGTTTTTCAGGTGTGGTAGAGCTTGCAAAGTTGGATGGGCCATTTGTGAAGCTCCATCTAAAGGGTCACTTTTGGCACAAAACATCCACTGTGCTAGCAAGAGTTGGCACTTACCTATAGAAGAGAATGCCTGTAAGTGACTTAATATGTATTCTTGAATAGAAACTTGTGAATTAGAAAAGAATACTAGTAGAAATTTTTGCATTTTCCTTTTTCCAAATCCAAAAGAGCCTCATTAAATTGGTTTGCAATAAATGGGAAAATTTTATAGTTTGTGATGAAGTGAGGGTGCTAGATCTGAATAACCATATAAATATACTCAATCAACATGATGGAACATTCTAGACTATCCAACCTTAGCCAAATTCAATTCAATTCACACAACTCTTCATCAAACTATTCAAAAGGCCTAGTAGGTTGTTTAGTAGACCGGCAGTAGAACAAAAAAAAAAAAACTCAAACTTCTTCCAAGATACCTAACAAGGTAATTGTATTTATGGATACCCCTTTCAATCTCCTAAAACATATCAATGAATTTCATATAGTTTCTTTGGACCAACAAGCCTGTTCAACATTGATGTTCTCTTTTTAATGCATAAAAATGACCCAATTTACAATGGAAGTACTGCTCAATGATGTCCTATCAATCCTAATTCCTAGATAGTGTCTTCTTATGTCTTCAAATGCTTAATTCAAAAAGGAATTAGGCTCCAACACTCTACAACCTAGAAATCCCCAAATTGTGCCCTCAAACCCTTGTAATCTATGGCTTCATCAATCTTTTGATTCTCCACACTTTTGAGCCAAATTGGTGATTGAATAACCTTTCATTCTCCATATTCAAATGTTCCAAAGCATAAAATGTATGCCTCAACTGGATAGATCATCCACTGCTACACCTTGGTGTTCAACATCAATAACTTCATAAAAATCTATCAAATAGTAATGAGATTAAAAGCTCCAGACCTTAGCAATAGCATTGGGATGATATTTTCCCTTCAACTTTGGGTCAACGAATTGCTTTACTTTTTCTTGACTCAAACTTGGAGTTTCCTGTATGCATGGAAAAATCATAGAATATATTATATATCATTATCCCCAACTACATAAAAGTGAAATCAAACTATACATAATGGAACCACTGTCTATACTCAACAAGCCATCAATGTGACAAATTAAGTATGTTAATGATTGACTATAGGAGGGAAGAGAAACTTCATAACACATTATCTAAAGAATCATTGCAATGTATCACCATTGATAGTGTTTTGTAATTTTTGAAAATGAAAGAAGAAAAGATGAAATATATTCTCTTCAAAATATGAATTCTTTCTTAATCAAAGTTCTAATTATTATTTTTCCCATACAAGAGGAGACTTGGAACCAAAATATAACACTAACCCATGTTACAAGGCTTTGTTGTCCCTTGGGCATTGTATGGTCTACTAGTTTTCTTCCTGTCAAAAGCTCAAGTAGCACCACCCCAAAACTATATACATCACTCTTTTGAGTTAATTGACCTATCATAACATACCTAAAAGGAGAATTAAAATAAACTTGTCACAACCAAATCCTTGAATACTCAAAAGTTTCCTTGTTATTTTTTTAATAGGAAGTGTGATGGGGACACGACCCAAGCACAGAGTGGACACAACAAGAAAGGAAAAATTTTATTCACTGTGTAAATATGCTAATACATTTAGTATAGAGAAAATAGACTTCAAAACATGCCCTAAGGGCTTACAATATCATAAATTTGGGGATAAATTCTTCTCCCAGTACCTTCTCTCAAACTCCACTCCGAACTACCTTTTACAATGCAAGAAATGTTCTTAAATAGACCCTGGAGGGTTAAGGATTAGGAATACATTCTAGAAAGTTCTAGTTGGAATCCACTGACCAAATATAAGGCTCTAGAAAGAACATTAGAAGTCAGCAAAAAATTAGAAGAATCCAAAAATGGTAATCGAACTTTTGGGAGGCATAACTTTTGAACCGTAGCTCTGATTGACAAACCATTTACATTTTTGGAAAGCTCTCGAAGCGCTCTATAACCCTATGACCAACTTCCCTCATCCCAAATTTCTTTGCCCTATTTGAGGTCATTTAATGCCCCTAACCTAACTTTGAAGCATTCTTAGGAGGTCTCCAAAAACCAAAAAGTTGCAATAACTTTCAAACCATGGGGCCTTTCGACCTAATTTTTTTTCTAGAATGCTCTAAATTACAAATACAATATTTTGACCTATTTACACCTTCTAGTTCACCAAAATGATGGCTCAATTACATAATCCTATTTTTTCAACATTTACACATATCCCAAGGTGTTAAAATACTCTATCCTAGAACATTGATAGTAGAACTGTGAGTGTTGGAACCTTTATTTGACCCAAATGGGTATCCATAAATGAAAACACATGAAATAGAAACTAAGTCTAAGTACATTTTTTTGGTTGACACGGGATTGCCCTTATACCTCTGGATGCTCCTGCATCAGACACCCAGGGTAGATTGAAAAGTGACCCTGTCACTTTATGAATGGTAGAGGAAATCCCAAATGGAAAACCTCAGCTGCTAAAATCCAAGTTGAGTCCTCTATCAGATGTCCTTTCCACTTGACCAAATACTCTTCATACTACCTATGTTTGGTACTCCTACCCACACGATGATCTAAAATGTCTTCTATCTCCTCCTTTTTAGAAGCAGGAATTGGAGATGGCTCTAACATCGGCTCCTCATCTACACCATCATCATGATACTCTGTTAAGTTTGCAATGTTGAAAATAGGAGAAATGTGAATACCATCTGGAAACTCCACCTCATATGCATTTCCTAAGTCATGTTTCTTCAAAATTTTGTATGGGCCAAATTTCTTCATTTTCAGCTTATTGTAAGTACCGGATGGAAATCTTTCTTTTTGTAAGTGTACCATGACTAGATCCCCTACTTGGAATTCCTTATGTCTTCTCCTTTGATCAGCCCTAGCTTTATACTCTTGAATCATCTTGGTAATGTATGCCTAAACCTCCTAATGCAGATGCTTGATATGTTCAGCAAATTCTTCAGCTTCAACACTTGTTCTCTCCCCTTGCTCTATCTTCCTCAATTCTGGTGTAGTCACTGGGCTACTTCCATATACAATTTGGAATGGTGATTTACCTATACTCCTATTTACAAAGTTATTGTAAGCAAACTCCCCTTATGGTAGAATCAAATCCCATCCCTTGGGCTTATCCCCAACTAAACATCTCAGCAAATTGCTCAGACTTCTGTTTACCACTTTTGTTTGGCCATCAGTCTACAGGTGATGTGTGGAACTGAATTTCAAGTTTGTTCTCAACTTCTTCCACAATGTTCTCTAGAAATACCCCACAAATTTGGTATCTCTGCCAGAAACTATACTCCTTGGGAGACCATGTAGTCTTACCACCTCTCTGAAAAACAAGTCTACAATATGGATAGCATCATGAGTTTTGTGGCATGGAATGAAATGTGCCATTTTGGAGAACCTATCAACCACCAAAAATACTAAGTCATTACCCCTTTTTGTCCTTGACAATCCAAGAACAAAATCCATACTTATGTCCTCCCATGGCTTTGATGGAACAGGCAATGGCTAATATAGTCTAGTATTGTGACTAAATCCCTTGGCAACTTGACAAATCTGACAACTCTGTACAAACTTCTTCACATCCTATGAAATTTGAGGCCAAAAATAATGTTCTCTAAGAATGGTAATGGTCTTATCTCAACCAAAATATCCTACCATCCCTCCACTGTGTTTCTCCTTAATTAGATTTTCCCTCATGGAACTCCTTGGAATGCATAATTGACTGCCCTTGAATAACATACCATCCTAAATCAGATAGTCTAACCACTTAGTTCTGTCTATAGCAATAGGCTCCTTAGAAGCTTTCCATGCTTTAGCAAAATCAGGATTCTTAGGGTATAGATTCTTGAGTTCATCAAACCCAACTACTTCAACCTACATTACTGTAAGCAACAACTGTCTCCTACTTAGTGCATCTGCAACACTATTAGATTTTCCACTTCTATGCTTCAACACAAATGTATAGCTTTGAAAGAACTCTACCCACTTCATATGCCTCTAATTCAATTTACCTTGGCTATTTAAGTATTGTAATGCCTGATGATCAATATACAAAACAAATTCCTTTGGCAATAAATAATGCCTCCATTTCTTTAAGGCCCGAACTATTGTATAGAACTCTTGATCATAAATAGAATACTTCCTTTTTGCATCATTCAATTTTTCACTAAAATATGCAATAGGCTTACCTTCTTGTCTTAATACAGCCCCAATATCACTACCATTAGCATAAAAATCCACTTGGAACACCTTTCTAAAATCTGGAAGTGCCAACACAGGTTGTTCTATCACCTTCTTCTTCAACAATTCAAAACTTCTCATAGCTGTTGTAGTCCATTTAAACTCTTTTCTATCCCCTCTTATTGTGTCAATAAGGGGTGCACATATGCCACTGAAATTCTTAATGAACTTCTTGTAAAAACTAACTAGACCATGAAATGATCTTACCTCACTAGCAGACCTTGGAGTAGGCCATTCCAAGATGGCTTTTACCTTCTCTGGATCCATTTTGAGACCTTCAGGTGATATAACAAACCCCAAGTAGACTAATTCCCTTTTTGAAAAGATACACTTCTTTAGATTAATTAATAGTTTCTCTTCCCTTAACCTTTCAAGGACACTACGAATATGTAATAAATGTTCTTCCAAAGTCTTGCTGAAAATTAAAATATCATCCAAATAGAAAATAACAAATTTTCCCAAGAACTTCTTAAGTACCTCATTCATAAGCCACATGAAGGTGCTTGGGGCATTCATCAATCGAAAGGGCATGACTAACCACTCATAAAGACCCTCCTTGGTCTTGAAGGTTGTTTTCCACTCATCTCCTTCTCGTATTTGTATCTGATGATAGCCACTCTTGAGATCTATCTTTGTGAAGTACTAAGCTCCACTCAAGCAGTCCATAAGATCATCCATTCTTGGCAAAGGAAATCGATACTTGATGGTTATCCTATTTATAGCTCGAGAGTCTGTACACATCCTCCACTCTCCATCCTTCTTTAGTGCCAGTACTACAGGTACTACACATGGACTAAGGCTCTCCCAAATCAAGCCCTTCCTCAATAGCTCCTGAACTTGTCTATTTAGCTCCTCAATTTTAGTAGGAGTCATCCTGTGAGAAGCCTTGTTAGGAAAAATAGCTCCTAGGATTAAATTTATCTAATTACTGATTTGCCTTACTGGTGGCAATCCTTTTGGAACATTATCAGAGATGATATCTCCAAACTCACCTAGTAAATCTGAAACTTCAAGTGGTATTTCACTACTACCTTCTTTATCTTTCCTTGGAATCAAAGCATAGCACATACGCTGATGTTTCATGCCATCTAAAAAATTTCTTCCATCAACAAGACAAATCCTAGCACTGCTACATACCTTTTCACCTTCCTTTTTCTTGGGCTTCAATTTGTGGTGAACTCCATCCTTTGTTAGAGAGTATGTGTTTGCATGACCATCATGTACTGCATGCTTATCAAACTACCATGGTCTTCCCAACAATAGATGGAAAACATCCATTGGAATAACATCATAGAGAACTTCATTGTGGTAATTCCCAATTTTTAATTTCACTAAACATTGTTCACTTACCAAGACCTTATGATCATCTTTCACCCAAGCAATCTGATAGGGCTGGGGGTGTTTCTCCCTCTTGAGCTTTAGCTTAGAGACCATCTCCTCTGATACCAAGTTATTAGTGCTACTACCATCAATGATCACATCACAAAATTTATCATCACACCTGCATCTGGTATGGAACAAACTCATTTTTCTTGGTTCAATCTCACCACTTAGTAGGACCCTTTCATTTGCTAAAGTCTCTCCTCTTTTTGCATCTTGTGAATGTGATGATTGTGCATCGTCCTCCACATGAGAAACCCTAGCTTGACCCTCAGCTCTCCTATCTATCCTTTCTTTTCATTGAGGGAATTCAAAGGCATGATTACCTTCTTAATTACAATGGAAATAGGTACCATGAAATACTCCTCTTCCTTGTCCACGTCCTCTACCTCTTCCTCTCTGGTTTCCAAAGTCTTGATCATGGGAGCAGTTGAAACTCTTGTTCCTCTGGTTCTTGCTAGTACCCACATCTTCATTTTTCTTTTGGGTTTCATTTTGTCCTCCAGATGACCTACCACTACCCCTTCCTCCTTGACCATGCCCTCTTTGTCTCCCTTCAAACCTTTTATTTAGCTTCTCTTCAACTCATAGGGAAAACTATTATGCATCTTCAACACTAGTCATTCCTACCAAACTTAATTCCTCCTGGATGCTAGGTTGCAACCCATTGATATAACAAGAAACCTTCTCCTTATTTTCTTCTGCATGCCCCACTCTAATAAAAAATTGATAAAAATCCTCTGTATATTCCTAGACTAATTTTCTTGCATGCTTTAACCCATGCATCTTCTTAAACAAATCAATCTCATAATCAACAGGAATGAACCGCTTCTTCAATTTGTCCACCATATGATCCCACCTTGTGATCTTCTCTTTTACACTTTTGTTTCTTTCCAATTGAACCTCTTGCCACCAAATTTTGGCATGTCCTTTCAGTTTGGCCATTCCAAACATAACCCTATCTGGGTCCCTGATATCCTCATACTCAAAGTATTCTTCTAGTTCATTGATCTAATCGATCAACTCATCTAGTTTCAGATTTCCTAAAAATACACCCACATCAATTGTAGGTCTTTTTCTAAACTTAGTAATGGCCCTAAAAAGCCTTTCCTCTACCTAATTTAGAACTTCCCCATCAAATTCCCCTTCTGGTCCAATTTCTTCTTCGTCATTGTCATCCTCACTTTCATCGCCTGTAGCAACATTTGTTCCTCTACGGAGCTCCTCTTGCAATGCTTGTACCTACCTTTGGAGGCCTCTAACCTCCTTAGGATTAATAGCTTTGACCCTTCCACCAAACTCTCTTCATGAAGGAATCTTCTTAACTCAAACTAACAACCACACAATCCTGGTGCAAACTACCTCACAGTCGGTGCTCTAACTACAACTCAAGAAAACGAGCTCTGATACCACTTGATGGCGACACGAACCAAGCATAGAGTGGACACAGCAAGAAAGGGAAAATTTTATTTATTGTGTAAATATGCTAATACATTTAGTACAGAGAAAATAGACTTCAAAACATGCCCTAAGGGCTTACAATATCATAAATCTGGGGATAAATTCTTCTCCCAGTACCTTCTCTCAAACTCCACTCTGAATTGCCTTTTACAATGCCAGAAATGTTCTTAAATAGACCCCTAAGGGTTAAAGATTAGGAATACATTCTAGAAAGTACTAGTTGGTATCCACTGACCAAATAAAAGGCTCTAGAAGTCACATTAGAAGTCGGCACAAAATTAGAAGAATCCAGAAATGGTAACCGAGCGTTTGGGAGGCATAACTTTTGAACCGTAGCTCCGATTGATGAACCGTTTACATTTTTGGAAAGCTCTTGAAGTTCTCTATAGCCCTATAGACTAGATTCACTCATTCCCCATTTTTTGTCCCTATTTTAGGTCATTTAATTCCCCTAACCTAGCTTTGAAGCATTCTAAGGAGGTCTCCAAAAACCAAAAAATTCCAATAACTTTCAAACCATGGGGCCTTTCGACCTGATTCTTTTTTTGGAATGCTCTAAATTATAATTACAATCTTATAACCAATTTACACCTTTTAGTTCACCAAAATGATGGCTTAATTACATGCTCCTATTTTTTTGGCATTTACATGTATCCCAAGGTGTTCAAATACTCTATCCTAGAACACTGATAGCAGAATTGTGAGAGTTGGAACCTTTATTTGACCCAAATGGGTATCCAGAAATGAAAACACATGAAATAGAAACTAATTCTAAGTACATTTTTATGTTTGACATAGGATTTCCCTTATACCTCTGGATGCTCCTGCATCAAAGTGTCCAACATAGCATTCAATTCTAATTTAAATGAAAATTACATGCAATGCTTATTTCCATCTAAAGTAATTCTTAGAGACAAGTAGCATCAGCAACTATGGGATCTAGTTAATTGTTGGCATTCAGTCAAGTTTTTTATTAGTGACAACACTTATTTAGATTCTATATGGTTACCAAGCTCTTTGAATAGTCTTCAATGTGTACCAACCAGTTTAGTGGTTGCCATGTAATTCAATGGTTACCAAGCTTCTATAGTTTAGATTGAGCATTCCAATGGTTACTGAGTGAATTTGAGCAATGTGAAGACCATCAGTTCTTGATGAGTAGTTTAGTGTTTGATGAGCTTCATAGTGTCTACCGAGTCATCAACTCTTGTGAAGCAAAGCTAGTGTTAACCGAGTGATGAAATGATCAGTGTTTACTGAGTGTAGGCATGGAAAAGATGGAATGCAATTTTCACCAAGTTACACTATATCTACCAAGTCACCAATGTACACCAAGTTCAAAACTATGTTGAAGTGATTAGTATGGACTGAGCCTCTACTTCTACCAAGTGCATGATAATGCCAATTAATTATAGTGGACGCTATGTGTCAGAAATTCACCACATCATTTTTTAGAAATTGAGTTTCTACATTTTGGCCAACTTAGTAATATTAGTGTTAACTTGTTTATTGATCAACCTTGTAATTATGTGAATTGGGTTGGTATATATGTAATGTAATGTATCATACCCAGAAGAAGTGATTTTGAGAAAAGTGAATGCGAATGAATGAAAAGCATGCGAATGTGATTCAGCAGTAGATTAAAGTGTATTGCATGGTCATATCAAGAGCATAAAAGTTACATCTATCACACAAAGGCGATCAATACTTCATGGATCTTAATCAAAATTTAGTTGTAAGTCAGATGTACTATTTCATCCTAATAGGTGAATTAGCTTCAAATCCTTTAATAGGGTAGACTTAACAATCTTTCTTTAAATCTCTTTACTGAGTGCATAATTCATTTTATGTTTGTAAAACCTCTAAAAAGGTGGACCTAGAAGTCACAATTGCTCCTAATAAGGTAGATCATCAAAAGTGATCATTGTAAGCCTTAACAGGCCAACTTTATGCTATAGTATTGAAGTTTTGTGGGAATCATCCCCACCCCCATTTTAATTTTTATTTGGAAGGTTTCTGAGTCACCAAGTATTCTATTCATAGTGTTATATGCTTTCAATTTCTCATGCATGTAGTAGATTATATCTATTAATGATAATTGGATTATGTTATTAAGTGCTGAAATTGTTAAAAGTTTTGAGGCTATTGATTCACCCCTCCCCTCTTAGTAACCTAGCTAGTCCTAAATATTTCCAACATTTAAGTACATTGCATGACACACTTATTTTAGAAACCCTTCAGTATCTATCAAATTTGGAGCAGCATGGAAGTCAATATGGTAGTTTTATTCTATAGTCAGATTCATATAAACATTGGAGGCCTAAACAATTACAAAAGTAAATCTAGATACATTATATTATGTTAAACTATGAAAAACTCAAGTTTTAATGCTTGTTAAAAAACTCAATCACTAGTGCTAGGGATAATTTTCAAAAAATCATATGAAGTTCAAAAATCCTGGTGAATCTTTTCAATATCAAAGTTTTACATTACAGTATTGGGTCATAATGTAGGATTATGTTTCCAGTTGTAGGTTTAATATGATGGAATAAAAAAAACTTGCAAAAGAAATATTGTTTGTGAAAATTTGAGCCGCTTTATTTTCAATGGAAAATATTTGTACATAAAAGGAACATTATAGCCAATTGGTAAATGATGGGGACACAACCCAACAACAGAATAGACACAATAGAAAGGGGGAATTATATTAACTGAGAAAATATTCCAGTACAAATAGTGCAGAGAAAATAAATTTCAAAACATGCCCTGCGGGCTTACAATAGCATAAATCTGGAGAATATTTCTCCTTTTAGCACCTCCTCTCAAGCTCCAATCCGAACTGCCTTTTACAATGCCAAAAATCTCCTTAAATAGACCCCGGAGGGTTAAGGACTAGGAGTCCATTCTATAAAGTGCTAGTAGGCATCCATCGACAAAATAGAAGGTTCCAGAAGCTGCGTTAGAAGTCGGTGCAAATCTAGAAGAATCCAGAAACGGTAGTCGAACTTCTGAGAGGCATAACTTTTGAACCGTAGCTCTGATTGACGAACCGTTTACATTTTCGAAAAGCTCTCGAAGCGCTCTATAGCCCTATGGACCAGCTTCGCTCATCTCCCATTTTTTGACCCCTTTCGAGGTCATTTAATGCCCCAAACTTGACTTTGAAGCATTCTTAGGAGGTCTCCAAAACCCGAAAAACTGCAATAAATTTCAAACCATGGGGCCTTTTGACCTGATTCTTTTTCTGGAATGCTCTAAATCTCAATTACATTCATCTGGCCAAGTCGCACCTTCTAGGTCACCAAAATGATGGTCAAATTGCATGCTCCTATTTTTTTCGGGATTTTCAAATGCACTGATAGTTGAACTATGAGAGTTGAAACCTTTATTTGAGCCAAATGGGTATCCAAAAATGTAAAGACATAAAATAGAAACTAAGTCTAAGTACAATTTTTTTTTTTTTTGGGTGACACAGGATTGCCCTTATACCTTCCTTTTTCATGGGCTTCAATTTGTGGCCAACTCCATCCTTTGTCAGAGAGTATGTGTTTGCATGTCCATCATGTATTGCATGTCTATCAAACTGCCATGGTCTACCCAACAATAGATGGTAAACATCCATCGAAATAACATCATAGAGAACTTCATCATGGTAACTCCCAATTTTGAATTTTACTAAACATTGTTCACTTACCAGGACCTTATGATCATCTTTTACCCAAGAAATCTGATAGGGCTGGGGATGTTTCTCCCTCTTGAGCTTCAGCTTAGAGACCATCTCTTCGGATACCAAGTTATCAGTGCTACCACCATCAATGATCACATCACAACATTTATCCTCACACTTGCATCTGGTACGGAACAAACTCCTCCATTGTCCTGGTTCATTTTCACCACTTAGTAGGACTCTTTCATTTACCAAGGTCTCTCCTCTTTTTGCATCCTCTGAATGTGATGATTGTGCATCCTCATCCACATGAGCAACCCTAGCTTGGCCCTCAGCTCTCCTATCTGTCCTTCCTTGTCATTGAGGGCATTCAAAGGCACGATGACCTTCTTCATTGCAATGGAAATAGGTACCACAGAAGCCTCCTCTTCCTTGTCCACGTCCTCTACCTCTTCCTCTTTGATTTCCAAAGTCTTGATCATGAGAGCGGTTGAAACCCTCATTCCTCTGGTTCCTGCTAGTACCCTCATCTTCATTTTTCTTTTGAGTTTCATTGCGGCCTCCAGATGATCTACCACTTCCCCTTCCTCCTTGACTGTGTCCTCTTTGTCTTCCTTCAAACCTTTTACTCAGCTTCTCTTCAACTTGTAGGGCAAACTGGTATGCTTCTTCAACGCTGGTCATTCTTACCAGACTTAGTTCCTCCTGGATGCTAGGTCGTAACCCACTAATATAATGAGCAACCTTCTCCTTATTTGCTTCTGCATGCCCCGCTCTAATCAGGAGTCAGTGAAATTCCTCTGTATATTCTTGGACTGACCTTCCTGCTTGCTTTAACCCATGCATCTTTTTAAACAGATCAAGCTCGTAGTCCACAGGAATGAACTGCTTCTTCAATTTGTCCACCATGCGATCCCATCTTGTGATCTTCTCCTTTCCTCTTCTAAGTTTTTCCAGTTGAATCTCTTGCCACCAGATTTTGGCATGGCCTTTTAGTTTTGCCTTTGCAAACTTAACCCTATCTGGGTCCCTTATATCCTCATACTCAAAGTATTCGTCCAGTTCATTGATCCAATCGATCAACTCATCTGGTTTCAAATTTTTTGAAAATATACCCACTTCAATTGTAGGTCTTTTCCAAAACCTAGAAATGGCCCTAAAAAGCCTTTCCTCTACAGGATTCAGAACTTCCCCGTCAACTTCCATTACTTCCTCTTCATTGTCATCCTCACTATTCTCATTTGCGGCAATATTTGCTCCTCTACGAAGTTCCTCTTGCAATGCTTGTACCTGTCTCTAGAGGGCTCTAACCTCCTCAGGATCAATAGCTCTAGCCCTTCCACCACACTCTCTTCGTGGAGGCATCTTCTAACTCGAACCCACAACCACACAGTCCTAGTGCAAACTGCCTCACAGTCGGCGCTCTGTCTACACACTTAGGAAAACCTGCTCTGATACCACTTGATGGGGACACAACCCAACAATAGAATAGACACAATAGAAAGGGGGAATTATATTAATTGAGAAAATATGCCAGTACAAATAGTGCAGAGAAAATAAACTTCAAAACATGCCTTGCGGGCTTACAATAGCATAAATCTGGAGAATATTTCTCCTTTTAGCACCTCCTCTCAAGCTCCAATCCAAACTGCCTTTTACAATGCCAAAAATCTCCTTAAATAGACCCCGAAGGGTTAAGGACTAGGAGTACATTCTAGAAAGTGCTAGTAGGCATCCATCGACAAAATAGAAGGTTCCAGAAGGCGTGTTAGAAGTCGGTACAAATATAGAAGAATCCAGAAACGGTAGTCGAACTTCTGAGAGGCATAACTTTTGAACCGTAGCTCCGATTGACGAACTGTTTACATTTTTGAAAAGCTCTCGAAGCGCTCTATAGCCCTATGGACCAGCTTCACTTGTCCCCCATTTTTTGACCCTTTTCGAGGTCATTTAATGCCCCAAACTTGACTTTGAAGCATTCTTAGGTCTCCAAAACCCAAAAAACTGCAATAACTTTCAAACCGTGGGGCCTTTTGACCTGATTCTTTTTCTGGAATGCTCTAAATCTCAATTACATTCATCCGGCCAAGTCGCACCTTCTAGGTCACCAAAATGATGGTCAAATTGCATGCTCCTATTTTTTTCAGGATTTTCAAATGCACTGATAGTTGAACTATGAGAGTTGGAACCTTTATTTGAGCCAAATAGGTATCCAAAAATGTAAAGACATAAAATAGAAACTAAGTCTAAGTACATTTTTTTATTTTTTTTTGGGTGACACAGGATTGCCCTTATACCTCTGGATGCTCCTGCATCAGTAAATATTATTACTAAAATTCCTCAAAGAGCCTAAAATTAGTTTTTTGTTCATTTTGAGAAACCACATTAATTTCCCCGAGTTGCAATGTTTGTCAAATTATGAGAAAACATTTGAGGAAATTTTTTATAGAGTATAATCTAGTTCACAAGTTCTTGAAATAATGAATATAGCCACCCCAACTTAAGAAATGCAAAAATAGATGTAGGTGTAGCTGGTTGAGGGATTAGAAAGTGAAGGATAAGCAAAGAAAAATAGTACTAAAAAGAAAATATTTGGATTGATTCAAATACAAGATTGAGAAAATCTGATTTCATTTAATAGGTGCACAACCATCAAAGTATTCATCAATGGTATATCCAAGAGACACCTCCCTTAAGATGTTCCTTTGATCTTGCAAATTATGCATGGAATGGATCAATGTCATCAAGTACAACAAAATGTCAAGGAACAAAACACTTGCTACTACTGTAATAATAAAATAAATGTAAGACAACACTAAGAAACATGAGATATTCACAAATATTAATATTTACTTAAATCCTATAGAAAATTTTTAAAGAAAAGAAAAGAAAAATAAAGACTCCATAATATTATTAACTCAATAGAAAATAATCTTGCCGGTCCTTAGATATCTTGAACCAAGGTTGCATGAGTACACATACCCACACCACTATGATGCATACTCAGATACCAAGGTACTGGGAACTTCATGGAGAGCATCATAGCTCAGGACCTTAATTGAGAATTGTGATTTATGTTCCAATTTTTATTTATGTGTATCTAATTGTTGTTTATTAGGCTTAACTCAATACATAATCAGTTTGAAACTTTGATACAATATTGATTAATCGTAAACTTTATCACTATTCAAGTCAAAAGTTTATCTTTTGCGATATGTCATTGTCATATGACTTATGATCTTCTTGCTCATGTTTAAAGGTTGTCTTCTTTGTTATACATCTAAGCATTTAGTTTATATTATATTATTATTATTACAAACATATTGCAATCTTAAACAAAAAATAAAACATTAGGTCTGCAAACTTTATCACTGTTCTTGTTTTGAAAAACCATTGTTGGGTCTCATATTTTTTGATTTTCTACAAATATTAAGTTATATTAAAAAAATTGATATGCCCATGTACCCCTATCCCTTATTTTAAAACATAGCCATACCTGTACCAGTACCCTGTCCCCATGCAACCTTTTCTTGAATATGTGCATAATAGAAACAACTATTCATCTTTCACAATAAGTCAAAAAAAATGGTTAGCTAGATTTTATATATTGAGATTGACAAACTAGTCCTTCCAAAAACATAAACTATTAAAGGTATAGGATCACTACAAATGTAATAATGCTTCCCATTCTTTTTTTGTGTTCCATGTGAAAATTTTGAATGTATCTAAATATAAGCAGAGGAAACATGTCTTTATGAAAATTCTTAAGTTAGTAATCATTAGAGAATAATGATTATATATATATATATATATATATATATATATATATACATATACATACATATATATATACATATATATATACATATACATATATGTATATATATATGTATATGTATGTATATGTATATATATATATATGTATATATATACATATATATACGTGTATATATATATGTATATATACATGTATATATAAACATATATATATATATATGTATATATATACACACACACATATAGATATATATATATACATTTATATATAGATATATATATGTATATATATATGTATATATATATGTATATATATACATATATATATATATATATATATATATATATGTATATATATACATATATATATATATATGTATATATATATACACACACACACAAAGAGAGAGAGAAAGAGAGAGAGAGAGAGAGAGAGAGAGAGAGAGAGAGAGAGAGAGTTTTGTAATTGATGATTCACCAAAGAAGGAATATGACTAGGCCAATTCAATCCAACTGAAGCTACAACATTAATAGTCCCTCTTAGCTAGAGAGGATTGTTATAGAACACCTTATGCTCTCAAACATATAGATGGTTCACTAGCTTGAGCCAATGTTTGGACCTGTGATGGACTAGATAGGTTAGCATATGCCTACACTCCTCTTGGGATGGATAAATAATTCTAAGGTGCTACATATTGATTGCTACAAATTGAAAAGAAACACTCCAATTAGATTCTTAAATACACAAAGTGAAAAGGAATACTCCATTAATTTCTTATATAAAGAAATTATGATCTTCGATTCGAGTAACTGAAAACTTCCATTATTGAAATCTTGTTTTTAGGGTTCAATTGTGATGTCCTTCAAATAAAAATTTTAAAAATCAAAAACCCATGTTTCATGAGTAGTAGTCTCAAAAAGCCATTTGTCATAAAAATGAATGGATTCTTGAGAGATGAGTTCTTGAAATGAAAAAAATGAATGGATTCTTGAAATGGAAAGAATGAAGGGACTCTTGAAATGGAAAGAATGAATAGATTCTTAAGAGATGTGTTCTTGAAATAAGATGGGTTCTTGAAATAGGAACCTATTTCAAGAACCCATCTTTCAAGAAACTATTTATTTTTATGAGAAATTGGTAAAACCATAGACAATGAAATGTCTAATTACACTTAGTTTTTAGTCCTTAAGATAATGATAACTATCTCTTACTCCAATCTCAAACCATACAAACCTATTAATAAATTGATGAAAATATGATGCCCCTATTGAACGATTTTCAAAAGGTAATGTCCATCTACCTAGAGCACACATAGATCATATCTAATTCATATTTCCTTCTATATCTTACTAGAGAGCATACATTTCCTCAAGAAAAACATTTCTATACATTAATATGTTTTGATCTTTTGGTCATCTTCATTAGTTAATGAATTAATCACATTAGTCATTGCTATTAAGATTAGTCAAGGCATGTTGTTGATAGCACCTAAGTAACTTTCACCTTGTGACATCTCTTTGAGACATTTTGTAAATAATTAAGATACGTTGTCTATAACTCCATAGTATCAGGAACGATAGTTACCAAATGATGAAGAAGAAGAAGATGGTGATGATTTTGGTCATGTTGACAATAATGGTGATAATGATGATAATGGTGCTGATGATGATCATGATCATGGTGATGAACATGGTGATGATCATGGCAATGATGGTCATGATGATGATGGTGATGAAGATGATGATGATGGTGATGAAGATGGTGATGGTGATGATGATGATCAAAGTGACAAGTAAGATGATGACGATGATGGTGACATGGATGAAGATCATGATGATCAATGAAATATCCAGGTAGGATCAATTTCAACTATGATGGGGTCATGTATGACCAAATTTTTCTTTCCGGACCATATGTATAGATATAAACATTAAATAGAACATGTAAAATATTTTTTTAGATATACACATTAGTTACACCAAATTTTTGGCTAACTTAAGACAAATGATTTACATATACAATCTACTTTATTATTAATATTTCTTTTGGTAAGTCTATTACTTTAATTTTGCTGCTGATTTCTAAGACTTACTAGTATTTTTCATAGGGTGATATGGATGCACCATCTTACACACCATCAGCGGAGGTAAACATGAATTATTGTAATTTTGAATGTTAATATAGAAACAAACATCATATTATTATGTTCTTTTCTTTATGGCATTGGAGTTATTTTGATAAAAATTTACTGATATTTGATGTGACAATCGATAGGAAAAAGCTAGAATGACAACTGATCAAATGCAATGTAAAATATGGGCATCATTTCTACATGACATTTCCCTTAGTGCTAACCCTATGTTCATGGCCCAACAGCTAAAATAGAGATACATTGATGAAATTATTAACATTATCATCGAGGGTGACAAAAACAAGGAGAAAGAGGCACAGAGAAAAGAATTGGACCATAGGGTCCAATCTTTGAAGGTAAGTAGTAATTCGACTAAAGCAATAATAAAGGTTTAATAGATGTTAATATTTTATTGTATCTTATGGATCATGATCTCTAATTTTGTGTTATTGGATAGAAATATGTGACAGTTGTGACATCACATGCTAAACATGGTGATGGTTGTAGCTCACAACCTTCATGTAAGTAACTCTTTCTTTGTTTGTTTGCATCAACATTATAACTCTTACCTTTTTTTTGTGGATGCTTCTACCTAGTATCCCATGTGATCTTTATCCATTACAAATTTATTCGCTAACAATATTGTATTCTTCAGCTCATGATGAATTGTGGGCACCTCCTTCAGTCGACGGTCCAATATTGCCTTGTGCATTTTCAGCAAAAAGATCCATGCAAAAATCCTCATTTATGCCTGCTATAACTAGTAAAACCTTGTTTTGCTATATTTTGTAATGTGCTAATCATGCATTTCTTTTTGTTGGTTGGATTTTGTACTCATGTACCTATCATATGCACCAGAGTTTATCTTCATCTTTTTCTTTTATTGATATGATAGCTCTCAATGGCTTGATGAATTGTTTTTGTTATTTTTTCAAGTCATCTATAATATATATTATGTAGGTTCTTTCTGATCAATTTGATTTTTTTGTTCAATCATCAATTTTGGTTTAGCTAGCAACAATTTTTACTATGACTTTATTTTTTGTTTACCATTTAATTAGGGCAGGACATTTTAGTAGCTCTAATTTCTTAAGAAAGACTCTATTAAGTGATTCATCTTCATTCTTGAAGCTGATTATCGACTTGTTTATTTATTGGATCTTGGTTTTTTCTTATTTGTTTCCTAGGAGAGATTGTAATTTTGATAAAAAAGTGTCTATGATGCTTATAGAATAGAAGATTCATTAAACATTCCAACCTTTCGTTTGTTTGGTTTGAGTGGGCTAGCAGGTGTGTTTAATCAATTTTAGCACTTATTCACCACTATTGCTAAATAACTTCACCAATGTTTATCTGAAATTTTGGGATGAGGAGACGTAGTGATACAGCCTACAAAAGGTTTCCCAAATTCTAACGGGCTAACTAGCATGAGTAGCTATTAAATTACTGTAAAAAAATTAAATGCTAGGGGCAAAAATGTCAATGCAGGTAAAATGTTGGTTAGAATGCATTTTTTAGTTAGAATGTGTTTTTCACATGCTATTTTAGCTACAAAACCATGCATTTTATCTTTTAAGATGCCATTTTAGCTACAAAACCATGTCATTCAATTCCACTTTAATGGTCATTGGATGCCAATGAAGTAAAATAGTTTAAATCTTCAAACTCGTCATGAGGAATGATACTAGAAGAATAGTATGGTCTATCACTAGTACAAAAAAGACAATATATTACTAAATAAACTACTCAAAATTGTAGATATGTGACTAATTTTGATCACGTGACCAATGGTAGTTTATTGCCAGACATTTATCTCCCAACCAAATTTATGACTAAACTACTTTAATCATTGATTAGGTCACTAATTTAGTCGTTTATTGTTGTTACTTGGTAGTTTGTATGGTAGTTTATTTGGTAATATTTGGTAGTATATTTGGTAATTGATTTGGTAGTATATTTGGTAATATATTTGGTAGTTTATTTAATTATTAATTTAGTCATATTAGGGCACAATGGAATTGAACCATCATCTTCCTACTTATAAAGCAGGTGCTCTTCCATTGAGCTAGTACTCTTTAAAGAATAATGCAAAAAATTGACAAATTTGTCTTTCCAACCATGGTCATTGTAATAATATATACTCTTCACAAAGAAGACAACTTTTAGTTATTATGAAAAATAATAATCTAAATCTTTATCAATAAAAATCTAACAATTTTAAATTCTTCTGTTCAAGCATTTTAAAATTATATTTCATGTCAATTACACTTCTCTAAATTATTGTAGTGATAGACTCTTATAAAATATAATTTGGAGCAATTTGGTCACACATAAATATTGTTTCTTGTGCTAACTTCTTGGAAAAAAAAGACACAAATGATTATACAATTTATGTCAATAAAATAGACCTTTGCATTAAATAAAAACATTCAATTGCATTGAAAAATCACATCTATTAAAAACTATGAAACACAATCAATTAAAATAATCACTTTTCAACATATGGAGGTGCCAAGGATAAAATATTTCATCTTCATTATGCTTAGGTGGGTGCTAAAAGTGTCCATTACACATGTTGTTGACATTTATTGAACCTTAGTCTACAAACAACATAAAAATAGGGATTTGATAAAAATAAGGCACATAGAAAGAAAGATTTTATCAATGCTCTATAATTAAGTTATTCCTAGTAATAGGGAAGGTGGCAAAAATTCATTAATGTTACAAAGAACTAAATAATATCTTAATGATAAATTGCTTTAAAAAACCTATAACAAAAGGAAATAATAGACTAGTAAAGTCTGCTAGGCAATGGCTATGCTTCACCTATTGATAACCCTGATTATAGGATTAGCCCTTGAACCATACATTGATGGATCCTTAGATGGTTGATCATAACCATAAACTTCATATCCTTGACCATAATGTAATGTCCCCTTTCTAGAGCTAGATTTGAATATTAATAGAGCCTAAATTAGAGTTGGACAAAAAAGTAAATTAAAAATATAATCATAATCATAATAATAATCATGTTAATCAAATAAATAATAATACACTATGAAATATTACTATTTAGATTATTATAATAAAGAAAAAAAATATTATTATTAATATTGCATAATATAATTTATTATTACAAATATAATTAGGAAATAACATATAATATAATATTATGAATCATCTATTTTAAGATGACAAATAGAATTAAAATAAAATATTAAATTATGATTATAATCTTATCCCAAGTCAATATTTTAATTTTACAGATATAATAATAAATATAATCAAAAAAGGTTTTTAGATAATGCCCGACTATATTTCCACATCTATATCCCATTCAAGATAACCCACTTAACATAAAATGATCAACTGCATAAACAAAAAGTAAAAAATGACATACAAAATATTCAAACTGCAAATCGAATTACCCATTCCATCTAGAATGTAATATCAATGTGGTAGAGTGACATCCAAATTGTAATATGAGGAGGTGTGTTTGTTGATTTCTTTGGTATGTTCTAGCTAATCTCTTTATTAGTTGGAACAACTACATCAGTCTATGGAGGAGATGATGTGGATTAATGCATTGTCTATTCTACCAATGTCATCTATTTTTGGTCTGTGCATAGGGAATGTGGAGGATAGTTTCACTCTCGAGATCTTGTAGAAAATTGATATTCACTCTACTTTAGTACAATCCAATGCCAATGTTGATCAATACTCGCTCAATCAAATACAAGGGCAGTAGGAGAAATGTTGTTGAGATAGCACAAGGCCCATCTTGAATAGTTCATACATATTAATGCTTATGTCCAACATCCAGCTCCTTAAACTTGTGTAAAGTTTTTAAGTATGATCACTCTCTAAGCCAATCATCAATGTTTTGAATATTCCATACCAATTCATGTAGACACTCAACCTCAATGGATAAGACTTCTAGACACATGTTAACATAAATAACATTTAGAGGCAATAGCATTTTTAAAACAAGATTACATATACTATACCCACTTTCTGATACTGATTGGAATGGGTGAATTCCTAAATTGTCTAAAACAAATTGAAAGGTGAATTTGAAACTAGTTCAATACCAAACAAATTCTAACTAGAAAGAAAGTGATAGAAACTATAGATATAAGAATTTGTTTCTTTAGAAAATACATTAAACTAAAAAGTTAAGGACTTGCATAAATCACAAACCCAAGCTTCCATCCATTATGGACCCTCTACACCATCCAATGCAGACCCTACCACAATTCCATCTATCAAAAGTTGCTTCAATGCACAATCATCCACCAAATGGCTGCTATTGCTATTCACAATAAAAGCCCCTGCAACCAACATACACTCCACTAACAGTGTGTACAACCAATATAAATAAAATAACAATCTAAAACCCAAATTGAGATGGAACAACCTTGCCATAAAAATTTAGGGACTTAATATGAGGTAAACATGACAATAACTCAACATTGTCTAATGGGAAAAAATGGCTAACAAAATTAAGCAAGCAATAAATTAAGAAAGTACTTGCATGAAACAAAATGGCATCATCACCTGGATTGATGTGTTGGAGTGTTTTAGCATTAAGGATCTGAAGTGTTTCATTTGTGACAGCACAATGAAGCAATCCAAGATTACTTGCTAACAATAAATCATTTAGAGTGTCCTATTTAGCAGCTGGAGGAAAAGATCTCTGACCTTGCAGAGCCTTTCCTTTCACCTAAAACCAAATATTGAAATCACCTCCACCATTGCTAGGATTTATAGCAATGCATTAACTCATTTTACTAGAAAATTCTATATAGAAACAATAACCTCCAGCAAACAACAAAATTCAAGAAAACATATTTAGAAGATGTCTGTCTGTGGATTAAGATACATTACTATGTTAACTACATATTAAAAAAATGTTTTTTTATGACATATTATAAAAATGCATGAAATCTTCTATGAATTTCACATGATGCAAAAGCAAGTGCAAACCATATTTTAGATTTTAGTAATTGATGGATATACTGCAAATTTGTTGTAAATGTTTCCCAAATTTATCTAATATTTAGTGCAATCCAATGCCAATGAGTAAAGTTGTTAAATATGATCACTCTCTAAGCCAATCACCAAAGGTTTGAATTTTTCATACCAATTCAAGTAGCCACTCAACCTCACTAGATAAGACTTCTAGACACATGGTGACATAGATAACATTTAGAAGGCAACAACATTTTTAAAACAAGATTACATAGACTTATAATCACTTTCTGATATTGATTGAAATGAGTGAATTCCTAAATTGTTTGAAATAGACTGAAAGGTGAATTTGAAACTAGTTCAATACCAAACAAATGCTAACTAGAAAGAAAGTGATAGGAATTGTAGATATAAGAATTTTGTTTCTTTAGTAAATACATTAAACTAAAATGTTGAGCGCTTGCATAAATCACACACCCAAGCTTCCATCCATTGTGGACACTCTGCACCATCCAATGCACACCCTGCCACAGTTCCATCTATCAAAAGTTTCTTTAATGCACAATAATCCACCAAATGACTCCTACTACTATTCACAATAAAAGCCCTTATAGCCAACATACACTCCACTATCAATGTGTACAACCAATATAAATAAAATCACAATCTAAAATCCAAATTGAGACAGAACAACCTTGGCATAAAAATTTTCATATTTAATATCAAGCAAACATGACAATAACTCAGCATTGTCTAATGGAAACAAATGGCTAACAAAATTAAGCAAGCAATAAATTGAGAAACTACTTCCATGAAACAAAATGGGCATAATCACCTGGATTGATGTGCTGCAGTGTTTCAACATTAAGAAGTTGAAGTGTTTCATTTGTGTTGGCATAGTGAAGCATCTGTTTAGCAGCTGGAGGAAAGTATCTCTAACCTTGCAGAGCCTTTCCTTTCACTTGAAACCAAATATCGAAATCACCTCCACCATAGCTAGGATTTATAGCACAGTATTAATGCATTTATCAGAGAATTCTGTATAGAAACAATAACCCCCAGCGAATAGCGAAATTCACAAAAATAGATTTAGAAGATGTCTGTCTATGGATTGAGATACATTAGTATGTTAATGATCACTCTCTAAGCCAATCATCAATGTTTTGAATTTTCCATACCAATTCAAGTAGCCACTCAACCTCACTAGATAAGACTTCTAGACACATGGTGACATAGATAACATTTAGAAGGCAATAACAATTTTAAAACAAGATTACATAGACTGTACTCACTTTCTGATACTGATTGAAATGAGTGAATTCCTAAATTGCCTAAAACATACTTAAAGGTGAATTTGAAACTGGTTCAATGCCAAACAAATGCTTACTAGAAAGAAAGCAAAAGGAATTGTAGATATAAGAATTTATTTCTTTAGAAAATGCATTAAGCTGAAATGTTAAGGACTTGCATAAATCACACACCCAAGCTTCCATCCATTGTGGACCCTTTGCACCATCCAATGCACACCCTGCCATAGTTCCATCTATCAAAAGTTGCGTTATTGCACAATCATCCACCAAATGGGTGCTACTGCTATTCACAATAAAAGCCCCTATACTCCACTATCAGCGTGTACAGCCAATATAAATAAAATAATAATCTAAAATCCAAATTGAGACGGAACAACCTTGCCATAAAAATTTTGGTATTTAATATGAGGCAAACATGACAATAACTCAGCATTGCCTAATGAAAAAAATGGCTAACAAAATTAAGCAAGCAATAAATTGAGAAAGTACTTGAATGAAACAAAATAGTATCATCACCTGGATTGATGTACATTGCAGCATTTCAGCATTAAGAATCTGAAGTATTTCATTTGTGACAGCACAGTGAAGCAATACAAGATCACTCATTGACAATAAATCATTTTAGAGTGTCCATCTATTTAACAGCTGGAGGAAAAGATCTCCTGCCTTGCAAAGCCTTTCCTTTCACCTAAAACCAAAGATTGAAATCACCTCCACCATTGCTAGGATTAATAGCATTCCATTAACTCATTTAATCACATAATTCCGTATAGAAACAACAACCTCGAGCAAAGAACAAAATTCAATAAAACGGATTTAGAAGATGTTTGTCTCTGGATTAAGATACATTACTATGTTAATGACATACTAAAAAATGTTTTTTATGACATATTTTACAAAAGGCATGAAATATGTGTTTGTTGTAGTGAATTTTAATTAATTTAAAAAATAGTGAATAAATATTCAAATTTAAATTTAATGTAAACATTTAGTATAATTACAATATTAAGTTATATTTGAAAAACTCTATATTAATAAAAATTGTTAATCCAATGGCAATTTCTCCAACCGCTGTGAAGATTTGTCATTAGCCATTCAGCAAGTCAACAAATTTTAGCCAAATATAACAATGAAAAATATATGCACTTACAGGTTTCTAGTCCTCCATTTTTCTGTTCTAGTTTATCTACCAAAATTACATTCATTTTCAACAGCATATAAGATTCCAACCCATTTTCACTTTAAGTTGCATTTCTACAATTTTCAAGCAATTTGTGTTCTAGATCTCGAGTTCAAACATAATTTTAACATTCCATTTCAATATTTCCAATCCTAGCAACATCATTTTTTTTTATAGCATTGAAATCAGTTTAACAGCAGTGATCACTCTATGATCACAACATGTTAGTGGTTCCATGCGAACTTTACTAAAATTAAATTATCCTACCATTAGCCCATTTAATTGTCAATGTTATTTTTAAGAATTATTGAATTTATTGGAATTATTAATTCATTCGTCTGATTCTAAAGTAAAGTGCACATGGAATTAAGCATGGTATTCTAAATTTGTCACATTAACTTTGGTTCATATTCAAAGAGAACTGAATCTTTAAATAGAAGATGGTTGGTCATCATCACGAAACCCACCTCTGTTTTGTACCTTCCAAGTTCACCTTCATAGATGTTATCATAGGCTACTGCCCCAAAGAGTGTGCCATATTGAGAACACTCCTTGTGAGCTGTCACACTTCAAAATTGCATACCATTGGAATTAAATTAGTCTTTTAGGAATCTTCCAAAGTCTGATCTACAAATTTCAAACTGTTTGTGGTATTAATCCACAACACAGAATTCATCATTAACACCAAAACCTTGAGTGCCAATATTAGAGTACTTTATTATAGCATCATCTTCATGTGCAATGGCTACTATCTCACATAGATACAAGAAAATATGACTTTCTATCATCTAGTGCCACAGTTTCTGTCTAATGCCTAAAGCAAGTTGTTTTGGTAAAAGATGCTGCAATATAAAGTTTAATCAATCTATTCTGTGTGTAGACAGGCTGGAAAATATAGAGTGTAGCATACACACATCCATCGCTGAGGGCTTCATTTTTTAATTGGGTTGCAGAGTGTCTGATATGTTGATAAGATAATAGATTTTGAAAAAACCTTACTTGATAATGAGATCCTCTTCATTAGTCATAGTTCTAATTTTGGACCCCTTAATATGGAGGAGGTTTCTGTTTCTTTTAAGATGGCGGGAGTGAAATACATGACACATACATCATATATACTTTCATCGAAGATCAAAAGGATAAATTCATGAACGCAAAAATTCAAGGTAGAAAACCACTATATGTCGAACTAGCATAAACCCTTGAATCTTTTCATAACAAGCCTAATGTGCAGCAAGCAAATGACAATTTACTTGGCAACTGGTCTCCATGTTTTTAGCTCTATGGAAACCAACTTTTCCCGTCCATGTCCATCGCTTTTCTAGGAGATGTCTTAGTTTTCTATATTTGCCACACATTTTGTAAACCTACACAAATTGTTAAATTATGGAAAAAAATAAAGTAGGAGGTTTTTGGGGTGCTGTAGAAGACGGTGGCAGAAACCTTTCTAGAAAATCTGTAGATTTTTGGGGTCCTCTACAATCAAGAGAATTTTGAGTGAAAGAAAAACATCATATGCACCAACAGATATATCATAAAAGCACACGTCAACAATTAAATGAGGAATCAGTTATATGAGAGCAGATTTTTTGGTGTGACAGAAGATCCTTGTATAAAACATAAAGCTGATTTGACATAAATTATTAATCTAAAATATAGCACCGATACTAGGACATAAAGAAATTTTATCCACAAAAAAAAAAACCTAAACCCAAACTTACAAAATTCAGATCAAACAAACTACCCAGCTCATGCACATTTTAGTCTCACTTCACTGAGATTCATTCGTGCAATTAACCTATATAGTAAATAAGAAAGACAAGCTACCTACAATTATATGGGCTTCGTTCCCAATAGTCGAGATAGGGCCCTCCATCCTCCATAGAATTGATAGGGAATTTGCATTCCTTGCTTCAATGCTTCCCTACATAGATCAATGCTTGGTGTGCATCCTTCCCTACTTGCTTTCTTCATCCTCTAGCCGGGGGCCATCCTTCGTTTTGTGCACTGGCCCCTATAAATTCTATGGCTCAAATTTTCCAATGTACAAACAGAACTGAAGAAAGTGGGTAACAATAGCTTGTTCTAGAATAATTTTAGCTAGAGGAAGAAGCTTTTGCTGATACAATGCCTGTGACAATTTACCCACTTTAGCTGAACGCACCAAAACCCTGAGAGAGAATGAAATAGGGTATGTGGGAAGCAGGAGATGTGAAAAATGAAGCAATGACCTTCCAGCTTCCTGTAACCTCTACTGACAAGCCCTGTCCTCCCAATGCAGGTGTCAATTAATAGGCTAACACAAAGATGAATGCTCATTTAATTCAAATTGACAACTAACACGCTTCCATTTAGTTGCTCAGACTTTGATCTTTTTAATTTTTTCCTATAAATTTTTTTTTTCTCCCTTATTGTTTGAAGCCAATAAAATCTTAGATAGATAGTATTGTTATTATTTCAAAAATATGTAAAAATAATAGACTTTGTAATGGACTATAGAACTGAAGAAATATTGAAATTCCATTGGACAATCTAATAAGGTATAAGTATCTTAAACAGATGCATAAATATTCCTACCATGGACAAGAACTAATGAAAGGTTGTTAAAAAATAAATAAATGATGATGTTATTTTTTTCAACAAAGGTCTTAATTGAGAAACAATAGATTTCAATTATATTCATAAACAAATACACACTCATTCATACACATTAACATGCACTCTTATTTATATACATAAATATGCTCTCCTTAATAACATAAATCAAACATTAATTTAACAATTCAATTCTTGTGAAATATAAATATGTTTTGATTATGATTTTAGGTGAATTTAAAGTGATCTTATCCTTAACCTAATATATTTTAAAGGATGCAAAGATTATAGAATTAGACACGATTTAAAGAAAAAATAATAAAAGGGTTTCATCCCAACCCTCAAATGCAAAAATTATAAGAGATCTTGAATATGCAGATTTATCTCAAAAGGAGTGCTCATCAAACCCACCATGACTAAGCTTGCATGTTCCCCCTCTACTCATGCACATGCCCACCATAATGGGATTATTTGTTTGTCTATGATCTTTTAGACACATTTGTTTGCCAAGTGGTGATCTTCATAAATCAAAACTATATAAAATAGAAAGTGAAATTCCCAACCAAATGGTTTGTATTTAGTTCTTTTGTGTGGACTCCATTCTTCTCATCATTTTATGCTTAACCATTAAACTTGTACAACCCCTCACAAAAGATAATAATATATTCACTTGATAACAAGTGGAAATGCATGTCTCTTAGATAATTCATTAGTTCCACACGAAGAGAAATTTTATTTAAAGTTTTTAATATCCAAATTAGTTGTATTATTAGTTCACATAGTTAGAGAAAATACACATATTGGGCATGTTTGAGATAAGGGATACCTGATTCTTTTAGGTTTTCTTAGAGTTAAGGGCCTCAAATGGTTGATTCAACATTAGTTTCTAATGGGAAGAATAAATTATAACATAACCAATTTAATTGAGGTTTTATGTTTTACAAACTATTTATATATGGTGCAATTTGATAATTATTTGACTACACTCATTGTGGTCAGAACTATGGTGGAAATGGTTCTTTAGACACCTCTTTTGATTTTTCTCAATCCCATTTAGATATATGTGGAAAAATTTCTCTTTTGTGGAAAATGCATGTTCATTTTGATACCTTACCAAAGTAAAATTCTTCACTAATATTCTGTAAAATCTCATTTATTTTAAATATCTAATCAAAAGTGCATTAATCAAATTTTAAAATAACCATTGTCCAAGCCTCTAGGAGATCCATGAATTGTCTCATTATAGTTAGAGGGGCATACATTTTTAGTATATAAGAATTTGAGAGGTCAAGCCATCTTCATACTCATTTGGTTAGTTGAAATCAATAGAGAGTTGGGGATGGACTCATTTCAATGTGAAATGAAAAGAGGCATGCTTGTGCATGCATGGAAAAGCTGCACAAAGAATAGTGATGCCAATATTTTAAAATATACGATGATTAAAAAAAATTCAATTGCCTTACACCTATTTAGAAAGTGTGGACCATTGATTTGAAAGAGAGTAATTTTAATGGTTCAAAAAGTGTTCACAATGAAAATTGGAAAATATAAAAAACTTATAAATACGAATACAATTAATATATTTAAAGTGTAAAAATTTCTATAAATATTAACTAAATTGAAGGAATGACAATATACATATTTTATCTTATAATTAAACAAAATAATTATGAAGATCGAGAATGCTTATGAATCGAGAGCTAAACTTTCTTAGATAAAGCTTTAAAAATGTAAGAAGGCAAAAAAAAATGTAAGAAGACATGCAATAGACAAAAGCAAATCTCCTTGTTTAAAATTATATAAAATAAGATATTTTAAGAATAAAAATAATTGCACATGAATAAAGCTCCACATAGTAGAATAATAAAAATTTATAAAAATAAAATTAGCACAAAAAAAATATCGTAGCTAAAATACTAATATCCATTCCTAATGAGAGTGAAGTTGAGTTTTTTTTTTTTTTTTTAAGTAACAATTTTTCAGTATTCTTTTTTTCAAAAATTTAGTAAATAGAAACTATTTTAGTATTATAATAATGATTTTTCTCTTTAGGCAAGAGCCTACAATACAACGGTAACTTGTGAGCCTCTTATGTAGGAGGTATTGGGTTTAAATTTGCTTAGCATATAAAAATATCAAAAAAGATAAAATAATAATTCTATAATTTTGAAACTTACAAAATAATCATAATTTTAATATTTTAAAAAGACTTATAAATCATCACAACTAATTTTAAAAATCTTATTAAAATAAAAGGTTCAAAAAAGATAAAATAATAATTCTATAATTTTGAAACTTACAAAATAATCATTATTTTAATATTTTAAAAAGACTTATAAATCATTCCAACTAATTTTAAAAATCTTGTTAAAATAAGAGGTTTAGAAATATCAGTTATAATATCTTTTTTTTAAAAAGGTAAAAGCCTACAATGCATCGATAAATTGTGAGATGTAATGCCCCACCAAGAGATCCAAAGAATTAACCTAGAATTTCACTAAGTTTGGTAGCATTGAAAAAAAAAAAAAAAAATAGACATGAAAGTAAAACCATATAGAACTTATGCATAATAACGGAAGTAATAACAATAACCATTTAAAAGTAAACATAAACATAACATGTTACATTCTCCATGGATCCCTTAACATTGAATCACATCTAATTTATCTATTCATCTATCATCACATCCTCATGAAATAATAATGAAAAGTCCAATGTTCATAAATTACATTTTCGAATGCTCAATCATCCACTGTACATGTCACAAGGTATGAAAGGCTTAAAAGAATATACACATGTGAAATAAAGTATATGATCATCCTAACTCATGATGCAATAACATAAATGAATCCTTACATCATACATGATACATCATCATAAGAGATAACCATAAATCATCAAACATAATAAACTAAGTGCACGATTCCTCCCAACTATAAATAGCATCATTAGACCATCATGGGTCCTAGCCATCCCTCCATGCATTACATCCCAAATCACCAAGGAGATCATCGGTATTAACATAGTAGGAATGTCACTCCTAAATCATACTACATATGTAGAAATTAATCTAACATACAAAGTAAAGCATAAGATATCATCATCTACATATGTAAATCATCAATATAAGGATACATGTCCACTATCATAATCATGAATGCATCAGCCACAGTGTCTCAGACGAATATCAAATGATAAGAGTGATAAAGCACTACCACCTGACCATATGGAACCTAAGTGGTCCACTCCCACTGTGTTGAGGAGATAATCTCAAGTCCCATATAGGTTATCAAAATCACATAACATAAATACTCTCTAAGTCTAGGAATCCTAAAAGTATACTAACTCAAAGGTTCCAATCACAAAACTGACATCTAATCCTAGATGCACACAATGACATGTAGGAAACCTACTCTATCAGCAGGAAAGTGTCATCACATTAATCATGTAGAAGTTACCCTAGCAGTTAGCTTAGGACTCCATGGCCCCTATTGATTCCTATGCGGCCACTAGTATCCTCTCATACTGACAAGGCATACTATGGAATGCAAGGTTGCAACCAAGCATTCTCTCTACTCTCATCCTAGTCTTTACTAGCACTCGAGGCATGGGCAAGAAAAAAACAATTATTTTTTAGGTTCATTTAGTTAGTTTTAGGTGTGAATGTTTTCACTTATTAAAACAACTTACAATGAGTTACCCTGACAGCCTCTTAGGGCCCCGACCCCCATTGCAAGCCACTTCTCGACACTACAAGCAGATAACCTACCCTAAGTTCATGGAATCATAAATCTCAAAATCACAAAAGATAATCCACAATATAAACATCAAATCTCCATGAGCAACTAAAAAACATAATAGATAATCATGACCACAACAATTCTCTATTGGCAACTGAAGGTATCCCTGATAATCATAATAATCATTGGTTCTCAATAACCAAATATATCTCAAAATCATACTGATCAAAGACTCCAAAATGGTCGAGTCAAAACATGTCACAACATGACATCATAAATCAATATTTTAATCCCATCATGGCAACTGGAAATTAAACCAAGGATAACTGATCGATGACTCAAAATGGTTAAGTCAAGTGTTTCAGACACATATAACTCAGTTTCACTCAAGAAGACTAAAAAGCATTAATCAATTAGTAAATACAAACATCTCATAGAGCATACCATCACATAACCATGGTTGGGTTTATAAAGATTAAAAATATGACATCATCATGACATCACAATCATAACCCCTGAGCCTCTGGTAGACGTCCTATAACTGGTCAACACTAGTCAACCCAAAACCCAAAACAAATAGCATAGAGAAAACACAATGCAAGCACATGTTTTGGTTTTGCTAAAATTACATCATTGAATTAAATGTGGAGGTCTCAGTTTTCGTTTTTCCAATTTTATATATTGAATGGAGGAATGTTTGTACATTTTCCTAACCCTTGTATATGTTTGGTAAATAAAGGTTTCCCTTTATAACTCTAAAACTCGATCTTCCAATTATTAAAATGATACTTTTTTTTATATAATGTTATGTGAAAACACCCCCCATCAAATTTAAATAGTAAATTTTGACATGAGAATTACCAATTAATTCCATAACATCTTTTCTTCATAATCCAAATCAATTAATTGAACCTATATATACAGTGAGACTATAATATTACAAAATAATTTATTATTATAAAAGATGATCCTTTAATCCAAATGATTTATCAATTATGATAATTTAAATTACTAATAACATATATACATACTGACATATATACATATATATACATATATATATATATATACATATATACATATACATATATATATACATATATATATTTATATATATTTATATATAAATATATACATACATACATATATAAATATACATATATATATATATAATTATTAATATACAATGATAAATATTTAAAAATCTTTTAAGAAATTCGAAATGGAGAAATTTGATTTTATCACTACCGAATTGCATACAACATAACACACACATATATATAAACATCGTTGTCGGCACGCGGTACCTTGCAGTCGTAGGGCTTGCGGCGACAGCAATACTGTGTACCCTTTATCGTCACAGTACTTGCGACATCAACGAGTACAAGGGTGTGGGTTTTGTCCCCCCCCCCCCCCCCCCCGCCCCACCCCAAACTTATGCAATATGAAATAATTTTTTTAATTATAAAGTTTTAAAAATGTTTGTCATCGCTGCGATTCAGATGTTTTCAAATGTATATTTTCACAGCAATTTTAACATGAAGATTTTATATATATATATATATATATATATATATATATGCAGATCTAAATAAACATGTCTTTATCTACATAATTTTAAAGGCTTTCAATTTTAAGAAATTCCATAAAATATTTGTTCTCCAAATTTACTAAATAAATTCTCTAATGAATTTGGCTATCAATTTAAACCCTAGCCCCATAATCTCTTCAAATCTATGCATATAATGTTTTCTCAAATAGATTTTAACTACCCATATCAAGAATGCATACAACCAAAATTGGAAAAACCCTCAGAAAGCATATGGAAGACACGAAGAAGACAGGAAGTGCAAGATGCAGAAATAACATGGCAAAAATTACAAAAATCTACCCAAATTTTGATGCTAATTCACTTCTCCTTAAAAATTGCAGAGCAAGCTCCTTCCTTCTCCCATGTTCCCGAGTCCTCCAAAAATGCTCTCCAAATGCTGTCTCTAAGCCTCTAGGAGTGCCTGAATATAAAGAACCCTTAGGAAACACCTAGAATGTCTCTAGAAACAACTAGAAGGTGTTGACAACTAAGAATTAGTCTATTCCAACCTTCTAGATGAGTCATAAGGTTGTAGACACGATGTGCTTAATTGGTGCACTAACTCATGTGTTGTTGACATATGAGAAATAAAAAGGTGCGTTAACTCCTAGGCAAACTTATAACTTTAATTTTTAAATTTTATAACTTTTATTATTATTATTTATTTATTGCTTTATTATTATTTTATAATTATTATTAATTTTAATTTCTAATTTCTTTTATTTAATTCTTTTTCTCAATTAATTCTCATTTAATTAATTATAGTCAAAATATCAAAGATCATGATATTATATTAATTTTCTCCAAATAATTAATTTTATTAATTAAATCTATTTATTCAAGACTTAATTAATAGAAAATTCACCATAGACCTCCAAGATAAAATATGAAAACCCATCATAGAACAATTCATACAGAATTAGTCTAAAGGGTTAAAAATCATGAAATATGTCATCTGACACATTCAGAAGGTAAAATATCCAGATACTTGTCCTACCTCACTAGGACAAATGGTTTAAGGGTTTGGGATTTGGACTTGAAAATTTATCTCCCTTCTCTTATCATTGAGATAGTGTAATAGGGTACACTCATCCTGGCCATTTAGGGAAGTTGATACCCAGTACCTGCAACCTGCATAAAAACCATTCATGTACATACAATATATATAATGCTAAGCTAAACAGGCAATGATAGGAAATGGTGCACCGTGTAGATCTCGATTAGCAAGTGACTACGACTCCCTTCCTTAACCACATCAAAAATGCCATTCAATAAGAACAAACACGCACACCATACACATGCAAGTATGGGGTAAGTATCCATAATAAAACACATGTGATAATAAACCATCTAACTAATCATCATCAATAACTGGAAGCAATGTAATAATCATCATGCATACATTAAATGTAGAGTCTAAATAATCTCATCATACATCAATTGAATCCATAACGTAATGTCTGATAGTCTCGAAACAATGCTACTAATCCATCAACATAAAACTAGTCTAACATAGTCTGATAATAATAGCAACAATGTGTCCAGAAAAAGGTAAACAAGGGCAGTCACTACACGAGACTCTCATTAGGGAGGTCTTGGGTTCAAATCTACTCAAGATTAACACATAATAATAATTAATCTAACAAAAAATCATAATTAGAAAATGATACAATAATAGAAGAAAATGTAACTATTTTAAAATTTTAATTCTTTTCATTGATAAGATAGAAAAAACATAACTTAATGTATGACATAATTACTAAATTGTTTATATGGTTTACTCTTCTTTGAATTGAGCATTTGGCAAGACTAGAATACTAGTCCTTTTCCAAAGGGTTGACCTAAGATAACTTTTCCTTTAGATATCTATTAATCTTCTAAAGGTGTTTATGTGTCTCATTGCCATTTAGAGTAGAGAAAAGTGTAGATTTGACAAATTTGAATAATGAGAAATTAAAATTAGATAGATTAATGTATATATGTGGAAGTGATCTACAGGCACAAGCTTGTGTGGATAAAGGAAAGTGTCTTGTACCAAATTCTATGAGATCAAAGTCATTCAAAGAGTAAAAGAACTAAATCTTCATAAATGTCTTGTATAATTACTCATCCAACTAAGTACCCTTATCTTTTACATTTGATTTCCACTATTAACATTCAACATTTTGATTGCAACCTATTTATCTAAATTAATATATCAAAGTATTACTTACATGAATGGTCTATACATCATTATTAAGGAAAGTATATTATTTTAAGAATATATTATCTATAAAGAAATTAATGTGCAACCTAAAAATATAATTTAAATAAAATCTTTGAAGCAAATATTTTTGTAATATAATGATTTATTTTTAAATGTCCATTATAATAATTTAAAGAGGGGGTTTAAAATTATATTTTTGATCAAAATTTTGAACAAGTATTTTACACTATAATTATTATCCTTCACAATTATCAAAACACTTCCACATTTATAATATTAATCAAAGTAAAGCTATTTAAAAAATATATAAACTCCTATATTATTTTTAAATGAATCATTATAGGTTGTATATGTAATATGAACATTTTTTTAAAATTTCAATGATGCTTATTAAATGTTTTCCTTTTATTGTTAACAAATAAAACTTAAATCATAAATATCTATTATGTTTATTACTGAATTATTAAATATTTCAAGGTTTAATATTTATTTAGTTGTGGTTCTTGCTATTTACCAAATACTATAATATATTAAATATAATGATAGTTAAATAATGCTATATTTTATAAAGAGTGTTAACTATTACAAGACATTAATGTGATTATTAGCAACTATATGTTGAAAGTATAAAATATTTTATTAATAATTAATCTTTTTGATATGTAGAGATAAACTTGGAGTTTTCTTTTGACTGCATGAAGGGTTTTTATTTTTTCAGGAGATCGTAGATAGATTTTGAGGAGTTTGAGTATAGATTGTGGTGGTTTTGAGTTCATTTCTAGTCCACTATCAATTAAGAGGATATTTGAGGAAGTTAACTAATAATGATGTATATTAATAGGACAAAAAATCCATTGCTAAGTAATAAAATTTATTAAAAACTTAAAGAATGTATTAACATGATAAAAAAGTCATTGAACATTCATTTAGTCTTTTGTTTGAGTGACTAATTATTTGTGACCAATTGTTTAGTCATTTTTTCAATCATTTATTTAGTCATATATGTATATAAACTACAAAATATTACAAGAATTTTATCACTTTTAGTCACGTGACTAAAATTTTTAGTCTTCTGACTAAAATTTTTAGTCACATAGTCATTTATTTGCCTAAAACTCAATCACTAGTGCTAGGGATAATTTTCGAAAATTCATAGGAAGTTCAAAAATCTTCGTGAATCTTTCCAATATCAAAGTTATACATTACAATATTGGGTCATAATGTAGGATTATGTTTCTAGTTCTAGGTTTAATATGATGGAGTACAAAAAAATTGCAAAAGAAATATTGTTTGTGAAAATTTGAGCCACTTTATTTTCAATGGAAAATATTTGTACATAGAAAGAACATTATAGCCAATTGGTAAATATTATTACTAAAACTCCCCAAATAGCCTAAAATTATTTTTTTGTTCATTTTGAGAAACCACATTAATTTCCCCCAATTACAATGTTTGCCAAATTATGAGAAAACATTTGAGGAAATTTTTTATAGAGTATAAAATGGTTTACAAGTTCTTGAAATAATGAGTATAGCCACCCCAACTTAAGAAATGAAATCATAGATGTAGGTGTAGAAAGTTGAGGGATTAGAAAGTGAAGGATAAACAAAGAAAAATAGTACTAAAAAGAAAAGATTTGGATTGATTCAAATACAAGATTGAAAAAATCTGATTTCATTTAACTGGTGCACAACCATCATAGTATTCATCAATGGTATATCCAAGAGACACCTCCCTTAAGATGCTCCTTTAATCTTGCAAATTATGCATGGAATGGATCAACATCATCAAGTACGTTGAGATGTCAAGGAACAAAACACTTGCTACTACTGTAATAATAAAATAAATGTAAGACAACACTAAGAAACATGAGATATTCACAAATATTAATATTTACTTAAACCTTGTAGAAAATGTATGAAGAAAAGAAAAGAAAAATAAAGACTCCATAATATTATGAACTCAATAGAAAATAATCCTGCCAGTCCTTTGATATCTTGAACCAAGGTTGCATGAGTACACATACCGACACCCCTATGATGCATACTCAGATACCCAAGTACTAGGTACTTCATGGAGAGCATCAAAGCTTAGGACCTTGATTGAGAATTGTGATTTATGTTTCGATTTTTTTGTATGTGTATCAACTTGTTGTTTATTAGGCTTAATTCAATACGTAATCAATTTGAAACTTTGATACAATACTAATTAATATGTGAGGCCTCACCCTGACCCATCCTAGCATCGATGATACATTATTATTTTGATACTCATGACTCGATATGTCAGAACATTATTTGAAGCACTAAACATTACTATGCTATTTTACGATGTGTGATGCTTTACTTCAGTTATTTGATTTTGTCATTTAATGCTTTATGAACATGTATAATGATGAAGTAAATGAATGCAAAACTAACACCTTGATTACGAAATTCTAATGGTCGAAAATATGAGTAAAATTAGATAAACAATTGATTATTAGAAAAATGGATGCTTTAATTTGTATGATTTTTTCTAATACATAATTTACATAATGCATGCGATTTCTTGATCTACTGATGTGTGCAATGAGTGTGCAGGAAATTTACTCCAGAAAATCCAATGGAAAGATGAAATCAAACCACTTGTTAATTTTGTGCTATCTTTGCATTGTCTTTCTTTGAAGGTTGTTAATTGGTCTTAAAATTCTCGTATTTTTTTTTGAGCTCTATTAAGTCTTTAAGGCCTAAAAACATTAAATTTAAGTACCCTAGGGGTAAGGGTATGGGTGGGGATCACTTTCCAACCCTTTAGCCTCCTTGATTGAATTTTAGGGTCACTCAAAAACCCTACTTTTGGTTGATTGCCAAAATTGATTGTCTCCTTACTTGAGATGGTGACTCAAAACTCCATCTTGAGGTTACTTGAAGTCTAGTTGAGTCAAGGATCATACTTAGAGGCATTTTGAAGTAGTTTTGGTTTTGTTACCCAATCTCTAGTTTTGGAGAAAGTTTGAAGATTGAAGGAAGAAAAGGAAAAGCTCTTCTCAACCCACCATTTTGCCATAACTCTTTTGGTGAAAATAGGAGTTCTCCACTTCTTTGAATTGCTTTCCTCATCTGTTCATGCTTGAATCTTGCTTGAATCATGCATAAGGCATTGTGTTGTTGTTTTTTTTATTGCTTTCTTGTGTGTTGGGGTTGATTGGGAGGGATCTTAACTTGGTTTTCTTTTGATGTTACTCTCATACTTGCTTTGATGTTTTGTGTTTTGAGGAAATTTCATGGGGATTGTTTTGGCATCACTCACCCTTGGATAGGGAAGAAGTGGCCATGTATGGGGGAAGGGCCTTAGTTGGACCTCAATAGTGTAGAGTCTCGTCTCATGGTGAGAGGAGGGAAAGAGGGTAGGGTGTATGGGCCCCTACTTGTCATCCCATACCTTGTATGAAAAATTGAATTCTTGAAGAAGGGAAGGAATGAACACCCTTGTTATATTGGCCCCTAAAAGGCATTATAGAAGAACAGAAGTTCTTGAATTTTTGCCCTAAAAAGGCTATGTTATGGTATGGTTATTGACATCTCCTATTGAGAAAATTGACCTCCCCCTATTTTGGTTCATTGTTAAACCTATTGTGCAAAATTGGGTTGGGAATGCATGCTTGAATTGTTCATCATATTATGTTGTTTTATCTCCATGTTAGTTCTTGTCTCCCCATGGTTTCCTTGATGCATTGAAGACATTGGAAAAGATCTATTGTGCAAGTCCTAGAAGAGATTTCAATTGAATTGTATCATTATGTAAAAATGTATTTAAACTTTGATGTATTTGGCAAAGAGATCGGGTTTTCTTACTAGTTCTTTCCTAATGGAGCCTTGAACCAAGATGAATAATAGAGAAAGAAAAAGATTATGAAAACCTCCTTGTATTGCTCTTATGTGATTTCAAATTTTTCATATGTGTGCGGGAAAATAGCCCAATAGATAATGTCTTCGAATTATGAATTCTCAAGTTTTACTTATGTTAAGGAAATGTAATTTGATATTTTGAGGTTTCCAATTTGATGTTTTATGTATTTAGGGAAATGAAAATCCTACATTGTGAACAACAAAGTTATCTCTCTCCTTGTTAAATTTCATAATGGAAAAAATCAAATTTGGTTAAGAGTTCTCCCTCATCTCGAATTCTAAATAAATGGAACATACACCTTGTCATATGATGATTGATTAAACATAATTTTAGGAGAAAAGAAAGAAAAGAAAAACCTTATACACATCTTTGTAATGGTATATTGTTAAAAGGAATCAATGTTGTCATTAAGTTTAGAATTCACTCTTAGTATAACACAAGAAGTATATAACAAAGAAAAAACATCTCAACACTTAGACAAAAAAAATTGGCTTGGAAGAAAAATGTGCATTCTCAGGAGTAAAAACCTCTCTAGAAAATGTATGGGGAAAATTTTAATTTTCCCAAGTTTATAGAGAATATTCTCTAAATTATTCCTCCTTATATTTCAACAAAAATCATTTGTAAATTCTTTAAAAAATATAAATTAAATAAATTCAAAAAAATTAAAACATATAAATGTATAAGTTAATGCACTCTTGTGGTCTTCTCTCAACAACTAATATTTTAGCATTTACTCCTATAGCTATCTAGCCCTTCACTAAATCATGTTTCAAATCACCCCCTACCAAGTATGGGTGCAGTCTTGGTTAAATGCATTGGCATTAAACTCCATGTAATAAGCAAGGCAAGGTACATGTCTAGGACTTCATGTCCATTCTTTTTGTAATCAATTTTTTTTTTAAGATCACACCCCTCACCTATTATTTTCACTTTCATCTTGGAAGGCCAGGCATGGGTCCACCAAATACCTACCATATTCTTGTACTGGGCGCTCATAGGACCCTTGTCATGTCAAAAGCGGGGAACAAAAAAGTTGTTTTAAAATGAATTTAAGCCTTGCTAATCATACCCATCCCCTACCCCATATTTTCCTCCCCATTATGTGTTGGAATCCTTCACCTCATAGCAAGAATGCAAGGGAGGGGATAGGTCTACACTGACAGACCTAGGTCAACATGAAGTAGCATGGGGCACCATGGGATAGGATGGAAAGAAGCCAAGTGGTGTCTAGGCCACTTGGCTAGTAAGTTTTTAGGTTAGTTTAGGTAGTAGGTAGCCTAGGTTAGTATAGGTTTGTTGGTTAGTAGATAGGTTTATTATTAGTTTTAATAAGTTTAGCATTAATTTGATTACTTAGATTAATAGCTAATTTCTTACAATTAGAAAGTAGTTAGCTTTCTATGTTAGTGTTAACTTAGGATAGTATTAAGTTAGTTTAGTTAGTTTAATGTTAGGAGTTGGCATTTCATATTTAGTTGGTTTTAAGTTAATTTAGTAAGTAATATGCATTTTTCAATAAATTGTTAGTAACTCAATGTATGTGCTAGTTGTTTAGTTAGTTTTAGATTTGTTAATATTTTAAATTAATATTTCAATATTTTGATAATATTAGGAAGAAATATAATGTTTTTGTGTTAGTAAAGATGTTAGAAATAGTTTTAGAAAGTGGTTAGTGTTACTTCAAGATAGTTATAAATTAGTTATTTTTTTTATAGATGAATTTCATTTTATGTTACTAATTAGTTTCATATAATTGTGAGATTATTAGATTGATTTTTATATTGGCGATATTAATGTGGACCTAAATTTAATAATAGTTTTAAATAAAGTTTAGATTTACCTATAGGTTTAATTGAAATTATTCTGTCCTTCAATTTTAATTGCAAATGATAAATTAATAAATAAGATTGTTATAAGTATGTTGGAGGAAATTATAAATTAAAATATAGATAGTATAACCGATAACAAAGTTGTCTATGTTGTATGTGTATATCTAAGGTTAGTCTAGATGTTGGATTAAAGTTTTTAAAACATAGTTAGTATGGTTGAATAGTTAAATTTAATTGACCTCCTAGAGTTTTCAGAGTCTCTTAATGTTAAATGAATTTTTCATTTAAATTAAATAAATTGATTTACTAAGAAACATTAAGTTTGTCCAAACCATCTATTTTATGTTATGTTTCAACTGAGTTGTCACCTCTCTATATCAATGTGAACTTGCTTCTATCTTCTAGAACCTTTGGTTATCTAAATTCCAAACTACTTGAACAATTAGTTCCATTATAATTAATCATCTGAACCTTTTCCGACCTTATTATCTTAATTAATTTTTATTATAAAAAAAAATTGTTTTGTGTTTTGACCATATATTTTGGGCATGGCATAATAGTAAACTTTATCACTTCTCAAGTCAAAAGTTTATCTTTTGCAATATCTCATTGTCATATGACTTATGATCTTCTTGTTCATGTTTAAAGTCTGTCTTCTTTGTTATACATCTAAGCATTTAGTTTATATTATATTATTATTATTACAAACATATTTCAATCTAAAACAAAAAATAAAACATTAGGTCTGCAAGCTTGATCATTGTTCTTGTTTTGAAAAACCATTGCTGGATCTCATATTTTTTGATTTTCTACAAATATTAAATTATATTAAAAAAATTGATATGCCTAGGTACCCCTGTCCCTTATTTTAAATCATAGCCATACCTGTACTAGTACCCCATCCCCATGCAACCTTTTCTTGAATAGATGCATAATAGAAAAAACTATTCATCTTTCATAATAAGTAAAAAAAAATGATTATCTTGATTTTATATATTGAGATTGGAAAACCATTCCTTCCAAAAACATAAACTGTTAAAGGTATAGGATCACTACAAATGTAATAATGCTTCCCATTCTTTCTGTGTGTTCCATGTGCAAATTTTGAATGTATCTAAATATAAGAATTTTCATAAACATGTCTTTATGAAAATTCTTAAGTTAATAATCATTAGAGAATAATGATTACACACACACACACACACACACACGAGAGTTTGTCTAATTGATGATTCACCAAAGAAGGAGTATGACTAGGCCAATTCAATCCAATTGAAGCTACAACATTAACACTCCCCCTTAGCTAGAGAGGATTTATATAGAACACATTATGCTCTCAAGCATATAGATGGTTCACTAGCTTGAGCTAATGTTTGGACCTGTGATGGACTAGATATGTCAACATATGCCTACACTCCTCTTGGGATGGATAAATAATTCTAAGGTGCTACATATTGATTGCTACAATTGAAAAGAAACACTCCAAATAGATTCTTAAATACAAAAACTGAAAAGGAAAACTCCATTAATTTCTTATTTAAAGAAATTGTGATCTTCCATTCGAGTAACTAAAAAATTCCATTATTACGATCTTGTTTTTAGGGTTCAATTGTGTTGTCCTTCAAATCAAAATTTAAAAATTCAAAAACCCATGTTTCATGAGTAGTAGTCTCAAAAAGCTATTTGTCATCAAAGTGAATGGATTCTTGAGAGATGAGTTCTTGAAATGAAAAAAATGAATGGATTCTTGAAATGGAAAGAATGAAGGGACTCTTGAAATGGAAAGAATGAATAGATTCTTAAGAGATATGTTCTTGAAATGAGATGGTTCAAGAATCTATTTATTTTTATGAGAAATTGGTAAAACCATAGACAATGAAATGTCTGATTACACTTAGTTTTTAGTCCTTAGGATAATGATAACTATCTCTTACTCTAATCTCAAACCATACAAACCTCTTAATAAATTGATGAAAATATGATGCCCCTATTGAATTATTTTCAAAAGGTAATGTCCATCTTCCTGGAGCACACATAGATCACATCTAATTCATATTTCCTTTTATATCTTACTCGAGAGCATATATTTCCTAGAGAAAACATTTCTATACATTAATATGTTTCGATCTTTTAGTCATCTTCATTAGTTGATGCATTAATCACGTTAGTCATTGCTATCAAGATTAGTCAAGGAATTTTGTTGATAGCACCTACGTAACTTTCACCTTGTGACATCTCTTTGAGGCATTTTGCAAATAATTAAGATACTTTGTCTATAAGTCCACATTATCAGGAATGATAATTACCCAATGATGAAGAAGAAGAAGATGGTGATGATTTTGGTCATGCTAATGATAATGGTAATAATGATGATGATGGTGCTGATGATGATCATGATCATGGTAATGATCATGGTGATAATGGTTATGATGATGATGGTGATGAAGATGATGATGATAGCGATGAAGATGGTGGTGGTGACGATGATGATCAAAGTGACAAGTAAGATGATGATGATGATGATGGTGACATGGATGAAGATCATGATTATCAATGAAATATCCAGGTAGGATCAATTTCAACTATGATGGGGTCATCCACGATCAATTTTTTCTTTCCAAGCCATATGTATAGATATAAATATTAAATAGAACATGTAAAATATTTTTTTAGATATACACATTAGTTACACAAATTTTTTAGCTCACTTAAGAAAAATGATTTACACACACAATCTACTTTATTATTAATATTTCTTTTGGTAAATCTACTAATTTAATTTTGCTGCTGATTTCTAAGAATTACTAATATTTTTCATAGGGCGATATGGATGTAGCATCTCACACACCTTTAGCGGAGGTAAACATGAATTATTGTAATTTTGAATGTTATTATAGAAATAAAAGTCATATTATTATGTCCTTTTCTTTATGGATTTGGAGTTATTTTTGTAACATTTTATAGATATTTGATGGGACAAGTGATAGGAAAAAGCTAGAATGATAGGTGATCAAATGCGATCTAAAATATGAGTGTCATTTCTACATGGCATTGCCCTTAGTGCTGACCCTATGTTCATGGACCAAAAAATAAAATAGAGATACACTGATGAAATTGTTAACATTATCATTGATGGTGAGACAAGTAAGGAGAAAGAGGCACTGAGAAAAGAATTTGACCATAGCGTCCAATCTTTGAAGGTAAGTAGTAATTCGACTAAAGCAATAATAAAAGTTCAATAGATGTTAATATTTTATTGTATCTTATGGATCATGATCTCTAATTTTATGTGTTCTTGGATAGAAATATGTGATAGTTGTGACATCATGTGCTGAACATCATGACGGTTGTAGCTTACAACCTTCGTGTAAGTAACTCTTTCTTTGTTTGTTTGCATCAACATTATAACACTTACCTTTTTTTTTTTATGCTTCTACCGAGTATCCCATTTGATCTTTATCCATTACAAATTTATTTGCTAACAATATTGTATTCTTTAGCTCATGATGAATTGAGGACACCTCCTTCAGTCGGCACTCCAATATTGCTTTGTGCATTGTCAGCAAAATGATCCATGTAAACATCCTTGTTTATGCCCGCTACAACTAGTAAAACCTAGTTTTGCTATATTTTGTAATGTACTAATCATGCATTTCTTTTTCTTGGCTGGATTTGCTACTCATGTACCTATCATATGTACCAGAGTTTATCTTCATCTTTTTTTTTATTGATATGATAGCTTTTAGTGGCTTGATGAATTGTTTTTGGTATTTTTTCAAGTCATCTATAATATATATTATGTAGGTTCTTTCTGATCAATTTGATTTTTTTGTTCAATCATCAACTATGGTTTAGCTAGCAGCAATTTTTTAATAAAACTGGTTACTGTGAATTTATTTTGTGTCTACCATTTATTTAGGGCAGGACATTTTAGTGGCTCTAATTGCTTAAGAAAGACTCTATTAAGTGATTCATCTTCATTCTTGAAGCTGATTATCAACTTGTTTGTTTATTGGATCTTGGTTTTTGCTTATTTATTTCCTAGGAGAGATTGTAATTTTGATAAAAAGTGTCTATGATGCTTATAGAATAGAGGATTCATTAAACATTCCAACCTTTCATATGTTTTGTTTGAGTGGGCTAGAAGGGGTGTTTAATCAATATTAGCACCTATTCACCACTACTGCTAAATAAATTCACCAAGGTTTATCTAAAATTTTGGGATGAGGAGATGGAGTGATACAGCCTGCAAAAGGTTTCCCAAATTCTAATGGGCTAACTGGCAGGAGTAGCTATTAAATTACTATAAAAAAATTAAATGCTAGGGACAAAAATGTCAATGCAAGTAAAATGTTGGTTAGAATGCATTTTTTAGTTAGAATGTTTTTTCACATGCTATTTTAGCTACAAAACCATGCATTTTATCTTTTAAGATGTCATTTTAGCTACAAAACCATGTCATTCAATTCCACTTTAACGGTCATTGGATGTCAATGAAGTAAATGTGAGGCGTCACCCCAACCCATTCTAGCATCGATGATACATTATTATTTTGATACTCATGACTCGATATGTTAGAACATTATTTGATGCACTGAACATTATTATGCTATTTTATGATGTGTGATGCTTTACTTTTAGAAATTTGACCTTGTCATCTAATGCTTTATGAACATGTACGATGATGAAGTAAATGAATGCAAAACTAACACTTTGATTATGGGATTTTAACAGTCAAAATATGAGTAAATTAGATAAACAATTGATTATTAGAAAAATGGATGTTTTAATTTATCTCATTTTTTTTGATACATAAATTATATAATGCATGTGATTCCTTGAACTTACTGATGTGTGTAATGAGTGTGCAGGATATTTAGTTGGGAAACCTAATTGAAAGACGAAACTATACCCCTTGTTAATTTGTGCTATCTTGCATTGTCTTTCTTTGAAGGTTGTTAATTGGTCTTACTATTCCCCTAGCCTTTGTTTTTTTCCTATTAAATCTTTAAGGCTTAAAAATATTAAATTTAAGTTCCCTAGGGGTAAGGGTATGGGTGGGGAGTACTTTCCACCCCCTTAGCCTCTTTGTTTGACTTTTAGGGTCACTCAAAAATCCTATTTTTGGTTGATTGCAAAAATTGATTGTCTCCTACTTGAGTTGGTGACTCAAAACTTCATCTTGAGGTTACTTGAACTCTAGTTGAGTTAAGGATCATAGTTAGAGGCAATTTGGAGTAGTTTTGGGGTTGTTACCCAATCTCTAGTTTTTAGAGAGAAGTTGAAGATTGAAGGAAAGGAAGGATAAGATCTTCCCAACATACCATTTTACCATAACTTTTTGTGAAGGTAGGAGTTCTTCACTCTTTTAAATTTGTTCTTCATGTTGTTCATGCTTGAATCATGCATAGGCACTGTGTTGTTCTTTGTTTTTCTTTCTTGTGTGTTTGGATTGATTTGGAGGGATTTCAACTTGTTCTTGATGTTATTCTTATGCTTGTCTTGATATTTTGTTTTGAAGGGATCTCATGGGGATTTTTTTGGCATTACTCACCCTTGGATAGGGAAGAAGTGGCCATGTACATGGGAAGGGCCTTAGTTGGACCTCAATGGTGTAGAGTCTCCTCTCATGGTGAGAGGAGGGAAAGAGGGTAGGGTGTATGGGCCCCTACTTTTCATCACATACCTTGTTTGATATTGTGAATTCTTGATATGGAAAGGAATGAAAATCCTTGTGGTAATAGCCTAAAAAGGGCCTTATAGAGGAACAGAAGTTCTTGAAGATTTAGCCTCGAAAGGGTTATATTATGGTATGGTGATTGACATCTCCCATTGGGAAAATCCACCTCCCTCGTAGTCAGGTTCTATGCTTGGACCTATTGTGTAAAACTAGATTGGGGTGCATGCTTGAATTGTTCATCTTAGTATTTTTTTTTACCTCCATGTTGGTTCTTGTCTTTCCCATGGTTTCCTTGATGCACTGAAGGCATTGGTAAAGATCTCGTGTGAAAGCCCTAGAAGAGAATTCAATTGAATTGTAACAGTATGTACAATTGTATTTTAAATTTTTATGTATTTGGCAAAGATGTCAAGTTTTCTTATTAGTTCTTTCTCGATGGAGCCTTGAACTAGGTTGAATAATAGAGAAAGAAAAAGATTGTGAAAACCTTCTTGCATTGCTCTTATGTGATTTCAAATTATGTATATGTATGTGAGAAAATAGAGTAATAAATAATGTCTTCAACTTATAAATTCTCAAGTTTTAAATTATGTGAAGGGAAAGAAATTTGATATGTTGAAGTTTCCAATTCGATGTTTATGTATTAAGAGGAAACAAAAATTCTATTTTGTGGACAACAAAGTTATCTATCTCCTTGTTAAATTAAATAAGTGTCAAAATCAAATTTGAATAAGAAATTTTGCATCACTTGAATTTTGAATAAAAGGAACATATATCTTTGTTATATGATGATTAATAAAACATAACCTTATACACATCCTTGTATTAGTATGATTGTTCAAAGGAATCTACATTGTCACTAGGATAGAAATCACTCCTAGTATAACACAAAAAAAATATAGCAAGAAGAATATATCAACACTTAGAAAATTTGGTTTCAAAAAAATTTGCATCTCCAGGAGTAAAAACCTCTCTGGAAAATGTATGGGGAAAAATTTAATTTCCCCAAGTCATAGAGAGTATTCTTTGAGTTATTCCCCTTTGAAATTCAAAAAAATCATTGTTCTTTAAACAAAACACAATAACTTAATTTGAAAAATTAAATAAGTTAATTGTGACAAATATCCTAGCTAAACTTATGTCCAATCCCTACCAAATTAACTTTCTACAATAACTACTCTACCCCATCCATTAGGACTAACCACTAGACTTGTTCATCAACTCCCATACCCATTTAATATCCAATTGTTTCCTTGTTTTCCACTTGATTTTATCCCCCTTAGCTAGGTGTTGTATGGAGGAGGGATACCATCATAATGTTGTTGACATCACCCTCTGCCTCTTGAGTTTTGGGTGCATCATAGTTGGTTTAATTTTTGGGGGAAAGATAACATTTCAAACATTGGCATTACAACCACCTTGCATGCCTTTGAAACACTTACTGCTATTATTCCTTGAATAGCATGCAGTCAAGGAGATCAAGTCAACATCCTACATGCTCTTGGAAAGCACTCCCAGATTTTCTTGTCAGTGTTTGGGGATTGAGGTGATAGGTTGTGTGTGGGCACCTAGTAAGAAAGATGTATCCTTATCTAAAAAGTAACTTTAAAAAAAAAACTTCACTCATTCCCCAAACTCCTCCATGCCTAGCGCTCTCAACGTGAGGGTTTATTGTGTGTCAGGGAAGAGGGGACAAGTTTGCACCTAGTAGAGTTGGGGCAGCGCGCAATGCCTTGGGGTGTGGGACAGGGAGGAGGCCAAGTAGCCAAGTGATTAGGGAAGTATGTAGGTATTAGGCTAGTTTGTTAGTTAGTATATCATGTTATTAAGTTAGTATGTTTTTATTGTTTAGCTAGTATATTATATTGATTAGTTAGGATGTTATTTGTTGTTGAGGTTATTATGTTAATAGTTTATGTTAATTGTTTGATGTTAGTGTAGTTGTTAGTATTAATTAGTATGTAGTCTAGGTTAGTATAGTTTATTTGGTTAGTTTTAGATTGTTAATAATTTTATTTAAGAATAGCATTAACTTAATATTTAGATTCGTAGTTATTTCTTTGATATTATGAAGTGTTATAATATTTATATGTTATTGTAGATGTTAGTATAGAATAGTGACTTAGTTGTTAGATTATTTATTAGTTTTAATTTAAAAGTTTTAATTTGAAATTATTATACTGTAATTAAAATAATTTTAGTGTTTTATTAATTAGTTTTATAATATTGTGAGTTAGGGGAATTAATCTTAATATTGGCATTTTAATGTTGAACTTGAATTTTATAATAGTTTAGAATAGAGTTTAGATTTACTTAGCAATTTAATTGAAATAAGTCTAGTCTTCAATTTTAGTTGTAATCGATAAATTAATTAATTAGATTGTTATGAGAATGTTGGAGATAGTTTGAAATTAAAATGTAGATAGTATAATTGATAATAATGTTTATCTCTATAGTATGCATATTAAAGGCTAGTTAGATTTTTGATTAAAGTGATAAACGTAGTTAGCATGGTTGAATAGTTAAATTTAATTAATCTTCTAGAGTTTCAAATTCTCTTAATGTTAAATCATGAAAATTGTAACGTCGATCAAGTTATTAAGTTATTGGAAGGGATTAGTAAATTAGTTCATTATAAAGTTAGTGATATATATTGATCTTAATTAAATTAATGGTAAACAAGGTTATGTAATTAAGAGATAGATGTCATTTAGTTAGTAGATCATTTTGATGTATCTAATAAAGTGTTGTGTTAATCTACTGTCATCCTTAGGAGGTAATATTTTAAGGTATTTAAAAAAAAATTAAAGGGTTAGGACTCTAGTTAAATGGAATTAGTCATTTAAATTAAATAAGTTGATTTACTAAGAAACATTAAGTTCATCCAAACTATCTATTTTATGATATGCTTCAATCTATATCATGACCCATTTATATCGATGGTGAACTTGCATCTAGCTTCAAAGTACCTATGGTTATTTGAATTTTAAACTTCTTGAACAATTAGTTCCATTATAGTTAATCATCTAAAATCTTTTACGACCATGTTATCTTATTTTATCATAGTTCTTATTTAGGGCAAAAAAAATTGTGCATGTTTTTGCCCTTATATTTTGGGCATGACAATAAAATAGTTTAAATCTTCAAACTCGTCATGAGGAATGGTACTCAAAGAATAGTATGATCTATAAATTTTTTCTCTACTTCATTAGCAAATGTAACTAGTGATAAAAATTAGGCTAAATAAATCTTACTGTAGTCTTATTTTGTGCACTAATAGATACACCTTAAGTTGATAGAGTAATAGAGAGCAATACTATTGAAGTTGATCCATTTCCTATATTAGTCCATGTGATTAGTATTGGTTCATATGCAGGGACATTGTTGCTGAACAAGAAAATTATGTTGGAGTTGATGAAATCTAACTCCGAAGATGCCCAAGATCACTTGCATGCAATAACCTATCAAAGGGATGCCAAGGAAGGAAGAGCATGGAGCAAGGGAAAAAACCCAAATGGACATGAGAGAGACCACAAGATATTGCAACACAAGAAAATATGTATTTACAATATGTAAGAAGTGATGTTGTTATTATGAAATACAATTGGGGAGAGACCACTTATAAAGGCCTCAAGGAATCTCCTAGAACAAGCTAGAAGATGCTAGGAGATAAGTGTGACAACTAAGCATACATCCACATGAGGTGGAAAGTCCTCGAATAAGGTGAGAGGATAAGTATGACTTAGGAGAGAACAAACTCCCGTATTGTCAACAAGTTATAACAAACTCCTAGGATACAATAAATAAATAAAATGTATTTACCTAAGTAATCTTAAGTAAATAGAATAAATAATTAGTAAATTAATTATTTAGTCTAACAACCCCCCTTAAGTGCAACTTAGGGAAATGCCTTAAGCTCACAAAACTAAGAAATAGAGAGTGAAGAATGGGTCTTGGAAACAAGGCCATGTTCAGTACCCATGTACAAATGCAAAGAGATGCAACCTCTATAAATAGGGAAAGAGAGAAAATCACATGGGAAAAACCCTCCCCCAAAAAGAGGTAAGAAATTAGTGAAGAACTGAAGAAGCCTCCAAAAAGGAATGTCCCCAAAAATAGAAATAAGGAGTGATCATGAAGAGCATCGTTGAAGCATGAAGAAGCCACAAATCTGCCATCTGAAATAAAACTACTAATTTGAAGAACCTCCAAGGAAGAAGAAGGCACAAACCGAGCATGTCTATATGGTAGATGATCCATCTCATTGAAATGCATAGGTAGCCAACCAATGAATAGATAGCTCACACTAGTGAACCATCAAACCGCGAAAGTATTAGAACAACATAATAACCCCCCCTTAATGCAGATGGGGTGAGATGATAGGCAACTGAAAAGATGTGCCAAAGTTATTGCAAACAGGTACAAACACCCATAAAGACACAATCAAACTAACTCTACATGGGGCTAATTTCATGGAATGAATACTCACTTGACAAAGGAAGATGACACAAAAATGGCAACTACTATCCCCCATGGTTCTTTATGAAAAGAGTGCAAGTACATCTATCTCAAAACAATGTTCATGACCCCCAGAATGCAAGAGTGGCACTTTATCTCAGTGTGATACATAAAAGTGCTTCAAAAAGATAGCTACATTGATCAAAACCAAAAACAAGCTATAAAAAAACAAAGTACAACCCAAAACAAAAGAAAACATGCCAGGAAAATGATCCTTAGACCTAAAACACTCAAGATATCCACCATATAGAAAAAATGCCAAAAATATAATATAAAGAGCATGGGCCAAAATCTAAAGAAAAAGACTACATTTCTGAAAAGATGACAAAACTAGCTTTCCAAAAATATCACGTTTTCAAAAAATTGAGATGGGACACAAAAGATATGCAAGCCAGAGTGAAAAATAGAACTTCAAACTTCAACTAAAAAAAAGGCAATAAAAATGCATCAAAATCTAAAAATACTTGCACAGATGTCTCTATCTCAGAACCGAACTTTCAACGCTTCTTTTGGATTAGAAAAATACCTCTGTATGCTCAAGTTATGGCTAAAAAATATAAAGTAGGCCAAAAAGGACCTAGGAATCGGTGCAAGAAAGATGATGATGTAGGATGATGTCATGCTAACATCAGCAAAATACCTCATTAAGTTTGACGCTCTGCGGCCCATTAGTGCAAAAAAAGGGTGCCACATGGTAGGTCCACGTGGCACGTCACGTGGTAGAAGAGTGATGTGGCAGAGGTGACATGGTAGGTCCATGTGGCAAGGTACCACATGGCACCCAAGCCATGTGTCACCCTCATGAGCTGCCGAGTGGAAAAACTGATGCACGACCACTGACTGTACTTAGAAGGTGTCAACAGAGCAGACCTGCATATGCTAGTTGCAAAACTGGCAGTGGATAGGAAGCTTTCAACCGAGGAGAGGCTCAGTTGGGTGGTGGTTGAGTGGAATAGAGGCAAAGTAGAGCGCAGGAGGGAGGCACCACCTAGGGAGCTTACAGTCAGGAATAGAGCGGCCACAGTGCGGATAAAAGGAGGTGTGACCTAGCTTAGTGAGGAGCAGGTAGAGCACGAGTAGTCACTGGGTGGCCACTAGGTGCTGCTACAGCAGTGCCATTTTTAAAAAAAAAATTGTGCATTTTCCGTCCGTACAGTCCATACGATAGCATTAAGAGGGACTCAATTTTTTTTTTTCAAAATGCCCTATGTCCAAAAATGAAAAGTTTTATATGGATCCTCACTACAAACAACCTTCTGGATCTAATGGCAGTGTCCGTTTGGGCTGAAAGTGCTTCAAAAAATTGTTGTTCCTCTGATTTGAAAAAAAATACATAAACAAACTAGGGTTTTTGACTTCAAATCACAACTTCAAAAATCATTCAACAAAGCATCAATAGGAAACCTTGGATACCATGTTGGAGTTGATAAAATTCAACTCTAAAGATGCCCAAGATCACTTACATGCAATAACTTGTCAAAGGGAAGCCAAGGAACGAAGAGCGTGGAGCAAGGGAAAAACCCTAAACAAACATGAGAGACCACAAGATATTGCAACACAATAAAATATGTATTTACAATATGCAAGAAGTGATGTTGTTTTTGTGAAATATAATGAGGGAGAGACCTCTTATAAAGGCCTCAAGGAATCTCCTAGAACAAGCTAGAAGATGCTAGGAGATAAGTGTGACAACTAAGCATACATCCACATGAGGTGGAAAGTCCTCGAACAAGTTGAGAGGATAAGTATGACTTAGGAGAGAAAAAATTCCCATATTGTCAACAACTTATAACAAACTCCTAGGCTACAATAAATAAATAAAATGCATTTACCTAAGTAAGCTTAAGTAAATAGAATAAATAATTAGTAAATTAATTATTTACTCTAACAAATTATGTTTCTGTTAAAAGAACAAAAGCTTCTAGGTGCTTTAAAATTGTTATTATATAAAGTGTAAATTTAGTTTACTTTTACATTAGTTGTTTTGGACTAATAATCCCTTTATTTTTTAGTAGGTAATAATGGTTTCTTTGATCATCCTTTTGATATGACATTGAGACTATTTGGACCCACCATATGTAAAAGGTATTTAGTTTCATATTATTGCTATATAATTTTTCTTTTCTTTCCTTTATTGTACTATATTAAAGTTATTGATCTAAGAATCTAATTTTTTTTAAAGGTGGAATTTACAAGGTGTGGAATTAAAAAATCAGCTGATTACATCTTTTGAGGAGAAATTTCAAAAATACATTTTTGACACTAGCCTACTTCTCAAAAGAGAATCAAAGCATATAAAGACCGTGAGGGTAAATATAGAAGGGGTCTTAAGGAGAACTCAAAGTGCAACTGTCGTCCTACGATTCCACCAATGGAGTGGAATGAAATAATAGAAGATGCAAAGGAGAAAAAGGCTATGTGAAAATACAGTAAATGAAGCAACACATGGCAAAATAAGGTATTTCATGATAGTATTAAGTACATTGTAATCATGCACTAATTAGTGATATTTGTAAATATATAATCTAAGATGTTTGAAATTGTTCATAGATTGCAAGACACATCCATGGCTACAAAAGCGAGACTAGAAAAGGTTGGCCAACACAACTTGGCTCTGGTGGCTATATGAATCTCTAGTCTCGACTTGTAAGTAGGAGAAATCAAATTTCATATTTACTTTTTTATATAATGTTGCAAACAATTTTTTTTAATGAAACCATACATGGAAAACTGATGATATTAAGAAAAAAATATAGGGCATAGAATTCAATGTAGAGCTCACAAACGAAGATAAAAAAATTTCCTTGAAGGCTATAAAGTCATGCCTTCATGCCTATGCGAAGAATCTAAAAGCCTTGCCGAAGAATCTAGTGCACCAAATGACATCTCACAGGTAAATTGGTTAGATGAAAAGTAAATGAAATTAAATAGTTGAGAAGTTTCTTTTTTGGTGTTAGTTTTGAACATAAATTAACTGCATAATATTTTATTACAACCTTCATATCCTATCGTAGAACCTACTTGTGCTAAAGGCCATGATTTTCATTATAGTGGTGGATGTATTAATTTTCTATTGGAAATTAATTATGCAATTATGAATACAATTTAACATCTTCAATTGCAATTTGATGTGTATCCTTTTTTTGAATATTTCAGAGGGAGCATGTTCCAAGAGTTCAACATGTTGATGTGGTGGCAGATAAAAATGTTAATGTACATGATGTGGCATTTTCACGTAAGAAAAATGCATGTTATTTGTATTAGTACTTAATTATAGACTTGTGATAGTTAAAAAAAGAAAAAGAGTATGCCAATTTATCCTGTTTACTTGTTCTTGCAATAGAGCCCCCTTTAGTGTAGTAGCCTCTTGGTCCTCCAAAGAGAAGGAACCATCATAATTTGACATTACATGTGCTGGAAGAGGAGGAGAATGAAGAAGATAGGATGCTCCTATTAGCGTTTTTCTTAAGAGAGCTAAGAAAAACAAAAAAAAGAAATGATGTTTTAAAAATGCTCTTTGATAAACCTTGTTGGATAATGAATTTTTTTTTTAAAAGTAATTATCTATGAATGATGTTCATTAATATTGATTTTTATTTTATGTTAAATAATATTTTTGTGTTAATGAAGTCTTGATTAGTATTATGTATTAATGAATTTTATATCATATTAATGAATGTTATGTGATTGTATTGATTGAATATTATAGTTCGTAAATCGATGAATGAATGAATGAAGTATGTAATTAGATGATAATGGGTAATTTAGATTGATGTTAGGGGGAGGGGGTGAGGCCAGATGAACTTCCACCTTCATGCGGTTGGCCTTGTTAAGTAGAGAATACTATAGTATTCTTGAAACCAAGTGAAGCTCAAACTAACATACCAAGGAATCGCAAAACCCAAATCCATCTACCTCTCATCTTCTCATCCCAATAAGTCATCTTTTCTACCACTTTTATTTGGAAGGGTCTAAAGCCTGATCAATTCATCATCTACATATCCTGAAATCATAACACTCCAAAGAAAAGAATGATGTGGTTGAATAATGCACACTATTTTTGTCACCCACTTTATTTGGATGCCAATTGTTTGCATCACCAAGTTGAGGTAGTGTAACTTGTAAGGTGCCAAAAATATGTGCTCATATCTCACCTCAACTGATGTAGAGTCTATAGCCTTAATACACCAAAATCTTCTTAAGTTCCTAGTAGCACCCAACCCACTACAAGATGTTAAGAAAGGTTACCACCCTTTACCCAATGCTGACTTTTGTCTCTCCAAGTGGATGAAAAAATGATCTTCAACCCTAAAATTCCACTATAACAAAAAAAAAAAAGTTTATTTACTCTATTCTAATCAAACATTCACTTGGTTTTTTAGTCTCATCACAAGCCTAGAGATGGACCTTTTGTAATGAATGATATATTTACCATCCTCAATTCCATCCCTGCCAATTTCTTACTAACATATGGACTCTACTGCAAAGGCCTTGTGCCAAGTCTTTTTTTTGGTGTTGTATGGGCTACCCTTTACCTTTTATTCTATATTTTTATGAATTCAATCTTGGAAAATGGTGCAATAATGTTAAGGATCCTAAGCTGATACAACATCTACTCATATAGGCCAAGGATCAGTTACCACTTACTGAAAAGGCCTTTTAGCCTGCATTCGGGAAAAGTAGTTTATTTTTCTCTTCCTTTCTATAGGTTACCTTAACTACTTAGTGATTTGTTTATAACCAATACATGAACTTGTCCTCATAGAAATTTCTTGAATGTTTTTCATATTCAAATTTGACCTGTTGCATTGTAATATTCCAATTTTCTTCTTGCATTTTTTTCCTAGTGAATCTGAAGAATACTTAGCTAGGGAGAACTCATATGCATATGTACATGTTTATAATTTCAGAATTTCTTTATAGCATAAGCTATAGTAATTGTTTGTGATATTATTATTTTAGACCTTGCCTTTTAGGAAAGACTTGTAGTTCTACGTTTTGGTTACTACCTCTTATTTTTGATATTAGAATAGTTTAATCACTAGATACAAATAGTTTAGTTGGATATATTCAGCAAAAAAGTATCAAAATTCTAGAAGTTTCTTTGGGAACTAGATACAATAAAGGAATACATCTTATTACATATCAAGAACTGATCCCATGGAAACAAATGAGAAGTATATATAGAATGAGGAGTTAAGAGTAGTAGTATAATCATCAAAGCACATCAAAACTTGATAGTATCAAACTTAATAAAGAAGTAACTAACATCCTTCATGAGGGAAAATAGTTCATCATTCCAACCTACTAGGACATATTCCTTTGGTACATTATCATCAGGGCCCATGAAATCTTCATGTTCATTCTTATCAATGGTAGAGTTCTAGGTGGCATTGGAAATATTCAGATCTTTCATCATCTTATCTAGTTGATTTAGTTTAGCAGGATCCACCATATCTTTGTATTGATTTAGATAGTGGATAGCTTTGACATCTTTCTTGTGAATGAGAAGCATTCCATCTCAAACTAGCATAATAAATTGAGCCATAAAAATCTCCAAAATGTATGATTTTGCTTGTAAACCCAGTAAGTCTTCTAGAGTACTTGGCTAGGGAGAACTCATTTGCATGTGTACATGCTTATAATTTTAGAAAGGCTTTATAGCATAAGCTATAGAAACTGCTTGTGATATTGTTGTTTTAAACTTTACCATTTAAGAAGGACTTGTAGTTCCATGCTTTTTTGACTACCTTTTATTTTTGTACTATATACCATATATTAAATATCCACTCGACTTACATTGTTTTAATAATTTGTTTCTCTCTTAGATGAAGGATTGGTAGCTTCACTGATATTTCATTCTAGTTATGTCAGCTATGCAATCTAAAATATGAAATAGTGAGCAAGAAGAATAGATTGAATAACATTGACAAGGTGATAAAGAAACAAGACCTTCAATATATGAACAACTATTTTCCATGGCATTGAAGCATTGCATGAATATGACCATGTTTCAATTGCATATTGCAATTTTCTTGGCAACATTTAATTAAAACCCTATTAAGTTGAAGACAAAAAATTTCATTTCAACTAGACAAATCACAAGTGTTAACCAAATGAATAGGACATCATTGTAGGATATGCACAAAATGGGTTTTTTTGAAAGGGATTCAGAGCTTCTTAAAAAAGTACAAATGTAAGGTACAAAGTGTGACTCTGTAACCATTTCCAACATCATCCCTATCTTAGTCCTAAATCCAAATAATGGAGCACATTATGTCTTTGTGCAAAAATGGGAGATCTAGTAATTTTCAAAAGGTAAGAGGATTGATAAAAGATATAGGAGTAAAAGAGCTACCTAGATGCAGCTGGATTGGAATCTATAAAATTGTCCATTATTTTGATATAGGGTTAAGATTACCCACAAATATATGAGAGTATGCAAAGTTGGAAATTTATCTTGCAACATGAAGATAATGGATATATTAGTCTTTTAGATATTCATTGTTTTTTGGTTGGTTAAAATGATTGTCTCTGAATTGTTGTTGTTGAATTTTTGAATTTAATTTTTTTAGAATGATGTAAATTTGTTTAGCTGTCATTTGGTTGATTCTCTATTGTTTTTTGTGTTGGTTCATTTTTATTTAAAACTGATGAAAGATTGTAGTAATGCAAAAATGAATATTGTTCCTCATATTATACTATTTTCACATTAATATCTTGTGGAGATTATATTTTTTGGACTATACAAGGTTTTCATAAGTGATCCAATATCTGATTGTTTTGCAAGAAGAAATTATAGTGATTTAGAAGAATTTCTAAAGATGAAAGTGACGAGGACACAAATCAAACAACACCCATGGTATGATGATCGATTGGAAGGTTTACATTTGGGAAGGTATTATTCTACTTTTTTATTCTAGCTTATAGCTCATTTAAGACCTTCTTGATGAAAGGTTGAGACTGCTAGCAAGAAGAGGACTTTGTTGGAGTCATCTACAAAACCTAAAATTACTACTAATAAAAAGGCAAAGACAACAGTAACTAGTGAAGCACAAAAGTCAGGTCATTGCTTAAATACTTTCTCATTAACAATGTGTTGATATTTTGAAAACTAATTTGATATTGAAACTTGTCTTAAATTATGAAATTGATAACATGACTAGAGGGAAGTTTCAATTATTTGAAAGCAAATGACTTACACTCAATTAATAATAAATCTAAGTGAAGATGGATTTATTTTAGACTAAATTCAAGTTGATATGGGTGATCAACCTTGTTTTTGTGTACTTGGTTACCTTCTACATCACTATTCTCTAGCAAATTTCATTTTCATGGAGCATTTAAGGAATTTGTTAGATTTCTCCAATGTTAATGATTGAGTAAGTAGTTATAATTCCAATTGAATTATATTATAGGTTTTAGCATTTGTAAACAATATTATGTATTCCATATGGATGATGGCTTTTCCTTTGTGCTTGGTTAAAACACGGGGAATACACTAGTGGCTTTTCTTTCTATAATTGATATAAAATAGAAGAAACCCGAGGATTTGTGTGTTTATTGTTGTTCCTATTATGTTTAGTTTTTATGATGAAAAATAATTTGAAACAAGGAGGGACCCATAGTGGATACATTTACATGGTTTTCTACCTTAGTCACCAATTAATTCTTTTTAAACATATATGCACTTGAAGTACAAATATTTTCAACCAAGAAAGAGAAATATGGAAGCACATAATAGAGCTTTAACACTGTCGCATTGTTAAGAAATTAAGATTCATGAAGGCATCTAATAAGCTTGCTTCTATTTGCAGATTTGTCTCTAAAGATTCAAAGGAATGATGGGATGTCATATCTTTTTGGTTTGAACTTTTTGCGGCACAAGACAAATGGCAACCTATCTAAGGGTTTCACTTTGGCTTGATTAAATCATTTTGCTAAGCTTACTACACTGAAATGAAGATATTCAAATGAACTCAAACACTTTGTTCTTGTCATGTATCTAAATGGAATGTATTAAATATAGTTTTCTTCTAGTGCTTGAGATTGACTACACTAGTACATACATTTGGTAAATAATTATTTTATGCATTTGTACGCTAATCAATTGAAATTGTAGAAGCTACTGTGAACTTGGGAATATTTGATTGAGCTTATTCTTTATTGTAGTCATATCCTTCTAGGCCAAAAGAAGCAACCAACAACATATTTCCTCCTAGGGTTGTACATGTAATAGTTAAATAGGATCCAATGCTACCTTGTAGTTGCCAGACATTGAAGAATTGCCTAGTCCATAGCTCTTAAATAAACAATGTTGACCAAGTTGAGATTAGAAACCTTATTCAACATGCTTTCACTTATTGTTTCCTCTTTGACTTCTACATAAACACGAGGATAGTAGCCCACAAAAAAGATGACTATTATCGGTCTGTAGTGCAAGTTAATTAGTGAGGAGGAGTTCTTAAACCATATTGTGCAATCAACAAATATGAAGTGCCTCACACCCTTGTAAGTATTTCAATATTCTTAGCTTCTTTGAGGAATTCAATAAAAAAGTTCACAAGGCTTACCTATGATTTGAGATTCTGCATGCATCCTACACTCTCTCATTTGGCTGACGTTCGATTACAGAGAGTGATCTAAAGCGATGATGCTAAAAAATGGACACAATCATATCCAAAATGAACTTGCATTACAAATAGATTGTAGAAATCTTATATTTTAATTTTGCATGCATGTCTACTAGGACAATCACAACTTAAACATAATCCATTTGTAATGCAAGTTCATTTTGGTTTTGATTGTGTGTGTTTTATAGCATCATTATTTTAGATCACTCTCTGCAATCCATCATCAGGATGAGAGAGTGCAGGATGCATGTAAAATATCAAATCATAGGCAAGGCATGTGAACTATTTTATAGAATGCCTAATTTTTTTTTTTGACCAATAGTTGGCAATTTCCTACCAAGCATTGGTCAAAATTTTAACCAATGCTTGGTAGTTTCCCACCAAGCATTGGTCAAAATTTTGACAAATGTCTAGAAGTTTTTGACCAAACATTGGTCAAACTTTCAACCAATTCCTATAATTTGTTGACCAAGCATTGGTCAAAATGTCAACCAATGCCCAAAAGTTTTCTACCAAGAATTGGTTGAAATTTTGACTAAGCTTTTGTCAAATTTTTGACCAATTCCTGGTAGAAATTACACCAGGGCTTTGGAAAGTTTTTTACCAATGAATTGGTCAAAATTTTGACTAACCAATAAGTTGGTCAATATTTTTATGAGAAAAAATTTGTCCAATTGGTTGGTCCAAATTTTGACCAACCTGAGTTGAAATTTCAACCAATATTGGTCAAAAAATGGGGTCAAATGTGCTAGTTATTTATTAGATTAATTTGAACCAAATAAATATGCCCATGCATGTGTAGATTGAGACACAAATCCTAATCCTAATAAGGCCTCTAGTGATGATTAAATATCTCATGTAAAAAATGTAAGATCAAGAATCTTGGTTGATACTTGTGATGTCCCTCATGCATTATTAACTACCTGTTGAGCTGCCATTTTGCATGATTCTTAACAGCAGGAATCCTTTCAAACTCCTCTCTTGAAAATTTGACTTGGGATCAACTCCAAGATTTGAGGTGATCTTATGTCCTACTGGAATCTACATAGTTGAAGACAAATATATTTTTCCACAAAGAGGTCTTTGCTTGTTCTAACCAATTTCAAATAAGATGATCGATCTTCTTGTTGTTTCAAAATTAACCACAAAAAGGGATATTCTTTTGGTATATTCTATTTTTAAATGAATGCAATCTAACAATGAAACTATATGAATTCCTAATTTAATCAAGGGTTAGCAAAGAAAATAAAGAAGACAAGGTAACAAGAGATGAAAGTAAATAGCATAAAAGGGAAATTCCTAACTGACATAAACCATGGTAACAACATGTCTATGAGTTAAATTTTTGAAAAGACTGGGTAGGAAACCAATGTAAATAGGAGCAATGCTTCCTCAAATCCACTTATGCAACCATCAATGGAAACTTACTAAAATTTAATATTTTTCACTTCTTATCAAATCACAAGGCCATGGAAAGTGTGCTCATGTGAGACAAGAAACTATGTAAGAACAATTGGGTGATCTTCTCTCCAACTCAATACATCAGTGGAATTCATCAACACATGGAAAACACCACAACTAAATTATCACACAATCAAATCAACATAGTAAAACTATTGGCTCCATTATTATCATTAAAAATAATCTAAAAAAATAACACACTCTGACAAGATTAACTACACTTAGAATAAGAGGTACAATAACATATATTATTGCATCAAAATAATGGCCTATAATACATATTATATTCTTGAATTTATAGGAAATTATCTCCTTAATTTTTTCTGAGAATGAGAGATCTCGTAATGCAACCATGTGCTTAAAACTAATAAAACAAATCTAATTATGTACAAACTAACTTTCCAAATGGTGCTAAGTAGGACTCCACCCTTGTTTATATCAATTAATGGATGCATGAGCCTTTACATGTCTTAAAACAAAGAGATAAGTAGTAGATAAGAAGAAGCAAGTTGTAAAACAATCTGGGAGTCACTGGAAGCTCTAAAAATGGAAGCTTGATCTTCTCTGAATGTTTCTAGGAATTAAATTATCATCAAAATGTGTTTATGGTGCATGGAAAGCTTTAAATTTAGAACTGGTAGTTAACTATTGGTGCACCTCTAACTTCTTCATAATTTTTGGCACACCTTTGGATTAGTGCACCTCTAGAGAAAAGCACTTTGTGCACCTATAGGAAATTTGTTCAAGGTGCTCAATTTACCAAAAAATCAAGCTTCTCTATTTATAAAATGGTTTATGGGTTTTTCTCAGATGAGGTCTAGGAGCACTCTTGTGTACTTATTTTTCCCTTTTTCATGATTTATACCCTCTTTATATCAAAAAATTTTCATAGATTTTAATTCTTTCTTCTTCTTCTATTTGATATCCCAAGACACCAATGTTAAATCTTTTCATTAATAGTTTCATAAGATGAGAAACTTATTTGGGTTCATGTATCCAACTTCTATATCTTTGATCTTCAATGCAAATTCATGAATCAAAACTTATGCATGACTCCTTTGAAGGTAAAGGTTACCATCTTAGGTGATATCTCTATTGCTGCTGATAATGAAGATGATATGATAATCTGGGCACTTGCACGTTTTCTTCTTTTAACAAGATTTTCTAGGTGTTTTTAGCTAGCTTTCTTAGAGGTCTTCTACTCAAAATTTCAAGTTGAAAATTTCATTGGTCTCTAAAACTAGGCAGACAAGGCTTGCTATTTTAGGGACTCAAATTAGGTTTTTACTTCAACTATGCAATGTTGTGAATGGTTTTGAATTCTGAGCTCTAGGTCAAAAATTATGACCCCTACAAGTTAAGGATTTTTTTTATCTTCAAAAAGAAGAAAAAATTAGCTATCTCATGTTGGAAGACCCAAAAGAGGACTCCACAACACTTAGACTATCAAAATTTGAGTCAACACTAGTTAAAATAGATAAGATAGTGGATTTCCCCCCCAAAATCCAATTTTGTACACTAGAAAACTTTGGAAGGTGCGCTAGGTGTGCAAATTTTCCTTGGAGATGGAAAAGTGTATAGTTTTGCACTAGAACACATGTGCACCTAGATAAGGTGCACATGGTGCAAATGTGCACAACTACAAACTTGCACATTGTGGCATTGTGCAAGTGCGAGGGGGACTGGGGTGCACACCTCTGCATGTACACACCTTGGGAAGGTGCCAACCTCCATGAGTGTGCACATGTGCATCTATGTATATGCACATCCATGGAGTGGGGGTGAAGTGCACATATGTTCACTTGGTACACCTATGCATGTGTGCATCCCTAGAATGGGGTTGAAGTGCACATGTGTGGACTTGGCACACCTATGAATGTGCACAAGTGTGTATGTGTGCACTTTAAGCACATGAAGTCATAAACTTGACATTTTTTCTTTGTTTGATTGCCTAATCCTTCCCAATCAGAGGTCATGACCTAGACCTAGGGGAGGGTCCAAAATGATTGAGGCTTCAGACTATATGCCACATAGGGAATTTTTAAACTAGGGGGTCCTCAATTTGTGACTCAAAATGGGGTGTGCATTGTTAAACCACAACACTATTGATCCAAAGACTATGCCATTAAATGCCTATGTAATTCAAGAATCTAATCCTCAAAAATATGCTAAATTTGAAAGGAATCCTTATTTGAAAGTGGTGATATACTAATAAGTTTCTTACAATAATTTAAACTATTTATTACTTAAATAGAAAGTATATATTTGATTTTACTATTGCATTAACCACTAATTGACAATGGACTAAATGTTATAAATGGTGGTCTATAAATCATGGATCAAACTAAGGGTGAATTTTTTTATACAGAAATTTATCATTAGACTAAAAATAAAAATGGTCTAGGTGGAATTAACAAACACTAATGACCATTATTAAGGAATTAGAAAGTAATTTGTCTATGGATAACCAATATGAATAGATTTTCCCCATTCCTAACCTAAATAGACCCTCTTAAACGGTCATGCCTTTAGTTTTATTGGAGGAAAAAATTGAGAATCCAATTAAGAACGTAAAACTCTTTAATAAGGAGTTTGGTTGGTGAAATCTTGTAGTCTAAAAAAGGTATTAAATTAGAGGAAACCTCCTTTTTGAAGGGTTGTTGAGTAAGATACCTTTTTCAAATTCTAAATTTTACTCATTTTTTAAAACTATATCTCCCAGATTATAAATTCAAATAAAACTAATTCCCTTGTGGTATAATCCTCTTTATTTGAAATGAAATCTATATAAACTTCCATGACCCTTGACAAAGCTCTTTCTTTGGAAAATTATAAAGCCTTACTCTTCAAAAATTATTAGTAGATTGTTTTTCACATTTATCCATTGGATCTAAGCAGTATAGAAGAAATTATATTACTATGGAAAAGTTAATTACAATTACCATTTGTGTTATTCTAATTATAAAAAGATAATGCAATTTTTTAAAATAAATCTCATCTCCCTTTGTAATACTTGATTATCTTGATGAAGGATATAGAAAGGATTTTTGATGAATCAATTTTGAAAATCATATCAAATGAAAAATAAAGCTCTTTCACTAGGAGAGAAACTACTAATGGGTCTCTTCTTTCCATTGGATTTTACATTCATTCTTAGATGAGAACATCCAAGTTTTCATTCTTAAAACTAGATATGCTTAAGGCTTATTGTGAATTGTATTGGTACTTTATGTACTTTATCCTATCCAAATAGTGATTTAATATATTATGGATTAGCATGTTTTCTCTTATGTGTCTAATTATAAATAATTTGTTGTTGTCAGTGCTATCGCAAAATAATGGGTTACAAACTTGGAGATATCCTAGTTTTATATACAATCACATATTTTCTTGGAACTAAAATAATAAAATTATCAAAGGTCCATTTTAGATAAATAAATTATAGTGGTTTGATTATATACTCCTAGAAAACTCCAATCGATGAAACCCATCTAGGTTTAAGTTGAATAACTAGAATGGATTTGTTACTCCTATAAAGTATTATGCTGCTGGTTAGTGTAAAATTGTGCATAGTAGCTGAATCTAAAGAATGCCTAGGCTGTGAAGGATGAGATGGAAAAATACTATAGTTATAATTGTGTTCATGTTCAAACTGAGTGATTATATATCTACCGTGAAGAAGCTTCACCGGAATCATGTCTGAAGACACTGAGCAAAGTCTACACTGAGTTTCAGCGTGAAAAATATTGTATATATCAAGTGACACAGAGATGACAAAAAAGTTTGAATTTTCATAGAATTTGATGTGATATGAATATACCAATAAAGAGAAATAATTTACATGAATCAAGGTAAAGTTTTGATAAGATTATCTTGAATAATGGGAAGTGATTGTTGATGATTTCAAGGCTGTATAAACTAATGAAAATAAAGATGAAAATGAAGGAAGGAATAGATGATTTGAGAACCATCGATCATAATTGGAGGACTATTTTAGAATGTTCTAAAACCCTAATTAGGTCAAGCTATAAAATTACAAAAGACTAGTATAAAAGGAGTAGTAATGTACAATTTGAAGTTGTTTTTTATGATGGTATGGTTGAGAATACTTTTTGAAGGACATGAATACTTGCAAGTAAGGAATTGAAGAAAAAATAGAGAAGATCACAGATAAAAATTAAGGACAAAAAAGAAAGGAATTATAAATCTATCGAGATATGTGTAGGATCATAAGTGGTAATGAAAAATAAACAAATTAGGGTTATGCCAACTTGACATGTTATTTTAAAGTAGTTACAGAGTTTATATAAAAAAAATTAAGCAAAGAATATTTAGGAAATTGAATATAGTTTCTAAACTACAAGGCTTTGTTAGCAGAAAAAATATTTGATTAGTCAAAACTTTGGATTTTAATGCAACAGTACAAAAACTTAAGGGTGAAAATAAAAGGTAGGTGTATGTCTGTCCACCTTAATCAAAATAAAATGATAATATTTTTATATATAATTATAGGTATAAAAATTAGACTCATTCCCTAATGTGATGCATATTTTTGGATATTTTTATTCCAAATAAATAATTAAATATGAATTTTCTACTATAAATTTTTTAGAATAAAAGAACTACCATGCATAGTCACCTTATACTAGGCAAAGCATAGAATGTGACACAAGTTTTGAATTTCAAAAATGTTATACCATTTGAAAGTTATAATTATTTTTCAAATAGTTATCATTAGAAATTAACTAATAAATACTTATCAAACTCATAATTTGAGAACAATCATATCAATGGAATCTTGAGAGTGTTCTCAAAAAATCCTTTTCATTGCATTGAATTTGGGTGAACAAAATATTTTCAAATTGCAAATCAAAGTCTTAATGTCAGGAAAACATGGTTCAAACATATTTTTGAGTTGACCAAATAGGTTTGGTAAATACCAAGCCTAAGCAGGTACATGATCTAAGATCGAATACCAAAACTTTGGCAACCAATACAAAATTTCAAATTTGAGGAATTGGAGACCAATTGTACATTTTAAATAAAAAAAATCTTATAAACATATTTAAATATTTTTCACATTTTAGATATAATGATATTTGAATATTATTATTTAATTTTGTTTTAATATTTTATATAATAAATTTTATTGTTATAATATTATGTATGTTATCAAATATGATTAGATAGTATAATAGGATCATAGTACCTTATATTATTAGGGAGAATACACAAAGTTGGGTCACAATTCAATGGAAGTTAAATCCATAGAATAGACCTCTTCCGAAATGGGTACCCATTTTTAAAAGTTTAGGTACCCATTATGGTTTAGGTGGTCAATCCAAATTCAAAAATTGTGTACCCAATTTTTGAATATGGATTGGGTACTTGAAGTGGGATTTAAAAATTGGGTAAATAATTTGAAATGAATTTAAAATTGGGTACCCAATTTCAAAAATCTATAAAACCCTCTTTAAAGGGGTTTTCATCCATTTTCACTTGCATCATAAGTAGAAGACTGATTTAAGGTTAGAAATGAGAGCCTATTTTTTGATTTCTACTGACCCCTAGCTATTTTTTTTAGCATGCTAGGTATTTTACTTTGTTTTCTAGTATTTTATTTCATTGCTTTTAGTTTTACAGTTTATAATTCTATGATTTTTTTTCTTTTTTCACATTTAATAGTTTTTAATTTGTAAAATTTTAGATTTCCATTGTTAATAGATTTCTATTTAGATTATTGTATCTGTTAATTTAAATATTTTTGTATCTATTAATTTAAATACTTTTATATCTGTCCATTTTAATTTTAATTTTTTTTGTAGATGTTCATTTACAAATTATTATTTTATATGTTTCAATGTATTTAATAAAAGTTTTAGTGATGAATGATTAGATAGATGTAAATTAGATTGTTTAAACATGTAATTACATTGATATTTTAAATATATTTCAACTAAATAGTAATTAATTATAAATTAGTTTGTAAACCATATAACAGAAAAAGTAAAATGTTAATTATATTCGTAAGTCTAACCTCAACCAAACCATAACTTTACAATAATTTTATCTAATTTCTAAACATAAAATTAAGTATTTAATGTTGTCCCTTACCTTAAAACAATAATTTTAACTCTAAACCCTAGATTCATGTAACTCTAATTGTAAGCCCAATGCTTTAATCATAACATTAACTAAAACTCTAATTGTAAACAATCATGTAACCAAATCCTTAAAACACAACCTTAGCCTTAATTATGACATAAATGTAGACTTTCTTAAATTCTATTTGTGATTTTCAATAAGTAATCTTTCCCTTCCAAATAAAATTTTATTTTAAATCCCATGCTCCAAATTCTATGTCATCATATCCATTTATCATTTTGTTATTTAGTTAGATAAATTTTACAACAAGATTTTCAATAATTTATTGACCATATCTTTTGTTATAAAACTACACACTAACCTTGAACATAGTATTAGTTCCTTGATGTAAAATCTCATTCTCAAAATAATTCTAAGCCTAACCCTAACACTAACTAATTTATTTTCACCATTATATAACTAAAAATGAGAAACCTAATCCTAATCATTAATTTGAAACCCTAACACAATTATCCCATCTCATTTCTTAAATGTTAAACTTAATCCTAAATGTTAAACCCTATTTCTAGTTATAACTTCAAATCTTAAACCTAACACTTTATCCCTAGCTAGGTAACCATAATAGTAACCATTAATGGAAAGTAATCTTAATCCTAACCATACTTAAAAATCATAATCCTTAAACCTAGTTCATGATCCTAAAATGTAAGCCCTAATTCTAATCTTAATTTTTAAACACTAGTTATGAGTGCTAAACTATAATATTAAATTATCATACATCAATCCTAAATCTAAACATAAACCATAACGCTAAATTCTAGTGCCTAATCATAAATGATAAGCCTTGAAATAGTAGGCATCATAATCCTACATCTTATATTTTGTACCCCAATTACTCTACCCTAATTCTAAATGGATAACCCTAAATCCTAACCTAGACCACAATCTTATTTATGTTAAATCCTAACTATTTTAATATTGAACTTTAATCATAAATTCTTTAAAGCATAATGCTAAACACTGAAATATAAATGTTAAACACTCATATTAAATTTCATAGAAAATACATACCATAAATCCTAATCATATTTCTAATTCAATGATGTATACCCATACCATAATCTTTACCCTAGCCCTAATTTTAAATGTGAAACCATGATTATAAGTGGTAGATCTTAATTGCTCAATAATTTCCCTAAATGCTAAAATCTAAAGTACTAAACACTAAATTATCCCAATCTTAACAATAATTAAAAATTGTAATCCTTGAAGCTAGCATGTGATGCTAAAATGTAAAACCTAATTTTAATCCTAGTTTTTAAATAGTTATTCTAAGTGCTAAACTATAATCTTAAATGATTATCCATATATCCTAAATCTTAACCTGAACCATATTTCTAAATTCTAATTCCTAATCTTAAATGATAAGCCTTGAAATAGTAGTCGTTTAATAGTAAATCTTATATTTTGTACCCCAATCATAATGTTGATTACTCTACCCTAATTCTAAATGGACAACCCTAAATCCTAACCCAAACCATAATCTTATTTATGTTAAATCCTAACTATTTTAATATTAAACATTAATCATAAATACTAGCACATAATCCTAAATATTTAAATATAAATGTTAAATACTCATATTAAATTTCCTAGAGAATACATACCATAATCCTAATCATATTTCTAATTTAATGCTATAAACCCATACATAATCTTTACTCTAGGCCCAATTCTAAATGCTAAAATCTAAATTACTATACACTAAATTATCCCAATCTTAACCATAATTAAAAATCATAATCCTTGTAACTAGTACATGATCCTAAAATGTAAACCATTTTATAATTGAAAATGAGAAACCTAACCCTAATCATTAATTTGAAACCCTAATACAAGTATCTAATGCCATTTCTTAAATGATAAAATTAATCCTAAATGTTAAACCCTACTTCTAATTGTAATTTCAAATCTTAAACCTAACACTTGATCCCTAGCCAGGTAACCATAACAATAGTCCATAATGGAAAGTAATCTTAATCATAACCATAATTAAAAACTATAATCCTTAAACCTAGCATGTGATCCTAAAATGTAAACCCTAATTCGAATCCTAATTTTTAAAAACTAATTTTAAGTGGTAAACTATAATATGAAATTATCATCCATCAACCCTAAATCTAAACCTAAACTATAATTCTAAATTCTAATGCCTAATCTTAAATGATAAGCCTTGAAATAGTGGGCTATGTATTCCTAAATCTTAAATTTTGTGCCCCAATTAATCTACCCTAATTCTAAGTGGATAACCTTGAATCCTAACCCAAACCACAAATCCTTTTTATGTTAAATCCTAATTGTTTTAATATTGAACCTAAATTGTAAATTCTAAGGCGTAATCCCAAACATAAATATGAGTTATTTTTAGATTCACATTTAAGTTGATTTATTAAAAGTTTTTTGGAGTATTATTTTATAACTAGGCTAAAATTTGGTACAATGTTCAATTAGACTTAATATTAAAGTTTACTTATGTGTTAAACTTTATTTATATAATTGGTACATGGTTTTAAAGATGTACATTTATATAATTGATATTAAAAAATTTATTTTATTAAATAGTAATTTTGTGATTTTTTATGTTGTTTAAACATATAAGCAAATTATCTTTGATAAACCCACCCCAACCCCCTACCCCACCCCTGCCCCTACCCCCTCCATCTCCACCTACCATAGAGGATCTAAGGGAGACCATAATGCACAAATTTCATGACCTCATGTGCGATATTCATACTATTAGGGGTAAGGCCCACCACCCCCCCTACTTTGACTTGTAGATAGTATGCAAAGCATTGTACACTCTATCGAGCATTTAGATAATGACATTGATAGATTTAGATTATGAAGGAAAAACATGTGTGCCTTTTACTCTAATGTCCTATCTTATAGAGGCCCATCAGCTCAAATGAAATAAAGGAAATTTTTAAAAATATTTTATAAACCCAAAGGTGGGTCTTGAGATTAGCGAGAAGAAGCCTTGCAATTCCATTAGATACTAAACACATCCATGCATATCAGTGCACTTTTGGGAGTGGTGGTGGATGATATTTGACCATCTACCACACACAAATCATGAGTTTCCCAACTACTTTCTTAAGAAGCTTTAGGCTAAGTTTGAATTGGGTTTGAAACCCAATTATTTTGATATTAGATCATTTTAGGGGGTTGGTAGAGGGATGCCTTAGGATAGGCCTATGAGAAAGCTAAGTGATACTACAAGGAATAACATATGTCCTTGTCCTCTTGTACCTCTTCCTACACCAGTTGTCCCAACACTTCACCATCATCAAGTAATGTCATCTACTCTTACTTCATTAAGTGTCATTTCAGGCAATTTGGTAGAGTAGTGGACATAGGTGACATACATTCATCCACTTGGACATATTTGTACTAGTTGTGGAGGTATATGCAAAGGCCCCTAGCATGATGTTGATGTAGCACATGATGGCCATGATGCTGAGAACATTGATTTTGATGATGACACATATGTTGCTCGTGGTGATGGTAGTGATGATATTGATGTGTCATTATTTGTTGACCTTCTACATGGAGAGGGATACATTTAGGAGTAGCAGGTAAATATTTTACTAAAATCTATTAAGTACAAAATTATTTACTTTCTAAATATATGTGTAATTGTATTAACCATGTTAATGTATGTTGATTTTCAAATATAAGAGGATGGATGACATTGTTCCTCCTAGGAGGCAATATAGTCTTTTTTCAAGACCTATAGACATTGGCATCCCTCATACGGTATGCACTTTCAATTAGACTATAAATAATGTACATTTGAACTTAGATTTAATAACATGTGCTCATATCTTCTTTTTATCTAATTTTGTAGGGATTATCATCTATTACATAGTTTGATGTTTGTACACATCTTGATCTATTGACTACTGAGGCACAACCTCAAATACCTATGGTATGAACTTTTGAAGACAAATAATTTGGAAGTAATTTTTATGTACACTTTGTTATTAACATATCTTTAACTTTGATTTATGTATAATTTTATGTGTTTTGGTTTTACGAACAAGACATGGATTATACTTATCCATACAAGCCTCAATATAGTTTATTTTTGAATTCATCCTTTGACCATTTGAGACATGGCAATAATCATTGTGGTAGCATACCTTTAGACATATTTGTGACACTAGCTACTACTCAAGTATGACATATATGTTTTTATTTCAAAAAAATGTAGTGTAAACTATGTACTTTTTAATTTATATACTTTTTAATTCATGTATATATACTTTTGACTCAAGGTATATGTATCCATAATTTTAGGACTATTTCTCCATGAGTGTTGTTGAGACTACGTGACTAATACAGATGGAAGTACATACATCATCCTTTGAGGTCAATATTGTTATTTATGTACATACATAGTTCATTATGATCTTTATTAAATTTTAAAAATTTATGTATTGTAAATTACAGGACCTCACCACTGCCATGTTTGGTAGCTTTCATAGTGCACCTCCTCCTATTATAGGAGTTGATGAAATCCAAATCCACAACTCACCAAGATCACCTACATGTAAATAACCTGTCGAAGGGAAACCAAAGAAGGAAGAGGTCGGGCTTGCAAAAAACCCTAAATGGACTTGAGAGAGAACATTGGAAAAATAAACAAAATGTATTTACAATGAAAATGAGATGAAAAAATACAAAAAGAGAGCTCGAATATAAAGGCCTCATGGAAGCTTGTAGAACAAGCTGGAAAGTGGTAGAAGATAAGGTTGACAACTAAACACACTTCCACAAAATGGTGGAACATGCTAGAAGGGAAAAGACTCCTTTTTTGTCAATAACTCATCACTACAACTATTTAATGAATGCATTAACCCAAGTAAACTTAAGTAATAGAATAAATAATTAATAGTTAATTAATTAATCATTTACTCTAAAACCCCCCTTAAGTAAAACTTTGGGGAATTCCTTAAGCTCACAAAAACTAAGATGAAATGCAAAATGGGTCACGACATTGAGGCCATGTTAGGTACCCATGTATAATGCAAGAGAAATTCAACCTTTGAAAATGGGGAAAGAGAGAAAACCATGTGGGAAAAACCCTCACCCAAAAAGAGGTAACCTAGTGAAGGACTAAAAAGGCCTCTAACTAGAGGAATGTCCCTTAAAATAGGAACAACAAGTGATCATGAAGAGCATCACTAAAGCATGAAGAAGCCACAAAATCTACCATCAAAAAGAAATTACTAATCTAAAGAACCTCCAATGAACAAGAAGGCATGAACCAAGTGTGTCTATATAGTAAATGATCCATCTCACCAAAATGCATAGGTGGCCATCCACTACAATTGCCTCATATATAGGATCAACCACTGAATACATAGCTCACACTATTGAACTGTCAAACCAAGGAAGCATTAGAAAAACAACATAACCCCCCCTTAATGCAAACGGGGTGAGATGATAGGCAATTAAGAAGGTGGGCCAAAATCCTCTGCAAAGAGAACCAAGAACAATGAGAGAGGAAGAGGTACAAATACCTATAAAGAGATGGTCACACCAATACTACATGGGAAAAAAGAAGGAAGAAGGCCAAAAATAGCAAACAACTATCCTCCCCATAGTGCTTTATAAAAAAGAGTGCAAGTACACCTATCTCAAAACAATGTTCATGAGCCTAATATGCAAGAGTGGTACTTTATCTTAGTGTGTATACATAAAAATGCTTACAAATGATGTCTAAAATGACCAAAAAAGGAAAAAAGCATAAAACAAAAGATTCCATGCTAGGAAAATGATCCTTAGACCTGAAACAACCAAGATATCCACCATAGAGCAAAAATGCCAAAAATATGATAGAAAGAGCATAGGCTAGAATCTAAGGGAAAAAACCACATTTATGAAAAGATGACAAATCCAGCTTTCCAAAAATATAACATTTTCAAAAAATTGACATGAGACAGAAAAAATATGCATGCTGGAGTCAAAAATAGAACTTCATATTTCAACTACAAAAATGAGCAACCAAACTACACCAAAACCTAAAAATACCTGAGTTGATGTCTTCATCTTGGAACCATCTCTCCAGTGCTTCTTTTCGACTAGAAAAATACCTCCATATGCTCAAGATATGGTCAAAAAATTGCAAGTAGGTCAAAATGACCTTGGAGAGCCTGGCAGAGGTGCTAATGTAGGATGACATCATGCTAACATCAACAAACTACTGGTTTAAAATTGATAGCCACATGGACATCCCAACAAAAAAAGAGCTACATGGTAGATGATGTGGCAGGGTCCACTTGGCAAAGTGCCACGTAGCACCTGTGCCATGTTTCACCCCCACAAATGTCCAATTATTGATGATGGGGCTACAAATATCCATATAGGATGCTAACTATCCCTGCTAACAATGAAGGCAGAGTACGGGTAGTGTTGTGGGGGAAACCAACGACAGAGCTCGGCAAAAGCGGTTGGAGCAAGAATGCCATCCGCAGAGCTGGCAAAAATAGGGGTGCCTCTGGGTCATGAACTGATAGAATCTAGAGGGTGGCCTTGTGGTAGATCCACAATGCTACCACTAGTTGACATGGTGTGTAGGTCACAAACTAGCATTGCAGTGGTGGTCATTGGGTGGCACTACCCTTTTACATTTTAAAAAAATTTCTCTGCCAAAAATGTCCATCTGACCATACAGCTAGCCCATCAAACTAAAAAAATTTTGCCTCCCAGAGTTGTCTCCAAAATTGATAGATTTTATATGAATCTTGGCTATAAATGGCCTTCCAGATCCAATGGCAGCATTTGTTTGGGCACACAGTGCTCCAAAAAATGCTCTTCCTCCAGATTAAAGGTTATAGTTATTTTTCAAGTAGTGTATCAGTTAGCACTTTATAGATAACTCCATTAGAAAATAAGCAATAATTACTTACTAAAATTGTAACTTGATGAACCTTACATTTATGGAAGGCTAAGAATATTCTTAAGAAACCCTTTTCATTTCATTAAATTTTGGTGAAACTAAAGTTGCCAACTACTTGTTTAAAGTAGAAAACACACAAGAACAGGCCAAAAACATATTTTCAGGATGTTTTTAATGTTGACCATATAGGGTTGGTATTGAAAGATATAATAGACCTTGTAAAGGTACTAAATTTTTTGTTTAGTATCAGGATGGGTGGGAAAAAAGTTGGAATAGATTTTGAAATACTTTGAGGCATTTCAAAACTACATATTTTTCAAATTTCCACTCTTTGATACACAATGATCCTGCACATACCAACATCTAGCTAGCCAATTCTCGATTTGTTCATTATTATAATTAGGTGCAATAACAACATAAACATGTCCTTCAAGATAATATAAAGTACATAAACATTTTATTCACATGTGTACATTTATAAATAACATATTAATAACATGTGCTTGAATTATATCAATGACATGTACATAAATAAATAGTATAAATTGAAGCATGATCATAACACAATTTAATTAAATTGTGCATAGTAGGTTGTATGAGGTTTGAAATATGACCATAGTCTTCTAATGCAAAAGTAACATTCTAGCCTTCATTTACTATATCATCTTGAAAATGAATGTTAGTAGGTGCTAATGATTTTTTTCATCAATCTTCAACCCATTATGTATTCTCTCTTTCTTCCTATTCACCTGCAAGACAAACTGACAAAAAAAAGAAAGCTCCCTAGTCCATATAGTCCAAGTGTTAGAATCTAAACTCTAAAATGAATTTCACTTAGCTGATCTACTAATTGTGTCATATTCATATCTTGAAAGGATATTCTTCTCTTTAATTAGTTAGAAGAAACATCTAATTATAGAGTTCTGACTTGATCCCGAGTATAAATATTTCTTACACCATTCCACAATCTCATGTGCATTTTTGAAATTGGCTTTTTCCTCAAATTTTAATTGCTCTCTACTAAGGGCTCTCTTCATGCATGCACCAACACCATCATGTTCTCCTTTACCATGTCCAACCTCAAAAAATCTCCACACATGTTAGATACTAGCTTGCTTATGTGTCCTACTCAACTAATAGAATATTCTAGTATTCTTGAATTGTCTTGTACAATTATCTGACCATATCCAATGTTTTGTTATTTAAATTTGTCTCTCTTCTAAATTATCATAGAAGACCTTGAAACAATATAAGACAAACTTAGATGAATCAAGTTTATTAACACTCATACAAAAATGGTACTTTCTCAATTTTTTTAATCCTCCTCTCTACTATTAGGTGCATACCTATAAAATATATGAACATAAATTATTACTTGCAACTAATTGTAGTATTGTGGTTGTACCTCATCTTGTGGTGCAAGTGTGTAGTTCTCTACAAAGTCACCAACTGAAAGTATATTACCAATTAGAAACATATTCTTACCTATGTGAAATTTTATAACAAGCCATCTAGCATATTGAGAGTGTTTAACATATTTTGGTATGATTAGACATTTAAAATCATCCAGAAATGCATGAAAAATAATTTTAATTGTAACTAGATCATACATTCTTCCAATGTTCCCATCCTTCAATGGATATTCAATAGTTTTGAATCATTTTACATCAATTAATTTTTGTCCAATAGTGAAAACATTTTCATGCGAACATTCATCTAACAAAGAAAGATTACCACACATATCACATGTACTAGAAAGACATGCATTGAAAAGAAAGTATTGGTCATTAGGTAGCTTACTTTAAAAAAACATAATATGAAATCCTTTATAGTTTGAGGTTCTATTTTTATACCACATGCTTGCAATATTTCTTTACTCTACATGGCACCACATATAGATCAAAATACATCATAATGGTAGTGAAATTGGAAATGAGTTTTATAACAACATGCAATTCTTTCCTTGTTAATCCTTACATACCATGGTTTACACTTTTTGAAAGATCTTTGACTAATTGTATAACAACATGCAATTCTTTCCTTGTTAATCCTTACATACCATGGCTTACACTTTTCAAAAGATCTTTGACTAATTGTAATAATTAACAAATTACCATCTATAAATTTTTTGAATAATTCAGTTTGAGTCATGTCCAAAAGGTTATTAGGATGTGGATCATGTATTTTTGAGTTAACTCTCAACTTAAGAGGGCATGTGTAGGATCATAGTGTGACAAAAATTGCTGATCTAAAAAATCTATATTTCTAAAATATCTCAACCCATTTCAAAATCTATTCCAACTTTTCTCCATTCCACCCTGATACTAAGTGAAAAAAATTAATATCTTTATAAGGTCTACTATATCTTTTGATACCAAACCTATATGGTCAACTTTAAAAACATCCTAAAAATATGATTTTGGCCTATTTTTTATGTGATTTTTACTTCAAGCATGTAGTTGATGACCTTTTTTTCACCAAAATTTGATGAAATGAAAAGGGTTTTCCAAGAATTTTCTTATCTTTCCATAAATTTAATGTTTGTCAAATTATGATTTTAGTAAATAATTATTACTTATTTTCTAATTGAGTTACATATAAAGTGCTGACAGACACACTACTTGAAAAACAACTATAACTTTCAAATGGTACAACATTTTTTAAATCCAAAAGATGCATCACATTCTATGTTTCTTCTACTATAAGGAAATAAAATTAAAAATTGAATTTTGGGGAGTTTTGAATTAGTTAAGATGGTCAAACATGAGAGTTTTCTTATTCCAAAAATGCTAAAGTCAAAAATTAATTAATTATTATTTATTTAGAATAAAAGTACCCAAAAATATGTGTCACATCCAAGCATGAGTCTACTACTTATATCTAGAATATTATTAAAAAATATTATCATTTTATTTTGATTAAGGTGGTCAGACACATGTCTACTTCTTATTTTTGTTCTGAAATTTTTATATTATTGCATTAAAATTCAAAATTTGGACCAATCAATTTTATTTTTTTTGAAATAATTCCTAGTAGTTTAGAAACTAGATTCAATTTGATAGAGATTCTTTTTTCTCAAGTTTTTGATATAAAGTGAATAACAACTAGAAAATTGCACATCAAGTTGACATAACCCTAATTTTGTAATTTTTTATTGCCACTTAAGAGCATAGTTTGGTTAACCATGATCTTGTACATACCCAAGAACACCTCTTGAATTAGGTGATACTCTTTTATTGTAATGTCAAAAATTTTCAACCAAACTTTTGATTTCACTAGTAAGTTTCATATCATATCACATGAGTCTACCAGTATAAATCCATAAATTATTTGCAATATCACACTCAAAGTTAACCCTTCCATTTACAACTCTTTCTAAATTCATATGATTCATGTTAAGATATGTTAGAAATGCTTTAGAATAATTGAGTGGAGGGGGGGGGGGGGGGTGAATCATTTATTCAAGGTCCAAATATCCAATTCAAACTTTTTCACTAAGTGTAGTGAGCTCATTCAATTATTCATTTACCCAAGCTATACACTTTCCTACTTAGCAAGTTACTATAAATCAACATGAAAGATCAACACATAACACAACGATTTATGTCAAAACCCAATTTGGGGAAAACCACCAGTAACATGCTACTCAATTCTCACTCTTCTGAAGTGATGCCCTATGAAAGGCCTACCCTATTAAAGGCTACAACACACTATTGAATGTGACTTGATTAAAAGATTTAACCACCCTGTTACAAGTGGGCCTAGTTAGAGGACTTTAGAAAATTCACTTGGAATGTCACCCTATTAAAAGATTTACAAATGGCTATTAAACCAACCTAAGTCCATAGAATTTTTACCCTAGCTGATACAATTGCTAGAGAGTAACAATAAGGGGTTTTGACTTGATTATAGCTTACAAGTTATCTTATAGATTTTAGATCACTGTTTAGCTCATAACATTGTCTAGCTTTTAGTCTCTGTAGCTCTGACAACTTGTCCTCATTTCAAGTTATGTAACCTTGAGTCTCCATTCTCAATGTACCAATACAATCATCTCTCTCTAACAACTTACTGAAGTAGAGTATCTATGCTCTGCTCTTCCTTCACCTTGATGTCTTCTCCTTAACACCCTTCAACCACTTCACATTTTAGCAAATCAGAAACTCTTGCTTCTTGTCCTGTGACACTTTAAATAGAAGTCTGTAATTTCTTTTCCTGCTCAATTCTTCCCTCATTTAATTTTAGTTTGAATGGATTAGGTAGGATTCATTGAATCTAACCCATATCTTGCTCCTTCTAGAAACATCTTCAAGAATCCTCTTGAATTCTCTCAAAAATGGTCTACATAAAATTTTGTGCCTCTAGCTCATCATCCCTATCTTCCATATGGTTCAAAAAATTCAATGTAACAACCATCTCATCTTAGATCTAGCGAATCTTCGACTAATCACATAATGTAGCAACTTGGCACTATTGAAATTCTTGTGCTCGATACATACTATGTCACTCGACATCAACTACATTTTACTAATGTTCGGCACCTATTGTGGATTCACTCGACATCCACTAAGTTTTCTATTTGCTCGAATCCTTCTGTATCACTCGACACTTGAACTTTTCTCGGCACTAACTAGCTTGCTTGGCACCCACTAGTGAACTTAGTTAAGCTTTGTAGTCAGCCTCATTACAACATATTCTCCCATTATTTTTAAGTGTGGCCAACCTATGTATTATCAATACATCATTTTATCATTGTCTTAACTGATCCTTGCACTTCATTACAAAACCATAACTCAACCTTTCCCTTAGGTGCTTTTGTTACATCTTGTTGATAAAATCCTCTTCATCAATCAACTAGGTGATAGTACTTGGATCTTATAAGCAATTATCATTCTAGCAAATAACAGGTTTGACATCAAAGACAAAAAAATAATTGAAAACACTCTTTATCAACCAACTTCCTTCTTCTCAACAATCTCCCTCTTTGATAGTACTATTTTCCAATAATGCTAATTTCAATAAGATTTCCATCAATCTCCCTCTTTGGCATTGATGGCAAACCAAACTGATCCACCATCATACCAAACTATTCAACCAAGTTATCAAAATGCTAACTAAGTTAGAATAGTAAATCAAATGCCAAAAAAAAATTGTGTTACCATTAGTTTTCACTTCTCCCTCTATGATCTGCTATCCTAATTAATTTACTTCTACTTCTTCCTCTTAGCTATATTTTCCTTTCTCTTTTCACTATACACTTTGTTCTTGTACTGCTCCTAACTTCCTCCGACATTATTTATCCATCTATCCATTTGATCCTATAGATTTAATCAGTTTCTTGCTACTTCTCTTTCTCCTCAAATGCTACTAATCAGTTTCTGCATATCTCTCCCTCTTTTTGTTGATCAGTTTTTTCTATTTCTCCCTCTTTGATGACAATGCCAAAGACATATTATTTCAGCATCTTAACATGCAAGTATACAATATTTTGGAACTTCCAATTTCTCCCTCTATCACCTTGCTTGTGATTTATTTGGAACTTCTACACTTTGATTACTTTAGGAAAAAATCCTAAAGTAAGTGTCCTCTAAATCAGTTCACAATATTTCAACAATCAACTCATTTGATGTAGGGAAATCTTTGTTGTTACTTAAGTAGCCTTGGCTAGGGGTATCAACCCTAATTTACTTCTTAGATATTCAAAAGCATCTTTAGGTAGTACTTTTGTGAAAATGTTAGCAATTTGTTCCTTTCAACTGACATATTCCATCCTACTTTTTTTTCTTCCACCAATTCTCTTACATACTGATACTTAATTGCAATATGCTTTGTTTTAGCATGCATCATAGGATTCTTTGATATGTTGATGGCACTTGCGTTATCAAAATAGGGTATCATAGGTTCAGTTACCTCTTCCTTCATACCTTGGAGTAGGTGTTTGATCCATACAATATTGGTGTAGTTGATAACAGTTGCAACATACTCAGCTTCTACTGTGGACTGTGAGGTACAAATTTGCTTTTTTTTGGTCCAAGTAATCAATCTTTTGCCTAAGAAAAGTGCTCCACCACTAGTGCTCTTTTTTTCATCAATGTTGCCTCCCCAATCTGCATTAGTGTAGGCTCTCAACTCAAACTTTTCACTCTTCTTGTAATATAAATCAAAGTCATTAGTTCCTTTTAAGTACCTTGGTATTCTTTTCACTTCCATAAGATTATTTTCTCTTGGATTTTTTAAAAATCTTGCCACTATTCCAACTGCTAATGCAATGTTTGGTTTACTATGCACAACATACTACAACTTTCCAATCATTGATCTGTACATTGTCTGATTCACTTCAACTCACTCATCATTCTTGGATAACTTATGTGTTGTTACCATTGGTGTATTGATTGGTTTTGAGTCTTCTAATCCAAATGTCTTGAGTATCTCCTTAATATATTTTAGTTGGGTTACAAATATGCCATTCTTCAGTTGATGTACTTGCAATCCAACAAAGAATTTTATTTCTGCAAACATTCACATCTCAAACTCATGTTTCATTTGATCAGCAAAATCTTTTCATAGAACATCTTTTCTTCTAAATATTATATCATCAATAAAGATATCAAAATATCAAAATATCTTTAGCTTTTTCTACCTTGATATATAGGTTGTTGTTTTCATTTGTTCCCTCAAATCCTATCTTCACAAGGTATTTGTGCAGGCTCTCATAGCATGCTCTAGGTGCTTGCTTCAAACCATAGAGCACTTTATGCAATTTGCAAACCATATCCTTGTTGTTGCCATCAATAGATCCATCTAGTTGTTCTATGTAGACTTATTCTTCCAATATACCATTTAGAAAAGTTGACTTTACGTCTATCTAATAGGCTTTGAAACCTTTGTAGGTATCATATCCAAGTAATGTTTTAAATCCTTGCATTCTTAGAACAGGAGAAAATATTTCTCCATAATCTAGTCCTTCTTCTTGTGCATAGCCTTTGTAGACTAGTCTAGACTTGTTTCTTGTTATCTCACCATTCTCATCAAGTTTGTTCCTAAAGACCCATTTGGTTCCAATTACATTCTTATCAACTAGTCTAGGAACTAGGGTCTAGGTTATGTTCTTCTCAATTTGATCTATCTCCTCTTTCATAGCTTTATACTAGTCATCATCTTGTAGTGCATCTTTCACTATTTTGGGCTCAATCTTGTTCATCAGACATGATTCATTCCTTAGTTTGTTCCTTGTCATTGGTCATGCATCCTTGTCACCAATGATTTGTTTTACAGAGTGACATCTTCTCACATACCTAGCTAGTCTTGGTTCTATTCTTTCTTCCATGTTTGGTTCTTTAGCTTCATAGTCACTTTGAACAACACTATCTGGTATTTCATAATCTCCTCCATGTGTATTGTTTTTAGAGTCAGAATGTGCATTGTTTTCATTCTGCAACTTGGCTTCTAAATGTAGATTGGCATTCATTTGTTATTACTAAGCTGATACTAAAATTTGTTGTTGATTCCCAACTTGATTGGTAACTTCATCTTTAGTAGGCATTCCTTTATAGAAGTATACAAAGGATCTATACTCTTCAAATTTCTTAGATTCATCAACTCGGACTTCTGAATGCTCATCAAAATTTATATTTTCATTCTCCACAATCTTGTTAGTGTTAATGTTCAAACAATTATATGGTTTACTTCTAGTGTAGTATCCAAGGAATAACCCTTCATCACTCTTTGCATAAAACTTGCCATTTCTAGTATCTTTAAGAATGTAACATTTACAACCAAATAATTTGAAATGTTTTACATTAGGTGAGTGACCGTACCATAGTTTAAAAGGTGTTGCATTTGTACCTTTTTAAACTTGTACTTGATTTAGGGTGTAAACAGTAGTTCTTATAGCTTCTCTCCAGTATTTGAGTGCAACATTTTTCTCTATCATTAATGTTCTAGCATAGTCTACCACTGATCTATTCCTTCTCTCAGAAATTCCATTTTGAGGCATAGTTTGATGTTTATCTATTGATTCCTTTATCATTGCAAAATATCTCAAATTCTTTTGATGTAAACTTTCCTCCTCTATCTAATCTTAGGCACTTCAAACTCTTTCCTATTTCCTTCTTAACTCTAGCCAAATACCACTTAAATATTTTAAATGTATCATATTTGTGCTTTAAAAACATGGCAATCATCATCTTGGAGTAATCATTCAAAAATAGCATTATGTATCTATATCCTTGGTAGCTTTGTACTTCTATTGGACCACATAAATCTATATGGACCAGCTCTAATACTTCTTTTCAAGTTTAGTTTTTTCTTTTGAAGATTGACTTGGTCATCTTTCCTACTTGACATTGTTTGCACATTGTATTTTCAAGCTTCTTTAACTTAGGAAAAACTCTAACTTTCTTCTTTTTGCTGATCCTAATCAGATTATCAAAGTTAACATGACACAACCTTTTATGTCATAACCAAACATCATCAAGTCTAACAAAAAGATAGGTTGCATCTTCCATATTTAGGTAAAAAAAATTACTCCTAGTTTATTCACCTTTTCTTATTAGATTTTCATTAGTGTCATAGATTTTGGCAGTTTTGTTTCCAAACTCTACTTTGCAACCTACATTTCCTAATTATGATACATTCAACAAATTATAGTTCAATCCTTCAACATAGTATGCATTATCACATGAGATTTTTTATGTAAGTTTAGTAGAACATTTTTCCTTTGATTTGGCATGGAGCATCATTTCCAAATCTAACACTATTTCCATCATATTGGGTAAAGGTAATAAAATTACTTTTATCTCCTGTCATGTGATGTGAGAATCCACTGTCTATGATCCACTTGTCATTCTTGTTCACATAGGTTACTAGTGTTGTTGCTTCATCTTCATCTGATTCATTTATCATAGCCACATAGAATACATCATCATTCTCATCAGAATCTTCTTCAACAATGTAGCATCTTTTCCCTTTGTCCTTGTAATCTCTACTATCATCTTCTCTTCTATTCTTGTACCTGTTTCCTTCTTTAGAGTTCTTTTTCTGAGTCCACCTTGCATCAATATGAACTAATTCATTGAAATTAAAATAAATGATAGGCAACTTACCTTTGAATTTACTTTTGCCTCTATGAAATTTTTTGGCCAATAATGCTTCCAATTGTTCCACATCTTCATCATCAGTGTTGTTATCACTGGATGTATGTTTTCCTTTTCTATTCTTCTTTAATTTCACCTCTTTAGTTTCTTTCAATGTTAGCTTGGCCTTGAAAGTAGATTCAAGATTCTCAAGGTTTGTAGTTATCAAAATTGGACAACTCAAATGTAGTAAGTCTCCCTACTATCCCTTCAAAGGCCAATGCATTTCCTGGTATACATCTTAACTCCTGGATGGTTGAAACTCTAATAACATAGATAGGGAGCAAGCTACTTAAGTATTTACTATTGACAGTATCATCTTCTAATTGACTACCCAAACTTTTTATTGCACTTACCACTTCTTTCATTCTAGAGGCATATTGAGCAACATTTTCACTTTCCTCCATTTTCATGTCATCAAAATTTCCTTTGAGGATTTTTCTTTTTTCTCTTTGAACATTTTGGTCTCCTCCATAGATATCTGATAGGGATTTCCACATCTTGAATGCAAAATCACATCCCTTGATGTCATCAAATTTAGCATAACTGAGTGCAGAGGCAATCTCCAACATTGCTTGATTGTGCTCCTTTTGTTTGTTCAAATCATCTATAGTAAGGGGTCCAGCTAGATCTACATGTTCCACTCCAATTGAGGTTTTTGCATAATCGCTTATTGATCCAAGGTGTAGCTTCATTAGGATTTAGCATGCACCAAAGTTATTTCTATTAAGATTGGGAACTTCTCTCTTGGACATCTTGATATTCTTGCTTCTAGTACTGTTAAACTAAATCAACAGATGGCTGTGATACCAATTGTTAGAAATGCTTTAGAATAAATGAGGGGGGGTGAATCAGTTATTCAAGGTCCAAATGTTCAATTCAAGCTTTTTCACTAAGTTTAGTGAGCCTATTCAACTATTCATTCATCCAAGCTTTAAACTTTCCTACTTAGCAAGTTACTGTAAATCAACATGCAAGCATAACACATGAAAGATCAACATATAACATAGTGAATTATGTGGAAACTCAATTTGGAAAATACCACTAGTAACATGCTACTCAATTCTCACTCTTCTGAAGTAATGCACTATGAAATGCCTACCCTATTAAAGGCTACAACACACTGTTAAATGTGACCTAGTTAAAGGATTTAACCACCCTATTAGAAGTGGGCCTGGTTAGAGGACTTTTAGAACATTCACTTGGAATGTCACCTTGTTAAAGGATTTACAAATGGTTCTTAAACCAACCTAAGTCCATAGGATTTTTACCCTAACTGATACAATTTCTAGAGAGTAACAATAAGGGGTTTTGACCTGATTATAGCTTACATCTTATCTTGCAAATTTCAGATCACTCTTTAGCTCATAACATTGCTTGGCTTTTAGTCTCTACAATTCTGATAGCTTATTGTCCTATCAAGTCCTATAACCTTGAGTCTCCATGCTCAATGTACCAATGCAATCATCTCTCTCTAACCACTTATCAAAGTAGAGTCTTTATGCTCTGTTCTTCCTTCACCTTGATGTCTTCTCCTTGACACCCTTCAACCACTTCACAATTTGGCACACCAACAACTCTTGCTTCTTGGCCTATGACTCCTGAAATAGAGGTCTAGAATTGTTTTTCCTACTTTATTCTTCCCTCTTTTAATTTTAGTTCAAATGGATTGTGTAGGATTCATTAAATCTAACCCATATCTTGCTCCTTATAGAAACATCTTGAAGAATCCTCTTGAATTTTCTCAAAAATGGTTTACATAAAATTCTCTGCCTCTAGCTCATCATCCTTATCCTCCATTGGGTTCACAAAATTCAATGTAACAACCATGTTATCTCAGATTTGGTGAATCTTTAACTTTTCACATAATGCAATAGCTCGACACTACTGAAATTTTTTTGCTTGGCATATACTATGTTATTAGACATCAACTATGTTATACTAACGCCCAACACCTACTATGGATTCACTCAGCATCCACTAAGTTTTTTTTTTTCTCAGCTCCTTCTATATCACTTAGCACTTGAACTTCACTCGGTACTTGAAGTTCACTTGGCACCCAGTAGATTCTTCATTTGTTTGGCACTAACTAGGTTTCTTGGCACCCATTGGTGAACTTAGTTAAGCTTTGTAGTCAACCTTGTTACAAATTACTCTCCCACTATTTCTAAGTGTGGAAAACCTATGTATTATGAATACATCATCTTATCTTAACTGATCCTTATAGTTCATTACAAAACCATAACTTAACCTTTCGCTTAGGTACTTTTGTTATATCTTGTTAATTAAATCCTCTTCATCAATCAAATAAGTGATAGTATGTGGATCTTATAAGCAATTTCCATTCTAGCAAATAGTAGGTTGGACATCAATGACAAAAAAAAGATTGAAAACACTCTTTAACAACCAAATTCCTTTTTCAATAATAATCTTTTTAATCAGATTTCCAACAAGATATCCATTTATGTTACTAATAAATCTTTTGTTAGTAATTGATTTGTTAACTAAAGCTTTTGTTATTTCTCGTCATCTTACATTCTCATATTTACATGAAATTCTCTTTCTGATAACATCAAAGGCACTAGCAATAGAGGATACACCTTGTTTTAAAGACTTATTTTTATTTTTGGGTTTTGCATACATTCCTAACCTTTTAATTAATTTTCACATATTAAACATTTTAATTAGTTGCAACATCAACTGACATTGAAACCCAAATTTCTTATTATAGAAAAAATATCTAAATAATCTATTAGCATGTGTCCTAATTTTTCTCCACAAAACCAATCCATGAATATTACCTAGGACATCATTAGAAAAATGAAATAATGTTCATGCACTTCAGTATCATTTAGACATTTTTTTAGTAATTGGTGTTCCCATCTCTACATTCATACCATTTTTATTTTTAATCAGCATTTCATTTTCAATTTTATTTGGAATTTGAATCTCATTTTCATTTTTTATTGGTGTTTCTTTCAGGGCATGCATTACAATTGGAGTTTGTTGTGCATGATGATTTGGCAATCTATTCTCATGAAGAAAATCTAAATCATTTAAATCATAACTTGCTTCTAAAAAAACACCAATTTCATCATGAGAAAAAAACTTGAGGATTTGGAGACACGCCTATATTGAATGTTTGATTAGAATGTATAAATGAATCTCCTTGTATAGGGTTCTCTTCTTTAGCATCTTCATCCATCATGGTATCCTCAATGCCTTTCTCCTCTGAAACATTGCTCAACTCTCTAATTCTTTGTCTTCTCTCTCATTGACGTTGTACTTCATTCAATTTGTTTGTTGTAGTCTCCTCATTTGTAAGAACTTTTATTTTCTTCTTTCTTCATTATTTTGATCCCATGTTTGTACCAGTTTTGAATACAAATCAATAGCTTCCAAATTGTTGAAGATGAGAAGAAAAAATAATAATTATGATAGAAATTTGTTGTTCCAATTTGAAACTATCATTCAATCATTGCAATCATTGAAAAATTTTTTGTAGGGAATCTTTTGGGGCCCAATGGGTACATTAGAATTGGGTACCCAATTTTAAATTGGGCACCAAATTTTTAAATAATCAAGTATTCAATTGTTTAAAAATTGGGTGCCCAATTTTATTAATGGCTAAATTCAAATCTGGCACTCAATTTTTGAATTGAAAAGATGGTGCCCAATTTTGGTGCCATGGGCATGAATTCCCATCAGGTTTTGCCTTGGGGAAAGGCATGGCATAGGCCTATGGGACTAGGCCTATTCCTTTATGAACCAAATTTTGAATAAGGTATTTAATTGATAATTTCAAGGATTGTCATAATTTTTATACAATCATCCCCATTAAAATTTGAACAAAACAAAACCCCAATATAGGTTCTATTGTTCTAATTTTGAAAATGTAAATTTAATAGTGTTACAAGTCCATTTGCTATTTTTTCATTATTTATTAATCACAAGTATCTCTTAAACATAAAATAGTGAGATTCACTAAAACTTTAATAACTTTTTCATATTTTAAAAATTAATTTACATGTCATCAATATTCACATAATTCTTTTGAAGTTAAAAAAATTCTTTAAAAAATAAATTTTGATTAAATTATGGCATCTCTACGTGACGGGTTTTATAAATTAGTTTAATTGTCAATTAAAAATTAATTTAAAAAATGAAGAAAATTATTCTCGTCAGTCTTTGGTGTGTAAGGTAATTTTTTTTAAAAGGATTCACAAAAAATCATTTAGTTGTCTCAAATTATGTTGTTCGTACACAAGCATGGTATGGTTCTGAAATACACAATTTGAAAAAGTGATTTTTAAAGATCCTTACCAAACCAATAATCTATCATATGGGTATATAAATAAATTATATATTCAAAAAGGAGATTCCCGACACTACACTTTTTATTTTTGATTTTTTGATTTATTTAATCTATAAATACCTCAAATTTTGAGATCAATTGACAATACATTTCAAAAATAGCTAACACTTCCACTTTTTTGGCCAAAAGTGAGACCCAACTTCTTGTATTGATCCATTATTTAGTCTTCTATATTATCTATATTACTCTATACTAGATTTGTACTATCATAAATATTATCTAAATATTATTATTATATATAATATTAAAAATATATTATTAAATATACCATTATTATTTGAAATTAATACATAGTATTATATACTTTATTTAATTACAATATGTCTCATGTTGTTCTAGGAACTCTAGAGACAATTGATGTGATGATATGAGTTGAAGGGCCCCATATATTACCTTCAACCCATATAATCAATTATAATATGTCCCTAGGGGTACCAGGAACATGAGTAACACATCTTGTGATGAAATGGGTCAAAGGGAAATGTAGGTCTTCTTATGAGCCCCTTTGACCCATACAATCAATTAGAAAATTTCCATAGGGGTCCTAGGAACCCTAGCGATACCTATTGTGATGAAATGGGTTGAAGGGGGTCATAGGTTATTTTTACAACCCCATTCCACCCATACATTCAATTATAACATGTCCCTAGGGGTCATAAAACCCCTATGGACACATGTCATGATGAAATGAGTTGAAAGGGGTCATATGTTATCCTACGACAACATTCAACCCATACAATAGATTATGATATGCCCCTAGGGGTCCTAGGACCCCCATGGACACATGGTATTGTGAAATGGGTGAAAGGGGTCCTAGGCTAACCTAAAATACCATTTGACCCATACAATCGATTACCATATTTTCCTAGGGGTCCTAGGACCCTAGTAACACATGTCATAACAAAAGGGGTCAAATTGGGTTGTAGGTTATCCTAAGACCCCATACAATTGATTAAGATATGTCCCTATCAATATTAGGACCCCTAGGGACACTTGTCTTGATGAAATGGATTGAATGAAGTTGTAGGTTATCTTATGAACCCTGTCAACCCATACAATCAATTTTGATATGTCCCTAGGGGTCCTAGGACTCCTAGGGACATATGTCATGATGAAATGGGTCGAAGGAGGTTGTAAGTTATCCTATGACCCCATTCGAGCCATATGATCAATTACAATATGAACCAAGGGTTTCTAGGAGCCCTTGGGATAGACATCATGATGAAATAGGTAAAATGGGCTTGTAGGTTAGCCTACAACCCATATGATCAATTATGATATATTTCTAGAGGTCTCATGACATGTAGCGACACATGTCATGATGAAATGGGTCAAAGGGGGTCATAAGTTAACTTGCAACCTCATTGGACAAATAATATTGATTACAATATAACCTTATGTATCTTAAGTTCCCCATTGACACATGTCATGATGAAATGGATTGAAGGGGGTCGTAGGCTAACCTTGACCCCATTTTACCCATACAATTGATTAAAATATGTCACAATGGGATAGAGGACCCTAATAGACACTTGTCATGATGAAATGGGTTATAGTTTAGCCTTAGACCCTATTCAACTCACATGATCTATTATGATTTATTTTACTTGGGCTCCTTGTACACTTACAAACATATGTCATGATGAAATGGGTCAAAGGGAGTTGTAGGTTAGCCCATGACCCACTTCAACCCATATGATCGATTATGATATGTCCCTAGCAGTTTTAGGATCCTTTGGGACACATGTCATGATGAAATTGGTTGAAGAGGGTCATAGGTTACCTTATGATACCCATCAACCCATATGATCAATTATGATATGTCTCTAGGGGTCCTTAGACCCCTAAGGACACATGTCATGATGAAATAGGTCAAAGCAAGTTGTAGGTTAGCTACAACCCACTTTTACCCACACAATTGATTGCAATATGTCACAATGGGTCATAGGAACCTTGGGCACACATATCATGATGAAATGAGTTGAAGAGGGTTATAGGTTATCCTATGACCCTTATCAATTGATACAATTGATTATGATATGTTTCTAGGGGTTCTAGGACCCCGAGTGACACATGTCATGATGAAATGGGTCAAAGAGGGTGGTTAAGTAGCCTACAACTCCATTTTAACCATATAAATGATTACAATATGTCCCAATGGGTCCTAGGACTCTGAGGGATGTATATCATGAAAAAATTGTTTGAAGAGGGTCATAGGTTAGCCTACCACCCTTATCAACCCATACAATCAATTACAATATGTTTGTAGGGGTTCTAAGACTCCAAGTGAAAATTTTTATGATGAAATGCATTGAAGGGTATCTTAGGTTAGTCTAAAACCCCATTCAACCCATACGATCAATCAGGATATGTCCCTAGGGATCTTAGGACCACCGTGGTAACATGTCATGATGAAAAGGTTGAAGACTTTTGTAGGTTATCCTACAAACCCATTTGACACATATGATTGATTATGATATGTCCTCAGGGGTCCTAAGACCCCTAGCAACACATGTCATAATGAAATTTGTTGAAATATGTCAAAGGGGCTTGTAGGTTAGCTTTCAACCTCCTTCAACCCATACAATTGATTATCATAGGTCCCAAGGGGTCCTAGGAAACCCATGGGCATAGTCATGAAAAAATGAATCAAAGTGGCTCATTGGTTAGTCTACAACCCCATTTGACCCATAGAATCTATTATGATGTGTCCCTAGGGATCCTAGGACCCTTAGGGATACATGTCATGATGAAATGTGTAGAATGGGCTCGTAGGCTAGCTTATGATCCCCTTTGACCCACAAGATCAATTATGATATGTCTCTAGGTGTACTACAAGGTATTTTTTAGTGGCTAATATTCGCAAATTTTCTAATTTTAGAAGTTTCTGGCTAGTGGTTTGCTGATAATTTAAGATTTGATACAACCTAAATCACCATAGTTTTATAAAATTTAGTTCTAGAATATTTAAAATAACTCAATAATTTATTTTATTGAAGAATTTAAACTCAAATATTTGCCACAATATTCATTACATGATTAGAATTGAGTCACCTAAATATAATATATTATTGGAGAAATTAAATTTCACTAGCCATTAATTATCATAATTATTAGTTACTTTAGGCATATTGCACCAATATTTAACTTTCACTATTGATTTAAAGTATATGCAATGATCCTCATATTATTCCACAAGGTAAAAAATGTTCAATTCTGATTTGTAATATTCCGTTATGATTAATGAATTTCCTACTATTATTTATATTCATTAACATTTTATATAAAAATATTATGATTCAAAAAAATTGCTAATTTTAATCATATTCGCCAATAGAATAATTTTGTTTTTTCAAAATAATGAAAGATTTACCAATATTTTATATCTTTTTTTGGACGCATCAATTTTAAAGTTTACCTTGGTGTCCTAGGAACCCTAGGGACATATGTCATGATGAAATGGGTTGAAAGAGGTCAGACAAAATTCAACCCATAAAATTGATTACAACATGTCCCTAGTAGTTTGAGGACTCCTAAGGACACATGTGATGTAATAGATTAGAGGGGGTCATAAGTTAGGCTATGACCCTCTTTTTCCCATACTATTGACAATGATATGTCCCTAGGGTTCCTAGGACCCCTAAAGTCACATATTGAGAGTAAATGGGTTGGAGGGGGTCATAGGTTATTATACAATGTCGACCCATACAAACAATTATAATATGTTCCTAGGGGTCATAGAACTCCTAGGGACATAGATCATGATGAAATATTTTGAAGTGTGTTGTAGGCTAGCTTATGAATGTTTTCAACTTATATGATTGAATATTATATGTCCCTAGGGGTTTTACGATTCACATGAATAAAAAATTAAGAGATTCGCCAATAGAAATAATTTTGTTTTTTCAAAATAATGAAAGATTTACCAATATTTTATATCTTTTTTTGGACGCATCTTTTTTAAAGTTTACCCTGGTGTCCTAGGAACCCTAGGGACATATGTCATGATAAAATGGGTTGAAAGAGGTCAAACAAAATTCAACCCATAAAATTGATTACAATATGTCCCTAGTAGTTTGAGGTCTCCGAAGGACACATGTGATGTAATAGATTAGAGGGGGTCATAAGTTAGGCTACGACCCTCTTTGTCCCATACTATTGACAATGATATGTCCCTAGGGTTCCTAGGACCCCTAGAGTCACATAATGAGAGTAAATGGGTTGGAGGGGGTCATAGGTTATTATACAATGTCGACCCATACAAACAATTATAATATGTTCCTAGGGCTCATAGAACTCCTAGGGACATAGATCATGATGAAATATTTCAAAGTGTGTTGTAGGCTAGCTTATGAACCTTTTCAACTTATATGATTGAATATTATATGTCCCTAGGGGTTTTATGATTCCCATTGACACATGTCATAATGAAATAGGTCAAAGGGGGTTGTAGGTTAGCCTATGGCCTCTTTGACACATATGTTCAATTACAATGTCCCTGGGGGTCCTAGGACCCTTAGTGGTACATTTCATGATGAAATAGATCGAAGAGGGTTATAGGTTACTCTATGACACCCTTCAACCCATACAATTAATTATGATATCTCCCTAGAGGCCTTAGGATCCCTAGGGATGTATGTGGTGATGAAATAGGTTGAATAGGGTCATAGGTTAGCCTATGATCCCATTCGATTGACTCTATCATGATATGTATCCCTAGCTCTTCTAGGGCCCTTAAAGAAACATGTCATGATGAAATGGGGCAAAGGGGGTTGTAATTTTTCCTATAAACCCCTTCAATCAATGCAATCAATTACAACATGTCCATAGGGGTCCTAGGATCCCCATAGACATGTGTTATGATGCAATGTGTCAAAGGGTGTCATACATTAGCCTAGGACATAATTTAACACATAAGATCAATTAAAATGTCTTGAGTGGTCCTACTATCCCTAGGGACATATGTCATGATGAAATAGGTTGAAAAGGGTAATAGGCTAGCCTACAACCCCATTAGAGCCTAATGATTGGTTACAATATATCCCTAAGTGTCCTAATACCCCTAGGGGCACAGGTCATGATGAAATGGGTTGAAGGGAATCATATGTTAGCCTATGACTGACTTTGACACACATGATTGATTACAATGTCTCTAGAGGTCCTAAAACCCGTAACGACACATATCAAAATTAAATGGGTCAATGGGGGTCTTAGAGTATTAGCCTATGACCTCATTAGACCTAAACAACCAATTACAATTTATCCCTAGGGGTCTTAGGACCTCTAAGGACACATGTTTGTGATTAAATTGGTTGAAATGGATTATAAGCTAGCCTAAAACCCCATTCAACCCATACAATCAATTATGACATGTTTCTAGGGGTCTTAGGAACCCTTAGGACACACCATGTGATGTAATGGGTTGAACAAAATTATATGTTAGCCTACAACCTCCTTCAACCCATATTATTGATTATAAAATGTCCATAGGGGTCTTAGGATAGTTAAGGACACATGTCATCATGAAATGACTCAAAGGGGCATGTAGGTTATTTTACAATGTTGATTGACCCATATGATCAATTAGAATATACCCCTAGGGGTCTTAAGACCTTCAGAGACACATTTCTTGATGAAATGATTTAGAAGGTGTCATAGGCTAGCCTACAACCCCATTCAACCTATATGATCAACTATGATATGTCCCTAGAATGTATGTCATGATGAAATGTGTTGAAGGGGGTCGTAGCTTAGCCTAGAAACACATATCATGATGAGATGTGCCAAAGGGGGTCATAGGTCATCTTATGATCCTATTAACCCATATGATTGATTACAATATGTCCTTAGGGTTGTTAGGACCCCTAGGGACACATGTCATGAAGAAATAGGTCGAAGAGGGTTGTAGGTTAGCCTATGACCCAATTTGAATGATACGATCAATTACGATATGTCCCTAAGGGTTCTATGTTCAAAATATAAGAGTAACTAAGAGGAGAGGGGTGAATTAGTTACTAGTAAAATAAATCCTAGATCCCTTGGGTGTTAGTACCAAATACAAATTGAAAACTAAATACTATTGATGCTCAGTAAACATACACAAATTTTTGTAACTTAGTAATTACTAAGAGTGATCGATAAATGCTTAACATATAAAAATTAGATGTTATCTATTATTACCATTACTTTAACTTAGTTATAAACACATAAAATAAAATAATATGAACACATTTGACACTAGGATTTAACATGGAAACCCAATTTGGGAGAAACTACCAATTGCAACTAGTTACAGCTTTCACTCTTCTAAAGTGAGCCCTATTAGGAGCCAACTCTATTATAGGTTACAAAACACATTGTTAGGTGTGACCCTTTTAAAAGGTTTAATCACCCTATTAGGAGTGGCCTTGTTAGAGGTCTTGAGACAATTCAATAGAACTACCACCTTGTTAGAGGATTTGCAAATAGTTGTCAAGCCAACTCTATTAGGAGATTTAGATTACTGCTAAAATGGTTATGGTTAGAGAGTAACAATGAGATGACCTAATTTGAATGCAACTAAATTTTTGATTATAGATCTCTATTCTAGCTTGTACTTGATCGTTCCTGATTGAATATTACTATTATGTTCCACAAGGATATTCTACTTATCCTTCAAATTTTCTTCCTCTCTCCATCACTAAATCTTCAATAACATCTTCATTTATTTCACACTTTGATACCACAACTTGAGCTTATACTTATATCTTTCATATTGTCAACTCGTCTTAAATACAACTTAGAATAATTAATATTCATCACCTTAGTTGGCTAGAACTAATTGATAGATAAATCAATTAAGCTTAGTATGCCAAAATAAGAAAATTATTCGTTAGCTGATCTAGCTTGGTAGAAACTAACTGAGAAAAAATTTCCTATGTTAACCAACATGATCTCGGTTAACCCTGCAAACTCATGAAAATCCTTTGCAACCGAGTGAGCTCTATTATCACTGGTTCCATCCAAAATTCTTTCATTAATCGAGTGAGCTTAGTTAACACTCATCTTCTATAGTCTTTCCTTTGATGCCCAAGTGAACTCGATAGACATTGCCTTCTGAACTAGGCAACCGCAGGAAGGTATGGTAGATACAAAAATCTGTCTTCAGTACCCAAGTGAGCTTAGCATATACTAACTGATAATGATATGACATTTGTGTAACATCAAAGAAAATGCACAATTAATAAATTTTATCTAACAATCTCCCTCTTTGACATTGATGGCAATACAACATGCCATAGCACAATGAAATTTTAAATTTATTCTTGTGAACTCCCACTGTCAGTATGAGCTCTTCCTTTTACTAGATTCTTTCTCTGTCTATAACAACTACTGCTATGTTCATTCAAAAATTTCTCCCTCTTATAGAAAACTTCTCCTTCTTTGAAATAATATTAAACTTCTTCCTTTTTTAGTTCCTTACTTTATTCTTATTCCAAAAATTTCTCAGACATATGATAGTAAACTTCTCCCTCTTTAACAATGCATGCCAAAGACAACAACTCTGTTAATATCAATGTACCTTAAGTATTGATTCATTTTCAATATACCCTTGTCAAATCTTCACCAGCTTGATTAATCTTCAACTAACTCTTGTTGATGCATCACCAAGCTTTATTTAGTGAACTTTAGATAGGGGAATGACCCCTGGCTTACCTCTTAGATACATAAATAAATCCTTAGGTAATGGCTTGGTAAATATGTCTACAATCTTTTCCTTTGTATTAACATATTCCAATTTGACTTTTCTATCCTAGACCAACTCTCTCTTAAGAAGTGATATTTTATAGAAATGTGCTTAGTTTTGGTAAGCAGCACTGGATTCTTTCATATATTGATTGCACTAGTGCCATCACAGTATATGACTATTGGATCCTTGATCTCTATCTTTATTCCTTCCAACAATTGTTTGACCCAAACAATGTTAGAACATTTAACTATTGTTGACACATATTATTCCTATGTTCTGGATTGAGATTTACAATTTTCTTCTTGCTTGTCCAAGACACTAGTCTTTTACCAAGGAAGAATGCTTCACCAATAGTGCTTTTTCTATCATCAATACTTCCTGCCTAATTAGCATCAATAAATACTTTCAAGTCCAAATTGCCTCCAAATTTATACCATAAGCCATAGTCTTCAATACCTTTCAGATATATCATGGCTCTCTTGATTGCCATCATCTGATTTTCTTTAAGATTTGTTGAGAATCTTGCCACTATTCCAACTACTAGAGCAATATTAGGCCTTGTATGTACTACATACTATAAGTTTCCAATCATTGATCTATATGTCTAGTCTGATCTACTTCTTTGGAATCATCACCTTTTGAGAGCTTATTTCTAGTAGACATAGGGGTTCCAATTGGTCTTATATCTTCTATTCCAAAAAAAATTAGTATTTCCTTGATATACTTAGATTGAGTGATATAGATACCTTTTTGTTTTGTTGTATTTGCAACCCAACAAGAATTGTATCTCACCAAACATGGACATCTCAAATTCTTTACTCATTTCTTCTAAAAGTTCTTTGCACAAGTGATCATTTTCTATAAATAAAGTATCATCAACAAATATTTTTGCCAACACAATCTTGTTGTGTCATCCTTCCTTGATATATAGACTATTGTGATTATTTTTTCTTTCAAAGCCAATCTATACCATGTAATTATGAAGTCTTTCATACCAAGCTTTGAGAGCTTGTTTGAGACCATATAATTCTTTGTATAAGTTGCAATCCATGTCTCTTTTGCTAGATTCTACAAAACCTTTTGGTTGTTCAATGTAGACTTTCTCATCAACAATTCCATTCAAGAATGCAAATTTAACATCCATTTGATATAATTTAAATCCTCTATGTGTTGCATATTCTAGTAAAGTTCTAACACCTTCTAGTCTTGCTATAGGAGAAAAATTCTCACCATAATCAATACCTTCTTCTCAAAAATAGCCTTTGCACACTACTCTTTCTTTGTTTCTTGAAACTTTTCCATCTTCATTCAGTTTATTTCTAAATATCCACTTTGTTCCAATTACATTTTTATCTTTGGATCTAGGAACAAGAGTCCAAGTTTTATTCTTTTCTACCTATTTAATCTCTTCATTCATTTCTTCAATCCAACTTTCAATTTCTAGGGCATCTTTAACATTTATAATTTCAAATTCAACAAGTAAACATGTACCTTTTAGTTTGCTTCTTGTCATTATTCCATTTGATTTGTCTCCAATGATCTAATTAGGTGCATGATACCATTTGACATATTTTGATAACACAAACTCTTTTGATTTTGAATGAGTTCCATTATCTTCATTCTAAAATTTAATTTCAAGCTTGGGTCCTTTTGTGACTTGTGTCCATCAGACTCGATTTAAACTAGCTCAGTTGCTTCTGATTATAACTCCAGTCCTTTAGACTATGACTCAGGTTATACTGTCTACAACTTGGTAACTATTGGAGATTTTGGAGACTGAATGGATGAAGCTTCCTTTCTTTTAGATACATTTGGTAGGGTATTAGGTTCATAGTTAACAAATATTCGGTAATCCTCTAGCTCCTTGTTTCTTTATTCTTCACTCTTTTATGCAAACTCATCAATTCTAACATGTGCACTTTCTATTATTTTATGAGTAGACAAATTCAAACATTTGTATGCTTTACTTCTTTAGGAGTATCTTAGAAATATGCCCTCATCACCTTTTACATCAAATTTTTCTATTCTAGACTGTTTCAAGATATAACATTTGTTACCAAATACTTTCAAGTAGCTTAAATTAGGTTTGTAACCATACCATAGTTGATAAGGAGTTTTGTTTGAGTCTTTCTTCAACTACACTCTTTTGAAGGTATGGACTACAGTGTTGATAGCTTCCTTCCAATACTTGAGAGCAACATTCTTTTCAATCAACAATATTCTTGCACAATCCATGATAGATCTATTTCTTCTTTTGGCTATACCATTCTGCTATAGTGTACGAGGAGCTAATACTTGTCTTTTAATTCCTCTTTGAATGTAGAAATTTTTGAATTCATTAGAGATGAATTCACCACCTCTATCTGATCTTAAACATTTCAACCTCTTTCCAGTTTCTTTTTCTACTCTTACTAGATATCACTTGAATTTTTGAAAGCATTCTGATTTTTATTTTAGATATACTAAAGTCATCATTCTAGAATAGTCATCAACAAAAAGAATGAAAAAAATTTCTCCACTATAACTCTCTATTCCAATAGCTCCACATAAATTTGTATGAACAATCTCTAAAACTTCTTGTAACTGATAGTTTTTGCTTTTAAAACTGGCTTTTCCCATCTTACCAATTTAGCAATTCTTGCATAAACCCATATTAGGATTCTTCAAACTATGTATGCCTCTTACTCTTTTATGTTTTCTTATCTTAACTAGATTGTCAAAATTTACATTACATAGCCTTTTGTGCCATAGTTAGCTTTCTTCTATTTGAGCAATAAAACATGAACAATCATTAAGATCAAGATAAAACATATTACCTTTTGTTTGCTTGCTAGATCGAACCAGATTTCCTTTTTGATCCAATAGTTTGGCCTATCCATTCATGAATTCTACCTTGAATCTAATGTTATTCAACTATGCCACACTTAGTAGATTATTCTTTAGTCCTTCAACCCAATAAGAATTGTCACATACAATTTCTTTAGTCAATGAAATATATCCTTTTCCTTTTATGTTACAAGGTTCATTGTTTCCAAATCTTACACTACCTCTATCATAATATTTTGTGTGCTTAAATTCTTTTTTTCTCCAATCATATGATGTGAATAGCCACTATCAATAATCAGTATATCATTTTTGCTAACGTGAGAGATATGTGTCCCCATCTTATCTCCTTCATCATTAGATTCATCTTTCATAGCAATGAAGATGGTTTCATCTTCACTATTATCAGAATCTTTAGCTATAAAATACAATTTATTACCTTTGTCCTTGTAGTTCTTGTAGTTCTTGGAATCCTTCTTGCCTTTGTGCTTACTATTTTTCTTTTCATCTTTAATTTCCTTATTTGGACACCTTACAACAATGTGACCAACTTCTTCATAGGAAAAGTAGATTAGAGGAACTTTACCTTTGTTACTTTCCTCTACCTTTGGAATATTTCCTTACAAGTAGGGCTTCAAAAACTTCAAGATCACCATCTAACCTTTCTTCTAATTCTTCTTCTCCACTTCTTTATTTACTAGAATTTGATTTCTTACCCTTTTCTTTAACTAAGAGTTTAGCTTTAAAAGTAGATTCAATGACCTTTGAGCTAGGAACATAGTAATCAAAGTTATCTAACTCAAAAGTTGTCAATCTTCCATCTAGAGCATCCAAAGATATTTTATTATTTGAATCACATCTCATCTCTTGAATAATAGACACTCTAATTGCATAAATAGGAAGAATATTTCTAAGTACCTTGCCTACAACTATTTTCTCTTCAATGTCTCCTCCAGATGCTTTGATTGCACTTACACTTGCTTTGATCTTTTCCACATATTTTGCAATGTTATTGTCTTCTCTCATTTTCATCAGATGAAAATGACCTCTTCAATATCTCCTCCAGATGCTTTGATTGCACTTAAACTTTCTTTGATCTTTTCCACATATTTTGCAATGTTTTCATCTTCTCTCATTTTCATCTGATCAAAATGACCTTTAAGACTTTTAGACTTAGCCCTTCTTACATTTCATCTCCTCCATATATATCTTTCAGTTTGATCCACACCTCATGAGCTATTTTTCAATCTTTGACTTCGTCAAATTTAGCATAACTAAGAGCAGATGCAATATCAATCATCATGATGTTATGATTCTTCTTTTCAACAATATCTTCAACATATAATGTTCTAGTGGGAGTATTGTATTCAGTATCAAGATATTTGCATCCTGAGTCATAGATGGCAGCTAAGTGTAACCTCATAAGTCCTTACCATGCTGCAAAATTGTCTCTATTCAACTTCAAGATCTCTCTTTTGTAAGACATTCTGATCTTTAGCTTAGGTCCTTGAAACCTTCTCTACAAGTACCAAAAGCACTAATACCAATTGTTGGAAATATAAGAGGAGTAACTAAGAGGGGAGGGGTGAATCAATTACTACTGAAATAAATCCCAAATCCCTTAGATGTTAGTACAAAACACAAACTAAAAACTAAATACTACTAATGCTTGGTAAAGATACACAAATTGTTGTACCTAAGTAATTACTAAGAGTGCTTGGTAAATTCTTAACATATAAACTTTAGATGTTATGTATTATTACCATTACTTTTACGTAGTTGAGAACACATAGAAAAAAATAGCATGAACACATTTGACACCATGATTTAATGTGGAAACCCAATTTGGGAAAAACCACCAACTATAATTAGTTATTATTTTCACTCTTTTGAAGTGAGCCCTATTAGGAGCCAACCCTATTAAAGGTTACAAAAACACTATTAGATGTGACCCTATTAAAGGATTTAATCACCCTATTATGAGTAGCCTTGTTAGATGTCTTGAGACAATTCAATAGAACTGCCACCTTGTTAGAGGACTTAAAAATAGCTATTAAGGTAACTCTATTAGAAGATTTAGATCAATGCTATAATGGTTAGAGTGTAACAATGAGATGACCTAATTTGAATGTAACTAAATTGCTAATTATAGATCTTTGTTCTAGTTTGTACTTGATCCTTCTTGATTGAATATAGTTTTTCTGCTCCACAAGGATATTTTGGTTATCCTTCAAATTTTCTTCCACTCTTCATCATTAAATCTTCAATAACATCTTCACTTCTTGCAAAATTTGAAACCACAACTTGAACTTATATCTTTAATATTTTCAAGTTGGCTCAAATACAACTTAGAATAATTAATATTCATCACCTTAGTTGTCTAGAACCAATAGATAATCAATTAAGCTTAGTAATCCAAAATAAGAAAATCCTTTGTTAGCTAACCCAACTTGGTAGAAACTAACTTAGAAATGATTTCCTATGTTAACCAATAGAAGCTTGGTTAACACTACAAACTCATGAAAATCCTTTGGCAACTGAGTGAGCTTGATTAATATTGGTTCCATCCGACTTTCCTTCATTAACCGAGTGAACTTGGTTAACACTCATCTTTTGTAGTCTTTCCTTCAACACCCAAGTGAACTCAATAAACACTACCTTCTGAACTAAGAAAACACAAGAATGCTTGGTAGACACAAAAAATTGTCTTCACTACTCGAGTGAGCTTAGCATATATTGATTAATAATGATATGAAATTTTTGTAACATTAAAGATAATACACAATTAATAAATTGTATCCAATAGTTTCTAGTACCCACGTGGACACATGTGATGATAAAATGGGTCATAGGTTAGCCTATGACCCCATTGAACTCATATGATCAATTAAGATATGACCCCAAGGGGTACATGTCATGATGAAATAGGTAGAAACGGATCTTAGGTTAGCCTCTAACCACCTTTAATCTATAAAATTGAATAGGATATATCCATAGTGGTTTTACGACCCCTAGGGACACATGTGATGATGAAATGAGTCAAAAGGGGTTGTAGGTTAGCTTACAATCCCATTTGATCCATATGTTTGATTACGATATGTCCCGTTCTAGGACTGCTAGGGACACATGTCTTGATGAAATGGATTGAAGGGGGTTATAGGTTAGCATACAATCCCATTTGACTCATACAATCAATTGAAATATACGTATAGGTGTCCTAGGATCCCTAAGGATGTTTCTAGGGGTCTTAGGATGCCCGTGGGACATAGGTCATGATGAAATGGGTTGAAGGGGGTTGTAGGTTATCATATTAACCCATTCAACCCATATGATTTATTAAAATATGCCCTTAGGGGCCCTAAGACCACTAGAGACATATATCATGATGAAATGGATTGAAGGAGCTCATAGGTTAGTCTATGAACTCGTTCAACCCATATGATCAATTAGGATTTTTCCTTGGGGCTCTTAGGTATCCTAGAGGTACATGTCATGATAAAATGGGTCAAAGTGGATCATAGGTTATGTTACGACCCCCTTAAACCCATATTATTGATTACAATATGTCCCAAGGGCCTTAGGAATCTTATTGTTGCATGTCAAGATGAAATGGGTTTAAGGGTGTTGTAGGTTAGCCTATGACCACATTTGACCCACATAATTGATTACATTATGTCTCGATGGGTTCCAGGACCCCCATGAAAAATGACATGATTAAATGGGTTGAATGGGATCCTAGGCTAGCCTATGGACCCCTTCAACCAATGTAATCAATTATTATATCTATCTAGGCATCTTATGACCCCTAGGAATACATGTCATGATGAAATGAATCAAAGGGTATCATAGGTTAGCCTTTAACACCATTTGACCCATAAAATTGATTATGATATGTCCCTAAGGGCCTTGGGCCCCCAAGGACATGTGGTGATAAAATGATTCAAAGAAAGTTTTAGGTTAGCCTATGACCTCCTTTGACTAATACTATTGATTAGGATATGTCCCTAGGTGTCCTAGGGCCCTTAAAGACACCTCTCATGATGAAATTTATCAAAGGGTGTACTAGGTTAACCTAGGATGCTATTTGGTCCATCTAATCAATTACAATATGTTGTAATGACATAGGTTGAAGGGGGTCATAGGTTATCCTACAACCCCATTAGAACCATACAATCAATCACAATATGTTAAAAGTGCTCCTAAGACCCCTCATGACACACATACCATGATGAAATGGGTTGAAGAGTGTCATAGGTTATCCTATGAACCTCTTCAACTCATTTCATCCTAACATGTGTCTCTAGGGGTCCTAGGGTCCTTAGGTACACATCTTGTGATAAAATGGGTCAAAGGGGGTCTTAAGTTAGTCTATTACACCCTTCAGTCCATAGCATCAATAACAATATATTCCTAGGGGTCTTATAACCCCTAGAGACACATGTTGTAATGAAATTGGTCAAAGGGGTTTATAGGTTAGCCTTTGAATTTATTCAACCCATGTGATAGATTACAATATATCTTTAAGTGTCCAAGGACTCCTAGGGACACATGTTATGATGAAATAGGTTGAAATGGGTCATAGGTTAGCCTATGATCCCATTGGACTCATACAATTGATTGTAATATTCTCTTAGTGGTTCTAAGACCCGTAAGGAAACATGTCATGATGAAATGGGTTAAAAGGGTTCATAGATTAGCCTACAAATCCATTTAACTCACATGAGTGATTAAGACATATCCCTAGGGGTCATAGAAACTCAAGTGACACATGTTGTGATGAAATGGGTTGAAGAAAATCATATTTTAGCCTATGATGTCCATTAATTCATTTTTCCAATTACAAAATGTCCATAAGGTTCTAGAGCCCTTAGCGACACATGTCTTGATGAAATGGGTGAAAGGGGCTCCTACCCCTTAGGATATATCATAATTGATCATATGGGTTGAAGGGTCTGTAAGCTAACCTAAAAACCCCTTTGACCCATTTAATCATGACATGTGTCCTAGGACCCCTAGGGACATATTGTAATTGATTATATGGGTTGAATGGCGTCATAGGTTAACCTAGGACCCCCTCGACCCATTTTATTATAAAATTTGTCCATGGCGATCCTAGTACCCCTGAGGATATATTGTAATCCATCGTATGGGTTGAACGAGTCAAAAGATAACATACAACCCCCTTTGAATCATTTAATCACAGCATGTTTTCTTAAGGGTCTTACAACCCTTAGGGACAAATCATATATGTCATGATTAAATGAGTCAAAGGGTGTCAAAGGTTAGCCTATGACCATGTTCAACACATGCAATTGAATATAGTATGTCCCTAGGGGTCTGAGGACTCCTAGGGACACATGCCATGATGTAATAGGTCAAAGGGGGTTGTAGGTTAGCCTACAACCCTATTTGACCCATAAAATTCATTAAGATATATCTCTAGGGGTCTTAGGACCCCTAAGAACACATGTTGTGATGAAATAGGTTGAACTTATGACCACCTTCAATCCATATGATCAATTATGATATGTCCCTAGGGGTATTAGGACTCCTAGGGAGATAATTCATGATGAAATGGGTTGAATAGGGACCTAGGTTATCTTATGACCCCCTTCAATGTATATGATTGATTAAGATCTTTCCCTAGGGGTATTAGGAATCTCATGGACACATGTGATGATGAAATGAGTCATAGGGTCAGCCTACGACACCATTCAATCCATACAATATGTCCCTATGGGTCCTAGGACCCCCATGCACACATATTGTGATGAAATGGGTCGAAGGGGGTTGTAGGTTAGCCTACAACCCCATTAAACTTAAATGATAAATTATGATATGTCCCCTAGGGATACATGTCATGATGAAATGGGTTGAAGGGGGTCATAGGTTACCTTATGACCCCCTTCAACTCATACAATCAATTATGATATGTCCCTAGGGGCCCTAGGACCCCAAGCGACAAATGTGGTAGTGAAATGGGTTATAGGGGGTTGTAGGTTATACTATGATGTCCTCCAAGCCATTTCATAATGAAATGTTTTTCTATGGGTCCTAAGGCCCCTAGGGAGACATGTCAAGATGAAATGGGGTCAAAGTGGGTTGTAAGTTAGCCTACAACACTCTTTGATTGATATGATCAATTATGTTATGTCCCTAGGGGTCCAAGGACCTTCATAAACACATGTCATGAAGAAATGGGTCAAAAGGTGTCATAGATTAGCTTACACCCAATATCATCAATGATAAGGAAGCATGTCATCATGAAATGGGTTGAAGGAGGTCATAAGTTAGCCTATGAGCACATATGACCCATATGATCGATTATAATATGAACACATATCATGATGAAATCGGTTGAAGAGGGATGCATGTTAGCCTATGACCCCCTTTGAGACATTTCATTAGTATATGTGTCCCTAGGGTTCGTAGATCCTCTAGGGATATATGTCACTATGAAATGGACCTAAGGGGGTTGTAAGTTAGCATATGACACCTATTGATAGAAATGATTGATTATAATATGTCCCTAGGGGTCATAAGACTGCCATAGACACATCTTATGATGAAATGGGTCAAAGGGTGTCGTAGGCCATGTGATCAACTACAATATATCCCTAGGGACACATGTCATGATGAAATAGATTGAAGGAGGTCATAGATTATCCTACAACCCCTTTTGACCTATATGATTGATTACAATATGTTCTTAGTGGTCACAAAACCCCTAGGAACACATGCCATGATTAAATGGGTCAACAATGATCATAGGGTAGCTTGTGTCCCTCTTCGACTAAAGTCATCATGACATATTTCCCTAGGGTTCATAGGGCCCCTAAGGACACATGTCATGATGAAATGGGTCAAACCAAGTCATAGGTTAGCCTATAAACCCCTTTGACCCATATGATTGATTATGATATGTCGCTAGGGGTCCTAGGACCCCCAAACACACATTCCATAATCAAATTCATCAAAGGGGGTTGTAGGTTAGCCTAAAAACCTATTTAACCCATACTATCAATTATAATATATCCTTAGGGGTCCTACGACCCCTACGGACACATGTTGTGATGAAATGGGTCAAAGGGGTTATAGGTGGGCCTATGACACTATTGGACCCCCATGGACAGATGTCATGAAGAAATGGGTGCAATAGGGTCATAGGTATTCGACCCATACAATCAATTACAATATGTCTGTAGGGGTCCTAGGATCCCTAGGGACTCATGTCATAATGAAATGGGTCAAAGGGAGTTGTAGGTTAGTCTATGCCCCATTGGACACATACAATCAATTAAATTATACCCCTAGGGACAAATGTCATGATGAAAGTGGTTGAAGGGGGTCATAGGTTAGCCTACGACCCCCTTGGATCCATACAATTGATTATGATATGTCAATAGGGGTTTAGGTCCCTATACACACATGTCATTATGAAATGGGTCAAAGTGGGTCTTAGGTTATCCTACGACCCTATTCAACCCATATGATCAATTAAAATATGTTTGTAGGGGTCCTAGAATCCATAGTATCACATGTAATGAAGAAATGGGTTGAACTAGGTCATAGGTTTCCCTACAACCCCATTAGACCCATATAATTGCTTATAATATTTCCCTAGACATAGTAGGACCCCTAGGGACACAAGTCGATGAAATGGGTCAAATGGGGTTGCAGGTTAGTCTATGACCCCCTTCATTCCATACAATTGATTATGATATATTCCTAGGGGTCCTAGGACCATCTTTCAGATATTCTTCACCCAGGATGCATGTCATGATGAAATGGGTTGAAGGGGTCATTGGTTATCCTATGACCTTCTTTGACCCATATGATCAATTATTATATATTTGTCTCCTACGATTTCTAGGGAGACATGCCATGATGAAATAATTCAAAAGGGGTTGTAGGTTACACCACAACCCCATTCAACCCATATGATTAATTATGATTTGTCTCTTTGGGTCTTAGGACCTTTAGGGACACATGTCATGATGAAATGGGTCTGAGGGGGTCACAGTTTAGCCTACAAACCCAGTGGACCCATAGGATCAATTAAGATATTTCCTTAGGGGTCCTAGGATAATCTATCAGACCTTCTTCACCAAGGAAATGTCTTTGCATTGATATCACCATTGGGGAATGATGAAAAATTAGATTATTGGTTAGCACATTATGTAAGAGGTAAAAAGAATCTTGCACACTTGATTAAGGATGATGATAGATTCACATATTATACTAGTTCAATTTTTGTTACTAGAAGATGACTGTCAGCATACATGCTTAAAAGTAATGAAATTCTTGCATTCCAAGATGATGAGAAACATGAAACAATTCTCATTTATTTAAATCTTATTATTACAACAAATGTGAATTTTTTAAAGAATCAACGAAAACAAAAAGTAAAATAACTTTATACTATCAGTAGTGTTGATCATGGAGCCCTATTGGAGACCCTAAAGTAAAGAGAACCCAAAATGAACACTCTAATGGGTATATTTAATTCTTATGTTCTTTTTTTCATAATGGTTTAGTGAACTGATTATTATCTTGTTTAAATTCAATTATATTTTGTCATAATACTAATATTTTTTATGATATTGAAAGTTAGGGACATTATATAGAGTAGTCACACATTAACATAAAAACCAAATAAGGAGAAGAATGAAGAAAAGTCTATTCTATTTTGACACTACAATTTTTGGTAGTTGTGTATTCAAGTAATAATGATGAAACATTTGAGATATTTCACATATAAACTTCTTGATTTAATGTAAGCAACATCTATTTTTTTAATTAATGTAATTAATGTGGAGGGAGCTAAAAAATGGTGTTTTTACTTAATACTACCACAAAACTTGTATTGTTCCTGATGGAAAAAACTTGAGGGAGCTAAAAAATGATGTTTTCACTAAATAATAACCCTATTGATACCCTTTTTTAGACGATATATATCCTACAATGTTTGTGGCCACTCCATATAGAAGAGTCTCTAAGATGCTCTAAGTGTGTTTGGAGTTGTAACTTGGACCTTGTGAGGGAAATTGATGAAACATGGAATGCTAAAGGATGGTGATGACAAGGGTTAAGAAAACATATTTCATTTTGGAGAAATCATATTCTATTTGGATTTTGCAAAATGACCTCACACAATGCCAAAACTTACATTGTGCCTCAATTCATTGATGCATCACTATGTAAGATTGAAACCCCTAATTGTGGAACTGAATTTTTAGTGCAATTAGATCTAGATGGGTAGGTGAACACTAGTAGCACCCTTGGTCTAATAGGGGAGAGACTACAACATTCACAGCTTCCTCATATCGGAAGAGTCTCTAAGATCCTCTAAGTATGTTTGGAGATCAATCATTTGAGGGTTGTAACTTAGAGCTCATGAGAGCTATTGATGAAACATTTAATGCTAAAAAAATGTGAGATTGAGGTCTATAATAACCTCTCTCAATTTATAGACTTCATTCTGTTTGGATTTTTCACAAAGATCTCACTTGATGCTGAAACTTGCAGTGTTCCTTAGGTCATTAGTGCATTACTACACAAATTTGAAACAAATCATCTTGGTATCAAATTATCAGTGCCATTATCTCTAGATGGGAAAGTAAAACTCAACAAAACCTTTTTTCTAACCAGAAAGAGCCTACAATTTTTATGACCATCCTGTACCAAAAAGTCCCTACTACACTCTAAGTGTGTTTAGAGATCAATCTTCTAAGGGTCATAACTTAAAACTCATGATGGCTATTGATGAAACATAAAACGTTATAGGACATTGATGTCAAGGTCTAAGATAATCTATCTCATTTCAAAGAGATCAAATTCTATTTGGATTTGGCACAATGATGTCACCTAATGCAAAAACATGTAGTATGCCTCAATTCATTAGGGCATCACTGCATAACTTTGAAACTATTAATCATGGAATTGAATCACCAATTCCATTAGCTCTAGATGGGTAGGTGAATCTTAGTGACACTCTTGTTCTAACCATGGAGATCCTACAACACTTGTGGCCACCCTATATTGAATAGTCTCTAAGATCCTCTTAGTGTGTTTGGAGATCAATCTTTTGAGGGTCATAAATTGAAGCTTGTGAGGGATGTTGGTAAATATATATATATATATATATATATATATATATATATATATATATGACAATGAGGTCAACTTCTACAATAAGCTATCTAATTTTAGAGAGATCAAATTCCATTTGGATTTGGCACAACAATCTCATCAGATACAAAAACTTGGAGTGTGCTTCAGTTCATTGGTATATCACTATGTAACTTTGAAATCACTAATTATAGCATCAAATTTTTAGTTCCATTAGCTCTAGATTAGTAGGTTAATCCTAGTGACAACCTTTTTTTGACAATAGAGATCCTACAATATTCATGGCCATTATGTATCAAAGAGTTTAAAAGATGCTATGAGTGCAGTTGGAGATAGATCTTTTGAGGGTTGTAAGTTAGAGCTTGTGAGGGATTTTAGTGAAATTTTGAATGCTATAGGGTATTAACATCAACATCTACAATAAAATCTCTCATTTCATAGAGATCATATTATTTTTAGCTTTGGAACAACAATCTTGAATGATGTCAAAACTTGTAGTGTGCCTCAATTTATTGGTGCATCACTATGAATTTTTGAAACTATTGATTATGGTAGAAAATCATTAGCCCGATTAGATCTAGATGGGTTGGTAAACTCTAGTGACACCCTTCTTCTAACCATGGAGAGCCTACAATATTTGTGGCCACTTCATACTGAAGAGTCTCTATGATGCTCTATATGTTTGGAGATCGATATTCTAAGGGTCATACATTAGACCTCATGAGGGATATTTATGAAATATGAAATGGTATATGATGGTGACATTAAATTCTACAGTAACCTATCTCATTTAAGAGAGATCACATTCTATTTAAATTTGACACATAGATCTCACCCAATGCCAAAACTTGCAGTATGCTTTAGTTCATTGGTGCATCACTACATAACTTTAAAATTATTGATTGTGGCAAAAAATAATCATCACCATTTTCTGTAGATAGGTAGGTGAACTCTAGTGAAACACTTGTTCAAAATATGGAGATTCAACAACATTCATAGCCACACCATACTAAAGAGTCTCTAAGATTCTTTGAGTGGGTTTGGAGATAGATCTTCTAAGGGTCATAAATCAGAGCTTGTGAGGGTTATTGGTGAAACATAAAATTAGAATAGATGGTTATGTTGACATCTATAATAACCTCTCTCATTTTAGAGACATCAAAATCCATTTCTATTTGGCACTATAGTGTCACCTGATGCCAAAACTTGTAGTGTTCCTCAGTTCATTGGTGCATTACTATGTAACTTTGTAAATATTAATTATGGCATTGAATCATTAGTTCCATTAGATCCATATGGATCAACATGAGCCTTAGTGAGATATTTTTTGTACCAGGAAGAGGCTACAACATTTGTGGCCATCAAGTACTGAAGAGTCTCTAAGATGCTATAAATGCTTTTAGAGATCGATCTTTTGAGGGTCATAACTTGGAGCATTTGAGGGCTATCAATGAAAATTTGAATGCCACATGATGGTAATGTTAAGATTTAGAATAAACTATCTCATTTTATAGAGATCACATTCATTTTTTAATTGGCACAATAATCATGTCCAATGCCAAAAATTGCATTGTGCATCTCTTCATTGGTGCATAATTGCACTACTTTCAAACCATTGATCATGGCATTGAATTTGCGGTATTGTTTTCACTAGATAGATGGGAGAAGCAAATAGATACCCCTATTTTGACCATAGATCCCTTATAAAATATGTGATCAATACATACTAAAGTGTCTCATAAGACCAAAGATGGGCTCCTAAGACCAAATTGGCCATGGATTTGGCTAATTGTAAGAATTTGCAGACATCATTTTAAATTAAACATATATGATATGATTTCATAATATACATTGCATTAAAATTTCATAATAAAGGTTGATGAAATTTTCTTCACAAATTAGTACATTTCAATCAAATATAACAAACATGACCAAGATGAATGATATCCCATAAACATGAACAATACACACGATTGACGATAAAGTGAACAACACTATACTAAAAATTAAAATGTATATCCTTGTACACATAGATAACAAAAATATATATCAAAGTACATGTTTCCATAAAAAAGTTATGCAAATGTATATCAATGTTCATGTATTCATAGACAAATTACACATATATATCAAAATACATAGATCCATATACAAAATATGGCTGATCATGCCATTGAAATGTGTATAATATCAAAGTTTCTATATACAATGTGGCATATTCCACCTCAAAATGTCTCATGATGCATCCTATGACAAGCATACCATCCTATGTTGCTGGTGGATTATCAAAATGTAGCCACTTTGCTAAGCTAGGTGGGTTGGATGCCTCCTACATAAACAAAAAAGAAAACCCAAAAGACTATGGAATTTATATGATTCTATCTATCTAACATTGAATTAATCAAATTCATAATGATCCTCTTTTCAATCAAGATTTATAGTTTTAAAATTTCATCATAAATACATCTCTCATCAACCTCCTCTGGCAGTCAGGACTCCTCTCATATGTCCTTAGAAATGCTCGAACCTCATTAATTATGGCCTATATATATTCAAGTATGGTTGTCATATGACTCTAAAACTTAAAATATAACATTATAATTTATGGAATACTAAATTTATAACTTATAATTAAGAATTCAAACTAAAATTTACCTTTGTCAACTCCTCCTCTAGATATAATGGCTACATGAGCAAAGATATAAAACTTAGATGTCAAGCCTCATGTGCACTAGGTGTTTCCTATGAGATAAAAAAGCTTAGTTGTTAATATCATAAAAAATAGTTTTGATATTTTTTGAAAATAAGGAAAATAATAAATAAATGACAGTTATACATATGATGGGGCTCTCTAAAAATAGAAATGCTAAAGGGTCTACGATTCTAAATATTCTTGGACTTATCACCAATAGCCACACCTTAAAAAATAAAAAATGTAATAAACTTTCATTAGCATAAACATTTTACAAGAATGCATTGATATTTAATCACTTAAAAAACACCTAGTTACCTTTCCTTTGTCAACAACTTGTTCCTTGACCCTACACTCTATTCCCCATTGATTGCATATTCCCACAAGAGAAAATAAATATTAGAAACCATATATGTTCCTATATCAAATAGAAAAGAAATAAGAACATAACATAATGTATTGTAGATGTCTCAAGGTCAAATGAAATAGATGAAATGTGGCATCACCAACCTATTTTAGGTCATCCTCTATCATCAAATAAATATAAATGAAGATATTATACATTTATAGGTTAGTATGGATTAAAATTATTATATTATAAAAATTAACTTAAAATCAACTGTCATAAAAAAAAATGTATACATGTACTGACACAAAAGTTTCCTATGGCTTTGCATTCCCCTCCTGTCTTACATCATGATGTGTAGTCTCTATAGGTGCATATTTTGCATTGTACTCCTAAAATAGAAACTCATACTCTAAATGATAACCAATGGGACCTAGAAAAATATTTTGCACATTATGCAAGTATGTGGCACAAAAACATGTGATGAGCTCATTGATGATGAACTCGCACTAGCATCATCAGTACAGTAAGGAAACAATGACCTAGTTTGGGATATCAATAGGCTACTGAATCTATGGATGGCTCTAATAGTATAAGAGCTATCCTTTTCAATGATATTAGGATGTTTTACTATAGGAGGGGGGAGACATGGGAGACAATGTAGGTATATTGTTATATATGGCTTGAAAACCCCTCAGTTTGGTAAGATTTTCTTGTATCAAATATTCAATTCAAGGAGGGTTTTGAGGAACTTTGTTTCATGGCTCAATGTTATCAACATCATTTGAGTCAACCATGCCTATTAAATTGTAAAGAATAAAAAACTTATTATTTATATTAATAGTTTTTAAATTAATATTAAAAAAATGTGATTTCTATTCAAAAGACCTAATTTAAAATACAATTAAATGAAAATAATCAGATAAAATAAAAATATATAACCTACTTGAGGTTTCCTAGAATAAATACCCGATTTGCAGTCATATACCCAAAATAGGGGCAAGAAAACACCAAAATCAAACATAAAAAATGAAAAACTAGCACTCAATTTTTTTGGTTTTAAGTTGTGCTCATAGGTTTTGGGTACTTCATATTATATAAAATACCCAATATCATGTTGGGAAATAAGTTTTGGCTATAAGAGCCCTTCCCTAGTACACTATCATAAGTCTTAATAACATGAATATGGTCAGAGCTAGGAACCATAAGGAGACAAGATGCAATGTTTTTGTCTCTTGTGTACAGAATGTCAATTATATATTGTTACCCTACACCTTCTGATAGAATGATAGTATCAAGGTTCTAGGATCTAAGTAAGTCATGATTAGCAATTTCCCTATTAATAATGAACCTAAGATCTTATTGAGACTAATATAAATTTAGTCATTATTGTGCTAAGCATTGTATTTAGAATTACATTAGGTTGACAAGTGAAGACCCTATGTAATAATGGCTCAATGTATCATAACTTAGAAACTATGTCAATGGGTTCATGATATTTTATGGCTTGTTAGGATAATTGAATTATATGGTTATTATAAAAAGATGAATCAACACCCACCCTTATGAATATTACTAGTAGTCATAGATGAAGATTGTTATCAAAATTAGATAAGGGTCTACATGATAGAACTCAATATGATGTAATGCAATGAGTTGATTATTCTACAAGTAGTATTAGGTGGGTATGTGGGTATTCACAAGGATGGATTTTATGGCCCAATAAAATAAAATGGATTTATTCTATGATCGATTTTAAAACTATGTGGCTATGTGAACATCCTGATTACTTGACATAATTGATACACCTTATAATGTATTATCTCATAATTATAACAATATACTATTAGTAATCAAACTATATATAATTGAATAAAAGTATATTATTTATGATTTTTACATTTTTGTTATTTTGATTTGTGATATGTATTCAAAAATAATTTTCATGTTGGTTGATTTAATTGTATAGATTCAACATATCATCATTATGATAGGAAATGGATTATGATGTGGCTCAAAATGTTAGTTGTATCATTTGATTAGATATTAATGTTGATATGCAGATTCTGATATTTTAATGTTTTAAATGTCTTATGTGAAAATGATTAGACAATAAAAGTTGATTCTGATGTTAAGGTGAATTATTTAATATGAAATTTTCATGCACATATATACATGCATTTATATGAATTTTTTCATTGGGCTACTGATGTTCGAGTTGAGTGTGTAGACAATTGAACCATGGAATTTAATTTTCAAAACAAGGTCCAAACTTATGTGGACATAATATTTCCAAGGGAAATGGAAGGATTCAAAGTCTTGTTATGATGTGTTTATTTCATAAATGTAATCTTGCATGTGTGTAATATATATATATATATATATATCTTTGTGTGTGTGTGTGTGTGTGTGTGTGTGTATGTATGTATGTATGAATGAATGAATTAGAGACATGTCATTTGTGATGTGTAATGTGTTTTAATGTGTCACTTGACACTTATAATTGTCCATGTGTTGATGACATGTCACCTAGGTTTTTGGTGACGAGGTCACTCAATCTTAGTCTTATTTCTATTAAATGTTTAAGTACACCCACTTGGGAGAGGGTGTAAGGATTGGTCGACATCATACTAAATTTTGAATTCAATCTTGTCAACGATTTTAAGGGACCTAAATGTGGTCCTAAAGTGCCATTCTTCATCCATAGGGTAGTATGACATATTAGAGGCCTAAATTTGACCATAGTAGTGCTTGGATAGCCTATGAGACCCCTTAACTAATGCATTCTTCCACCAATTAAAAATTTGAGGTTTTCCCATGAGTTTACCCTCACACTCCCACTTGGTCAAAGTTTCTTTTTTTCAAGTGACTACAATGTAAGAAATAGGGCTTTATGTTTCTACAAACAATGGGATAGTAGAGAGTCTTTTTAGAGGAGTGGTCACAAACTAGTGGGGTGTTCACCAACTCTCTAAGTTTAGAGACAATTAGAGTTTTTTGAAGAAAGACTAAGGAGAAGGAGCTCTTCATAAAATTTAATTGACTTTAGCTTGGACCAAGATTGGTTCCCATTCCATGACCTTCTTTTGCACTTTTATAATGGTGTTGTAATCTTTTTATATTGTTGTTGGTGAAATCAGGTTTTGTGTTGTGTTGAGGTGATTGTAGGTTGTGTTGTGTTTACTTTCTTTGGATTTTTTTCTTTGTTCTTGCTTTTGAGTGTTGATTGTTAATGGTTGTGAAAGCTTCGCTCACACTTGGGAGGGAAGAGATGCCTTTGGTGAAGGGTTTAGTTGGGCTCGACATTGAAATTGAGACACTTTTCTCTTAGAGAGGGTTTGTTTATTCATGGAGTATGGACTCCATTGAAGCCATATGCCTTGTTTGCTATTATGGGAAGTATAAGTGTATTGATGTGATGAGGATGATGTATTTTGGTATCCTTGAAGAGGTATTTGTATTATGGGAGGTATAAGTGTGTTAATGTGATTTGGAGGATGTATTTTGATAACTTTGAAGAGGCATTATGCAATTATAGATGTATATGTGTATATAGATATGGCATTCTTGTCTTTAGAGAGCTGACCTTCAACCATTGTTTTATTATTCCAATGGTGAATCATTGTGTTAAAGCTTGGAGGGATTGTAAATGTATTTTAATATTGTGTTTGCATGCATTGTGAAATGATTGAGTGTAACTCTATTTGAGGCTTGTTTCCCCTAGCTTGGTGAGTGATGGGGACACAACCCAAGAACAAAATGGACACAACAGAAAAGGGGAAAATTATATTAACTGAGAAAATAAGCTAGTACAAAAAGTACAAAGAAAATAAACTTCAAAACATGCCCTAAGGGCTTACAATAGCATAAATCTGGAGATAATTTCTCCTTTCAGTACCTCCTCTCAAACTCCACTCCGAACTGCCTTTTACAATGCCAAGAATCTCCTTAAATAGACCTCGGAGGGTTAAGGACTAGGAGTACATTCTAGAAAGTGCTAGTAGGCATCCATCAAGAAAATAGAAGGTTCTAGAAGCTACGTTAGAAGTCGGTGCAAATCTAGTAGAATCCAAAAACGGTAACCGAACTTTCGAGAGGCATAACTTTTGAACCGTAGCTCCGATTGATGAACCGTTTAACTTTTTGGAAAGATCTTGAAGTGCTCTATAGCCCTATGGACGAGCTTCACTCGTCTCCTATTTTTTGGCCCTTTTTGAGGTCATTTAATGCCCCTAACCTGACTTTGAAGCATTCTTAGGAGGTCTCCAAAACTCTAAAAACTATAATAACTTTCAAACCGTGGGGCCTTTTGACCTGATTCTTTTTCTGGAATGCTCTAAATCATAATTACATTCATCTGGCCAATTCACACCTTCTAGGTCACCAAAATGATGGCCTAATTGCATGCTTCTATTTTTTCAGGATTTTCTAGCACACTGATAGTTGAACTGTGAGAGTTGGAACCTTTATTTGACCCAAATGGGTTTCCAAAAATGAAAACACATGAAACAAAAACTAAGTCTAAGTACATTTTTTTTTTGGGTGACATAGGATTTCCCTTATAACTCTGGATGCTCCTGCATCAAACACCCAGGGTAGATTGAAAAGTGACCCTGTCACTTTATGAATGGTAGAGGAAATCCCAAATGGGAAACGTCAGCTGCTGAAATCCAAGTTGAGTCCTCGATCGGTCGTCCTTTCCATTTGACCAAATACTCTTCATACTGCCTATTTTTGGTACTCCTACCCACACGATGATCTAGAATGTCTTCTATCTCCTCCTTCTTAGAAGCAAGAATTGGACATGGCTCTAACTCCAGCTCCTTATTTGCACCATCATCATGATACTCTATTAAATCTACAATGTTGAAAATGGGAGAAATGTGAATACCATCTGGCAGCTCCACTTCATATGCATTTCCTGAGTCATGTTTCTTCAAAATTTGGCAGGGGCCAAATTTCTTCATTTTCAGCTTGTTGTAAGTACTGGCTAGAAATCTTTCTTTTCATAAGTGCACCATGACTAAATCCCCTACTTGGAATTCCTTATGTCTTCTCCTTTGATCAAACCTAGCTTTATACTCTTGATTCATCTTGGTAATGTGTGCTTTAACCTCCTCATGTAGACACTTGATATGTTTAGCAAATTCCTCAGCTTCAGCACTTGTCCTTTCCCCTTGTTCTATCTTCCTCAATTCTGGTGCAGTCCTTGGGCTATTCCCATATACAATTTGGAATGGTGATTTTCCAGTACTCCTATTTATAGAATTATTGTAAGCAAACTCTGCTTGTGGTAGAATCAAATCCCATCCCTTGGGCTTATCCCCAACTAAACATCTCAGCAAATTGCCCAAACTTTTGTTTGGTTGTTAGTTTGTGGGTGATGCGTGGAACTGAATTTTAAGTCTGTTCTCAACTTTTTCCATAATGTCCTCCAGAAATATGCCACAAATTTAGTATCTCTGTCAGAAACTATACTCCTTGGAAGACCGTGTAGTCTTACCACCTCTTTGAAAAACAAGTGTGCAATATGAACAGCATCATGAGTTTTGTGGCATGGAATGAAATGTGCCATTTTGGAGAACCTATCAACCATCATGAATACTGAGTCATTACCCCTTTGTGTCCTTGGAAATCCAAGAAAAAAATCCATACTTATGTCCTCCCATGGCCTTGATGGAATAGGAAATGGCTGATATAGGCCAGTATTGTGACTAAACCCCTTGGAAACTTGACAAACCTGGCAACTCTGTACAAACTTCTTCACATCCTGTGAAATTTGAGGCCAAAAATAATGTTCTCTAAGAATAAAAATGGTCTTATCTCGACCAAAATGTCTTGCCATCCCTCCACTGAGTTTCTCCTTAATCAAATTTTTCCTCATGGAACTCCTTGGAATGCACAACTAACTACCTTTGAACAACATGCCATCATGAATCAAATAGGCTAACCACTTGGTTCTATCTATAGAAACAAGCTCTTTACAAGCTTTCCATGCTTCAACAAAATCAGGATCCTCAGGGTACAAATTCTTGAGTTCATCAAACCCAACTACTTCAACCTGCATTACTGTAAGCAACAACTGTCTCCTACTTAGTGCATCTAACCCTGTTAGATTTTCCACTTCTGTGTTTCAACACAAATCTATAACTCTGCAAGAACTCTACCCATTTCATATTCCTCTAATTCAATTTACCTTAGCTATTTAGGTATTGTAATGCCTGATGATCAGTATACAAAAAAAATTCCTTTGGCAATAAATAATGCCTCCATTTCTTTAAGGCCTAAACTATTGCATATAACTCTTGATCATAAACAGAATACTTCTTCTTTGCATCATTCAATTTTTCACTAAAGTATGCAATAGGCTTACCTTCTTGGCCTAATACAGCCCCAATAGCGCTACCACTAGCATCACAATCAACCTGGAACACTTTTCTAAAATTTGGAAGTGCCAACACAAGCTATTTTGTCACCTTCTTCTTCAGTAATTCAAAACTTCTCATAGCTGTTGCAGTCCATTTGAACTCTTTTCTATCTGCTCTTATTGTATTAGTTAGGGGTGAACATATGCCACTGAAATTCTTAATAAACTTCCTGTAAAAACTAACTAGACCATGAAATGATCTTATCTCAGTAGCAGACCTTGGAGTAGGCCATTCCAAGATGGCTTTTACCTTCTCTGGATCCATTTTGAGACCTTTAAGTGATATAACAAACCCCAAATAGACTAACTCCCTTTTTGCAAAGATACACTTCTTCAGATTAATTAATAGTTTCTCTTCCCTTAGCCTTTCAAGGACACTACGAATATGCAGTAAATGTTCTTGCAAAATCTTGATGAAAATTAAAATATCATCCAAATTGACAATAACAAATTTTCCCAAGAACTTCTTAAGTACCTCATTCATGAGCCGCATGGAGGTGCTTGGGGCATTCGTCAATCCAAAGGGCATGACTAACCACTCATAAAGACCCTCCTTGGTCTTGAAGGATGTTTTCCACTCATCTCCTTCTCAAACCCATATCTGGTGATAACCACTCTTTAGATCTATCTTTGTGAAGTACTGAGCTCCACTCAAGTAGTCCATAAGATCATCCATCCTTTGCAAAGGAAATTGGTACTTGATGGTTATCCTATTTATAGCTCAAGAATCTGTACACATCCTCCACTCTCCATCCTTCTTTGGTGCGAGTACTATAGGTACTATACATGGACTCGAGCTCTCTCAAATCAAGCCCTTCCTTAACAGCTCCTGAACCTGTCTGTTTAGCTCCTCTGTTTTAGTAGGAGTCATCCTGTGGGTAGCCTTGTTAGGGAAACTAGCTCCTAGAATCAGATCTATCTAATGACTGATTTTCCTTACTGGTGGCAATCCATCTAGAACATTATCAGAGATAATATATCTAAATTCCCCTAGTAAATCTGAAACTTCAAGTGGTATTTCACTACTACCTTCTTTATCTTTCCTAGGAATCAAAGCATAGCACATATGCTGATATTTCATGCCATCTAAAAATTTCCTTCCATTAACAAGACAAATCCTAGCACTGCTACATACCTTTTCACCTTCCTTTTTCATGGGTTTCAATTTGTCGCAAACTCCATCCTTTTTCAGAGAGTATGTGTTTGCATGTCCATCATGTACTGCATGTCTATCAAACTGCCATGGTCTACCCAACAATAGATGGCAAACATCCATCAAAATAATATCACAGAGAACTTCATCATGGGAACTCCCAATTTTGAATTTCACTAAACATTGTTCACTTACCAGGAACTTATGATCATCTTTTACCCAAGCAATCCGATAGGGCTGGGGATGTTTCTCCCTCTTGAGCTTCAGCTTAGAGACCATCTCTTCTAATACCAAGTTATCAGTGCTACCACCATCAATGATCACATCACAACATTTATCCTCACACTTGCATCTGGTACAGAACAAACTCCTCCATTGTCTTGGTTCAATCTCACCACTTAGTAGGACTCTTTCATTTGCCAAGGTCTCTCCTCTTTTTGCATCCTTTGAACGTGATGATTGTGCATCCTCATCCACATGAGAAACCCTAGCTTGGCCCTTAGCTCTCCTATCTGTCCTTCCTTATCGTTGAGGGCATTCAAAGGCATGATGACCTTCTTCATTGCAATTGAAATAGGTACCACAGAAGCCTCCTCTTCCTTGTCCACATCCTCTACCTCTTCCTCTCTAATTTCCAAAGTCTTGATCATGGGAGCAGTTGAAACCCTCATTCCTCTAGTTCCTGCTAGTACCCACATCTTCATTTTTCTTTTGGGTTTCATTGTAGCCTCTAGATGATCTACCGCTTCCCCTTCCTCCTTGACCGTGCCCTCTTTGTCTTCCTTCAAACCTTTTATTCAGTTTCTCTTCAAGTCGTAGGGAAAATTGGTATGCCTCTTCACCGCTGGTCATTCTTACCAGACTTAATTCTTCTTGGATGCTAGGTTGCAACCCACTGATATAATGAGAAACCTTCTCCTTATTTTCTTTTGCATGCCCTACTCTAATCAAGAGTCGGTAAAATTCATCTGTATATTCTTGGACTGATATTCCTGCTTGCTTTAACCCATGCATCTTCTTAAACAAATCAAGCTCATAGTCCATAGGAATGAACTGCTTCTTCAATTTTTCCACCATGCGATCCCATCTTGTGATCTTCTCCTTTCATCTTCTATTTCTTTCCAATTGAACCTCTTGCCACCAAATTTTTGCATGGCCTTTCAGTTTGGCCTACTTAACCCTATCTAGGTCCCTTATATCCTCATACTCAAAGTATTCTTCTAGTTCATTGATCCAATCGATCAACTCATCTAGTTTCAGATCTCCTAAAAATACACCCACTTCAATTGTAGGTCTTTTCCCAAACTTAGTAATGGCCCTAGAAAGCCTTTCCTCTACATGATTCAAAACTTCCCTGTCAAATTCCCCTTCTAGTTCCATTACTTCTTCTTTATTTTCATCCTCTCTATCATCACCTGCAGCAACATTTGCTCCTCTACGGAGCTCCTCTTGCAATGCCTGTAGCTGCCTTTGGAGGGCTCTAACCTCCTTAGGATTAATAGCTCTGGCCCTTTTTCCATGCTCTCTTCATGGAGGCATCTTGTAACTCGAACCCACAACCACACAATCCTAGTGCAAATTGCCTCATAGTCAGCACTCTGTCTACACACTCAAAAAAACCAGCTCTGATACCACTTGATGGGGACACAACCCAAGAATAGAATGGACACAATAGAAAAGGGGGAAATTATATTAACTGAGAAAATAAGCTAGTACAAATAGTATAGAGAAAATAAACTTCAAAACATTCCCTAAGGGCTTACAATAGCATAAATCTGGAGATAATTTCTCCTTTCAGTACCTCCTCTCAAACTCCACTCTGAACTGCCTTTTACAATGCCAGGAATCTCCTTAAATAGACCCCAGAGGGTTAAGGACCAGGCATAAATTTTGTACCATAGCTCTGATTGATGAACCATTTACATTTTTGGAAAGCTCTCGAAGTGCTCTATAGCCCTAAGGATGAGCTTCACTCGTCCCCTATTTTTTGGCCCTTTTTGAAGTCATTTAATGCCCCTAACCTGACTTTGAAGCATTCTTAGGAGGCCTCCAAAACTTGAAAATTGTAATAACTTTCAAACCGTGGTGCCTTTTGACCTGATTATTTTTCTAGAATGCTCTAAATCACAATTACATTCATCTGGCCAATTCACACCTTCTAGGTCACCAAAATGATGGCCAAATTGCATGCTCCTATTTTTTCAAGATTTTCTAGCACACTGATAGTTGAACTGTGAGAGTTGGAACCTTTATTTGACCCAAACGGGTGTCCAAAAATGAAAACACATGAAACAGAAACTAAGTCTAAATATAATTTTTTTTGGGTGACACAGGATTGCCCTTATACCTCTGGATGCTCCTGCATCAGTGAGTGGCTTTTTAGAAGCCTAGAATGGGAGGTGAGCCTCCATGGTTCTTGGTTCTATTTTGTTTTTGAATGTTTGTGAGAATGGGATCTATGAATAAATTAGGGTTTTTCCATTGGCATTGTTGAAGAATCAAGTGTTGTGAAGAAATGAATCCATTCCATGTCATTTTGTAATATGTTATGATAGAAAAATCTCCATTTTTGTTCTCTAAAATGTGAGAGGGATTTACCCCTATTGTATATTATTGTGACTATCTAAAGTGATATTTGATGCTATGTATATAGTTGGCATTGTAAGAGAAAGATTGTATCTTTTTCTTTGTTGTATAGGAAGGAAAGAAATAGTTCCATAAAGGAATATCCATTGTTGTGTAATTCATGTTGAAGTTATGTGATTAAGTTACATGTCCTTATGTAGATTCATGTATTCAATCAATAGTTTGACCTTATAGAATTTTCATGTGAGAGAACCATTTAATATTCATTGTTATGTATTTTGATGCAATAGAAATAAAAAGTTATTTTATTGAAACACTTCATATGTATGCATGGAAAAGGATTCAATATGTTTCAATATCAAGAGATGCCATATAGATTTTTATCATCATTTGCAAACATACAATTGATCTTGTGCAAACTGCATCTAGTGTTCTAAACTTTTGATTTTTAAAAATATTAATGATAATATAGATTAGGTGGATTCAATAGAGGAACATCAAATATACGATTTAAAAGGAATAAGGAAGTCAAATTAGACATCATCAAATCCACAATCATGAATCTCATAAAATAAGAAGAAAGAAAGAAAGCTAAGCCTTGTAAAGTGACATACTAGGCACTACTAGAGTTTTCCAATTAGGCAAGCCATAGAGTAGTGATTGGCCTTGCAAAAAGGGTGTACTAAAATTGGTACTTTCTTGAATCAAGAAATAGCATGCTGCTAGCTCACAAAGGTTCTCATACATGGACAAAGCTAAGGGTGAAGGTTCTAGCTTAGGAAGGTAGTGGCTCATGCTGTACTAGCTCATAAATGACCTTTGTGCAGGTCCATACTAGCTCATGAAGAAGGTATTGACTCATTCATTAAGGTCTATACTAGCTCATGAAGGACCCTTTTTATGGTCCATACTTGCTCATGAAGAAGGTACCATCTCATTCATTAAGGTCCATACTAGCTCATGAAGGTCTAGTTAGTCTAGTCATCTGCACTAGCTCATGAAGGTCCAACCCATATCGGCAAAGCATAAAACTCATAGTGAAACATGCATGTACATTTGCATTTACTCGTTGGATTTTGAATGGGAGGGGCAATTAGATCCCCTCCCAACTATAGATCAATATCTTATTATTAGGGATATTTCCTTGGAATCTTCCCTATATAACCCTTATAATATAAACCTCCTAAAAAACTTCATTAAATCAACAAAATAAGGACATACTAATCATATTGATATGTATTGATGGAGACCCTAATATCATGTGACACTCCCTTACTTGTTTTAAGATTAGTTATTCCTAATATTTAGTAAAATTTCTTAGGAAGTTCAAACCTCTATTACAAAGGACAACAAAAAAGAAAGTGATAATAAAAATATCTTGGAAAAATAAACCTATCCAAAGAAATGGCCATAACACTCAACTTTACACTAAACCCAAAACATCAGTCAAAGCATGTCATTAAGTTTGATAGAAACAAAACAAAATCAGAAAATACCCAAAAGGTAAGAGACTCCCACTAAGGCTGATGAACTTCATGCACACCATCTATCACCCTCTCCTCACACATGGGAAGGGCTCCATGCTCCAAAAAAAATAATGGGTTTGCAAAAAGGAAAGGGGAAGTTTGGTAGAAAGAAAACAAGCAAATAATTCCCCAAAAAAATGCAAAAAGGTCCTTCTTCCTTGGAGCATAGGGATGAGCACCCAAATGGGGCCATTTTGAAAGAAGAGATTCCCTCACACATGTGGCACATGAGTCTTAGAGGACCAAGTTTTGTAAAAGGGAAGTAATTTAGGTGTTAAGGGGAGAGTGTTGAGGAAAAGGGTTAGCAAAGTAGGAAATTGTTTTAATATAGTTAAAAGGAAAATTATATGGGTTAGTTTAGTATGTATAAAACAATAAAATTAATAAATAGGGATTAGTTAATCAGGGTTAGTAATTGATTTCTATGATTACCTTGAGGAGTTTGTTAGTAGATAAAGTTAGGTTTATGTTAGTAAGATGTTATTATTAAGTAGCAAAAGGATTTGAATATTGTTTACAATTAGTAAGAAAGGGTATGTGCTTAGGAATTTAGTAAGTTTAATGAATTTATTTAACTAGATGATTGTGGTAAATAAGAATATGTAAACGAGTTCATATTATTATTATGAGTTACTAAGGATGTTTATTTAGATGGTTAGTATGTTAGGTTTTATAAGTGGGATGGGTTGTAAGTGATAATGTTAATAGGGTATCATGTATTTTCCATGATATGGATGTATATAGATTATGTGTTATTAAATTACTATAATATATTATAGCTAGAAAATAAATTTTTGATTATACCCATTTACAATGAATATTAACAAGAACACTTAATTGTAAAAGAATTAATATAGCATTAATAAAAGAAGTCAATATAAATTTTGAATGCACCCACATATGCTCATAGATTTTGGATATACTGATCCTATGCAAATTGTAAACATGTTATCACTGTAAGTGGATGAACCAAATGGATGAACTTCCATAACAGAGTAGTAAGAGATACCAATCAGTGCACACTTTAAGAAACCCCATGAATACCTTAAAAATACTCACCCTTGAAATACGTAACATACTATCACCTAGTTGTAACCAGACAATGTTGCTATGTGTTATCACCATAAATGCATATTGTGTTATTCAAGATTTGAAGCTTCCTATATTACAAAAAAAAAATTAGTGATTTTATTCATTGTAAAATTTGGCCATGATATTGGCACACCATGATCTTGTGCATACCCATCATAGGAAAGTGATAATTATTGAGTAAAAGCGGGATCTAATCAATAAAAGTAAGTTTCAACTATAGCTCATATTCTGCTACTTTCTAATCAATGTAGTAGTTTTTTGATTCCTTAAAAAAGGTGGATTTAATAATTTTAAATGTAAATATCCTTTCCAAGTACAAACTTGATGACTGTTGTGAAATCCTTGGAAAATCTAGATCGATATGTTGGTTGTTTTTCAACTATTGAACAACAAAATGCTCAATAACAAGTTAATAATACTTACAAATATAAAGATTAGCTACTTCCCATTAACAATTATGTATGCATATTTTTTGGATCTAACTTCGACAAAACCATGAATGGTTTTCTACTCTTTAGGCTCTGCAAAACCAAGGTGGGTATACCTAGGGGATGATTCAAATAAATTTTTTTGTATGAGAATTATATTAGTTTCATTTTGATTCTCATCTTCTATCTCTGACATATACATAGTTTATCCGTTCCTTGAAATTTTAGATGATATACATCCCTTATAACAGATTTGGTCACAATTCTTCTCAGATTTGCAAATATTTCCAACAAAGTAGCTAACTAAGACTGAGAGATTATATGCAAATAAGTGTTGACCACCTTCGAAACTCTTTAGAATAGTAAAATAAAATTGACTTTGATTTTAGACTCGATGCTTATTCATGATCTACCTAATTGTAGACTACATTAACTAGATCAATGCCTATTCCATTGGGATTCAAAGTCTACTCCAATTTATAGGATCTACTTTTTTTCATTACAACAAATATTATCAACAATTCTTATTGGAATTCATTCTTACAAAAATCCTTTCTATTACCATAGCAATCCCATCAAATTCACAAAATTAAGTGTAACAGAGAAAATTATACATCATAATATTCTTTTGGTAGGCCTCATTTCTATTACATCTCTTGGAACACTAAAAACTCCATGATTTGATTGTTTTATTAATCTAATTCTTTAGAGCAAGTGGCTATCAGGCTTGAAAGTGATGTGTCTTGTTCTGTTACCTACAAGCTCACCTCAACTCGAGGGTTCTCACTATCTTCATCATGAACTATTAGAGTAAAAGTTGCATCTGCATCTTCTTCCACCCCATCATCTTCTACCATTTGTTCTACAAACAAATTTTTTTCTTTTCATTCATTGAAAGCAATGACATCAAGCCAATCAAAATTTAGGATTTCCCTTTGTGTTGTTATTACAGAATTTCTAACTGCTTCTATCTCAATGAGGTCCTTTCTTATGGTTGTATAAAATAACTTTAGTTTAACCAACTCTTCATTGGTCATTTCCCATAGCATATGCCCTTTTTCATTTATTAGGTTATTCATTCTCTGGCACAATATTTCATCTAATTCATTTTTCCACACTTCCTTTTTGTTTATTCTATCAACCTTTTTTAGAGCACTAGGGAAAAGGTAAAACTTCTTAGCTATGTACTTAGAGAGCCAAATGGTTATTCTTTTTTGAATAGACACCTCTTGATTATCAAAATCCTCCAACTTATTTAATAAATCAAAAATCTTTTCTATCTGGTGACATGGTAGCTAGATGGCAGATATGCACATAGTAGTAATATCATTATTTCTTTCACCCCACTTCTATAAAAGGGGTATTAATTTGTCTTCATCTCCTATTATGTCATCCTAGACAACTACAACTCTTGCCAACTGATCATAAAACATTTGCCATTCAATTCTATCTACCAAGAACAAAATTGTTTGCCTCAATTTTTCTTCATATTGATTATTTAATTCTATACACATTGCATACAATTTATTCTTCTCTTCTTCAAATTCCTCTATAGTGTAGAATTCAGGACTCTATTGTGTGTCTAGGATTTCAACAATTGGGATTGACCTAAATGGTTCAATTACTGTCCAAGGGTATACAATTCTTGGCCTATTGGATTCCCCCACCTTTCTATTCCCAAGTTGCTTGTCCATTTGAGAGACCTTATTCTCTAGTAATTGTATTTGTCTACCCTTTTCCCTATGTGCCTTCATAACTTCTTCAAATTTACCATTTAATTCTAATAATTTATTCTATTCTTTTCCAGACACCATATTCCCAAATTTTACCATTTCTGAAGCCATTCGAATAATTTTCTAACTACTTACTTCACTGGCCCTATATACTATAAGAGCACTAGTATGTTCTGCACTTGAAATTTATTGCATTCTAGTTTTCTCTCTCTTCTCAATTGACCAAATTACTAGGGCTTGATAGTCATAATTGAATTTAATTCCCTTATGTTCCTATAGTATTTCTAGTTCTATTTTATATTATAAATTCTTCTCCTTCCTAATTGAGTAAAAGCGCATAGCGTTAGCTATGTCGCACTCAAGAAAAACTAAGACCCCAGACTCCTTAGCCAACTACCTCCAAACCTCAGGTGTTAATTGGGAAAAATCACTCAAAAAATAGACTTTACCTCCTCTTCAATGATAGAAACTAATTTTCTAGGTTACCTTGCCTTTATTTTCTTGCACACCTTCTCAAAATTTCCTATATTCTTTCTCCACAAAAATTATGCAAAAGCCCTAGACTTAACAATTTTTTTGTCATTTATAAACTTTTTAGATGCTTGAGCAATTATTGTGTCTATCTCCTTACATTGATAATCAGAAATTATAATGTCTAAGGGGGATACAAGAGGCTCTTGAGGCACTCCTCTTTCTATGTCTATAGTGGTAACAATTACATCCCCTTCTCCACCAATATATCTCAGTTGCTTTGTTAACGATCCTTCATCATCTATTCTGATCAGTGTTTGACTTGGGGAATACTCATCTACATGAGAAGAGTACCCTTGTTCCATTTTTTGCCTCTTTGGAGCACTAGCTATAGTTGGACTCTATGGCCTTGGTCTTCTATGAGGGGGAACTTATTCTATGTTTTGAACTATCACATACCCAACCCTCTTCTGCAATGTATACTGACTAGGAGCAACTATCATTCTACTGTTAGGATACACTTTGACATATGTGTCCTTCTTCTCATTCATGGTTTGCATTATTACAACAAAGTTATTCCCCAATATTTTTTCATCTTTCAAAGGATCATAACTAGAGTCAAATGCATTAATGAATTCTAGAACTTTGCTAAATGCTTTCTGTTTTCTTTCCTCGTGTCTTGTTCATGTAATGAGAAGATATATCTAATAAAATCCTCAAGGAAATACACTTGCTATATGATATGGGTGGCTTTTGTCCTTTCTCTTAGAAGATCAAAGAATCCCTTTGGATCAACGTAGCTTGCATGCAATTTTTCCATGTTGTACTTATTGAAAAATAAACTTAGATGTCTCCATCCCTTCCTCACAAGAATGAAATCATGAACTAGAGTAACAATTGGAAAGAAAGTGCCTTGACTCTTACCAATAATGTCTCTCTCCTCAATAGTTTTGATCTACCACAATGATTTTGTTATCCCTATCTTCAATGCCACATGGAAAGGTAGAACATGAGGATTTCCTGAAAAATGATATACTCTAACAACTATAGAAAAATTATATGCTATTATATCCCCACAATTATGACTAACCAAGAACCCTTTTGCATGATCTTTGGGTTTGACCAATTATAACAGTGATGGTGGAATTCTAGGGCTATCCCCTTTCAAAAGAAATATAAGCCTAGATGCAAACTACCTTTCAAACCTTAAAAAACTAGCATTTTTAGCCTCACAAGTCATATCAATGCTACACAATTGGAATAGATTCTTTTCACTGTCCCTTGTCAATTCTAGTTCCATACCTTTAGTATAAAAGGAAACTCCTTTAAAAATACATATATGCATGAGTAGGGAGTACCAAAAAAAGGGTTTGTTTACCTCTCCATTTGATATTCCTACCAAACTATTATTTATTTCTTCTGCTAGGAAAGAGGGAAAATCCAAAATATTGCTCATTCCAAACTGTAATGTTTGAGCCATGATAAGAATAATAGATCCTAGGATGTAATCCCCTTCATCCATTCAAAAAATTTGACAAAGGGAAAAGTACAAAGCCTATGCCCTAAGATTGAAAAATTTCATCATCAGTGGCTCTGGGGTATTGTGTGTAACTAAAGGTAATGTTCCAATTATAGTAAAATGTTGTTGGGGAGGCCCTACTCTTAAGTACATTCTCTGTGCATCATACCTTTCTTGAAGGTCATCTATATAATTAATCTATTGCACAACACAGTTAGGGTTGATGTTGAAAACCTCATGAATTAGCTCAAGAGAAACCCTAAATAAATTATCACCTACATAATTCTTGACATACTTGGTAATTGGATCATATTTCTTGGCCAAGTAAACCAGTAAATAACTGTCATAGAAAACCCCAAGAACTACTAATTTTCAAATATAAAACTCTCAAAAATTACTTAAAAGGGTATCTAATTTTCTTTCCACAAACCATTTCTTGAACAATTCTAAACCTCCCATGGAAATCTGAGCATGTTTGTAATTATTTTCCTTATCGTTGTAACCCTCTACAACTATTAACCTAGGGTTCTTCACAATGAACTCTCTTCCTATTGTTATTTCATGCATAGATGGGGGAAATTGTCATTGATAGACCTCTTAAGATAGTTGGTGTGTCTAGAGAATTCATTTTGTGGAGGAATTTTGAAAACTCTAAGCTTCACACAACACCAAATTCTTGATTTTTAGAGGTTGCAAAGTACTTACCCACTAGATTGTGCCTCTTTCCTGTACAATTTTTCTACAATTCATCAGATCACCTAGTAAAATTATGTGCCCTAGTTCTACAAATTCTTTGTTCTCTGATAACCTTTTATGATTTTGTGGCTTAATAATAGTGGATTCATAAATTATATTCATGCATTTAGATCACACGAATGAGTTATGAGTGACATTTACTTCCATTAGCCATTATTTTCATGTTGCATTCAAACTTGAATCTTATTTGTTGATTTCATTACATCAAAGAACCCTATTTCAAAAAAAAAAAATCTTTATAGCTTTAAAGATCTCTTGCATTTTGATAATGTGGGCAAGTGCTAGCTATTAATCTTCCCTCAAATAAATGATCAAGAAAATGAAAATTTTTATGGCAACATGGGAAAAAAGATGATCCAATTAGTACAATAACCCTTCTAGCCTGTGATACATTAGCAAACCTTGGTTGCAATTGTTCCCACTTTTCCATGTGTCAAGTTAGCAATTCCCCACATTATTTAAATCTCTTACATCTTGATAATGTAGGTAAGCACCGACCCTTGATCTCAATAAGATCGATGATCACAAAAACTTGTATCCTTATATCACCTAGGTAGCTATCTTGACCAATAGGATATCACCTTTCAAATCAATGTGCTCTTAGAAGTCTAACAATAGCATAGACTGCAATATTAATTTTGATAATTTCTATGCCCATGACATCATTTTCAACTTGGCATATACATGGCATGTTATACCAATGAATGCATTACAATTCATCAAGGTTTTACAACTTGGCAAGACTTAGCAACCTTCCCAAATTTTGGTCCCACTATGCCATGCGGCGCATTGGCACTTGCCTGCATTATTTAAAGCTTGATCATTTTCTTAATGCAAGTAAGTGCTCCCTATCGATCTTGATAAGATCAACAATGAAATAAAATCTTTTCCCATTAGGATCTACTCAGCCAAGTAGACCAATGAAATACTTTCTTTATGCTCATCTCATTTGAAAATTTCCATGAAAAACATCATTACTACCCTCTGACAATATGGGTCAATGACATCACTATGTGCTATGTGTCTTGTTGGTGCTTCCCTTCTTTGTGTAATTGTCATGCATTTTATTAATGTGGGTAAGTTCTCTCCATAGTTCTTACCAAGATTTTCAGTGCATCATAATTGATCATAGAGTAACATTTTCATTAAAGAGCCAACCAATAATGTCGTAGGAAAATTGAACGTGTATTGAAGGGTACTAAGAACTCTGCAAAAATGGTTTGACAAATCTGACAGTCTACAGACTTTGTAGCACACTGAGTTTCTAAGATCAACAAGGGCTACATGATGCAAAGGAACTTTCCTACTTTACTTAAAGTTCTTGCATGTTCTTAATGCAGGTAAGCTCTAATAATTGATCTAACTCAAATTGACAATCACATAGAACTATGAAAAAAATCACCCAGATTATAGAAATCAACCAATGGGAAAGCATAAAAGTGGAAGATGTTAGGATGTTGCATTGTGATAGGGTTATAACATCATTCAGGTACATGTGTCTCAATAGTGCTTCCTCACTTTACTTAAGTCTCTTGCATCTCCATAATATGGGCAAGTGTTATTCGTTGATCTTGCCAAGATCAATGGCTGACAAAGACCATGCTTTCAAATAGAGGAAATATGACCCTAGCTAATGATTACTTAGAAAATAAAGGGTTTAAATCATAGAAAATAAAAATAAAGTTATCTTTTATGACAAAAGAAAAACTTAGGAATAATGTACTTTCCATGCCAATTTTGAAAACACTAACCCTTTTGAAAATTAGGGCAAAAAATGAGCGTTCTAACCTATCCTTTAGGAAATTGAACTAGGGTTTTAATTTAAGACTACCACATCAACACAAAGGGCCTTGGTTTTTCCTTCATGGGGTACTCATAAGGAACATACAAGGATAAAGGCCAATAGTGGCTCTATCTGGGGACATTGAGTTTTTTGGATTCAAATGAGGGCTCATAATTTCTAGGAGAAACAGACCACCAAATAAAGTTTTCTTAAAAATTGACAACTTTTGAGAGAGCAATAGCAACAAGGAAAAAAATATTCATAGGAAACTATACAAAGACCAAGGATATACAAAATATACAAGGGGGGCTATACTACCCTTCATGGATAAAACAAGTATTTTAGTAAATACCTCTTCAAGAACTGTCCATGAACTACTAGTTCAAGAATATTACCTGTCAAATCCTTGAGAATATAAGTCTTCTCCCCACATACTCTCAATCAAATAGGGACCTAACCATATGGGATCAAACTTACCATGTTTTCCTTTATCCTTAATCGTAGCATTCCACATGAGGACTAAATCTCCATCTTCAAATTTCTTGCTCACTATCCTTTTATCATAAAGTGTTTTGACCTATAGTTGCAACTTTTGATTTATAATTGATGCCTCTTTCCTCATCTCAATCAATCCAACTAACTCATCCAATCTTTCTTGCATATCATCAATGACATCCTCATCATACATTTGAAAGTAGTTATACAAGCTCATTAGGTTATTATGAGGCATCCTTGCCTGAATTCCATATACCATATCAAATGGGGCTACACTAATGGCTTTCTTCATAGTCACCCTATCGACCCATATTGCTAGTTGTAACTTGTGATCTCATGCCTTCTTGTTATCATCTAAGGTCCTCTTAATGAATTTTAACAAGATTTTATTTATGGATTCAACTTGTCCATTTCCATGTGGAGGATAAGGAGAAGAAGCTGATCTTGTTATCCCATATTTATCACAAAATTTTATAAACTCATCAGATTTGAAACAAATTGCATTATCTCTCAGAATTTTTTGTGGGCAACCAAATCCTGAAATGATGTTGTTGAGAAAAAAATTATTTACAACCGTACTAGTTGCATTTCTTGTTGGAATTGTCTCTACCCATTTTTTGAAGTAACTAGTAGCAACTAAAATCCAAGAATAGCTAGTGCTAGATTTAGGTGAGATCTCACCTATGAAATCCATACCCCATTGCTGAAATCATGCTTGGACCTCAATTGACTTTAATGGAGTATTACCTAATAATTTCAATTTTCTTGCAAACCTTTGACAAACATCACATTTCCTAACCATGATCTAAGCATCCTTAAAAAGGGATGACCACTAGAATCCAGCTCTCGTTACCTTGTGTGTAGTGGTCTTTGCCATATAATGCCCTCCACAAACTCTAGCATGCATTTGATTCAACACTTCTTTTGACTTTTCTTGGTCAACACATTTTAATAGTACTCCCTCAAATTTTCTCTAGCATAAATTGTTCCTGACAATTATATAGCTAATGGCTTGTAAATTAGTACTCCTTTTCTCATTTTCAATCAAATGGGAAGGAGCTTCCATGTGTTGTAGATCACGATAACATTAGTATACCACTCATAGTGACCCATGTCACATAAGTTAGATCTGAAGTCATCTACTACCATATTTATCTTATTAGCATCCAAATTAGATTGAGCCATAAGTTTAGCTAGTCCTTGACCTCTTACCAATTTTGTTATTTGTATTTCAATATTAAATTCTTGGATCCTATTAATCCACTTGCATCTTCTCCCTAATACTTCTTGTTGACAAAAAATGTCCTTTACAATAGCACTTGGTACAAATGCAATGATAATGCAACCTACCAAATAACATGTAAAAGCCTTAACAACTTTCACCAAAGAATATGCTTGTTTCTCATTTATCTCATATTTTAGTTCAATAGGCTATAATGACTTACTGAAGAATGCAATTGGTTGTTCATATCCATCCCCATTCTTTTGCAACAAGACTATAGCTATAGGATGGAAAGATGCAAAAGAGAATATGTGCATTGGTTTTGTGTAATCTAGAGTCCTAAGGACTGGAGCATTCTTTATGGAAGTTTTAATATCTTGAAATGCCTATGAAGGTTCACCATCCCAGTTAATAGTAGCTCCTTTCTTGAGCATTTTAGAAATAGGTTTGCTATTATCTCAACAAAATTTGTAATAAACCTCCTCAAAAAGTTAACTTTCCTAAAGAAAGATTGTATTCTTTTCACATTTTTTTGGCTTAAGCACCTTATCAATGGCTTCCACTCTTTCAGGATCTACTTTTACGCCATCTTTTGACACTGTATATCCCAATAATTTTCCTTCATTTACCCCAAAAGTACACTTCTTTGGGTTTAATGACACTCCATATTCCAAGGCTTTGTTAATAAAAAATTCCAATTTATTACAATGGTCTTTAGCCATTTTGTAATAAAATATAAGGTCATCTTGGTATACAAAAATAAACTTAATGATGTACTCATGGAAAGCTACATCCAAAACTCTTTGAAAAGTGGCACCAACATTAATCAGTCCAAATGGAATTCTCACATATACATAAGTTCTACAAGGAGTTGTAAATGATATCTTAAATTGCTCTTCCTCTTTCACCAGAACTTGATTGTACCTTGAGAACCCATCCATCATGGACATAAGTTCAGACCCAGTTACTTGCTGCAACATAGCTTCCATGTTTGGCAACTTGTAATTATCTTTTAGGGAAGCAATGTTTATATTTTTGAAATTCACACACAATCTGATATCTCCATTCTTTTTCTTGATAGGTACTCAATTTGAGACCCAAGTGGAATGTCTAATAGGCTTAATTATCCCTCCATCCCTTCACTTCATCAATTCCTCTTACATTTTAGGGGCTAAAGTAGGATTGACTACTCTCTATTTTTGCCTAAATGGTTTTACATTATCCTTCAATGGTATGACATGTTGGAAAAGATCTTCTCTATAAGAATTTAGGTCATCATATGACCATGAAAAAACATGTCTATATTTTCTCAGTAGGTCAATCAAAGGCTCTCTAATTTTTGCTGACAAATTCTTACCAATATAAACTTTCTTAGGGGCCTCATTATTATCCAAACTTATCTCCTCTAGCTCTTGAGGTTTATAATCTTTAGCCCCTGGCCTTACCCTATCTTGGTTATCAAATATGTTCTCCAAAACAACCAAACCTTTAGGTACTTTATTAGTCTTTAATTGTATGACTTCTTGACCAAAGATTGTTTCCTTCCCATCTATGGTTTCAACCAAATCACTACAGTCCAGCTCTTGACCATGGTATTTATTTTCATTCTATAAGAAATTCATAATGTCTTTGTCATCTTCAAATATGTGTCAATGTTCAATATTATGAGGTATTGAGGGTTTATTCTGGAACTCAATCTATGAAATTCCTTCAAATGATACCTCCTATAGTTTAATTGTTATATTTGTTAATAAGTCGTCCATCTTATTCTAAGTCCTATCTCTCCATGAAATGCCAAATGCATCAAAGAATTCTATCTAATCCCAAACAAAATTTCTTTACTATTTCAACCTTTTATTCTTAGAAGCATATATTTCCCTTATCTGTGAGATAATCAATTTAGAATCACCCATAAAATGCAACCTTTTAATTCTTTGGTAGATAGAAACCTTCAATCCTAACAATAGGGCTTCATGTTCAGCTATATTTTTGGTGCATGAAAAATTTAGGGTGAAGGAGCATCTAAAAGTATTCTTTTCAAGAGAAACAAAAACTACCCCTACCCCTGAACTTTCTTTAGAGCTAGTCCCATCAAAGAACATGGTCCAAAATAATGGTGAATCCAAACAACACTCAACTTCATGCTCAATCATAGTAGGAAACTTCTTAACTTCTTGGATAATTAATTTAGCTTTGAATGTATTCACACTCATGTCTAAAAAACACGTAGCATCTTTCTCAATTTAATGCCCCAAAATATGACTAACCCTTGGCACTCTGTCTACTTTAACAACCTTATCTCCTATGCGAAAAGTGGCATAGTTTAGGTTGCATTGTAGGCTACTTCCCATTGGAACACTCCACTTTCTAGAGAGAAACATTCGATAATGTAGAGGAATATTGTCTACAAGGACTAACATGGTAAACTCTACCTTAGGGTATGAAACTAGCCTAAATGGTAAAGCATTAATAGTACCTATAACTGGGACTTCTCTAGCATCCATGCCTCTATATCTACCTTGCTTACTATCTACTTTCAACCATAGGGATTCCGTTACTTTGGAGGGCATTATGGTATTAGAGGCTTCTGAAGCTATCATGTAATTTTTTAGGGTTTTTCCTTTTATAACCAGGCTAAGAAAGAATAGGTCAATATCTACTATAAATACTACTAATGAATCATCCAAAAACATTTGGGGAATTTTAGATATAATACCACTATCTTCTACTATCAATGGGTTTTTCTGGATGACATCTTGTTTTATAATATTGTTATAAGTTCCTATCCCTCCCAACCATGATAAGGCTTTACTTTTATGCTCTTCAATTCTAAATAGTTCAGATAAGGGTACATTAACAGTAATTTGTGACAACATGGGTATCATATCAATAGGATTAGATATAATGGGTCTCACAATCATACTTGGAGTAGGAACCTTTTGAAAAGAAAGCACCATCATTTTCTTAACAGTATTAGATCTCGATCCCTTTTCTTGCACAATTGCTTTTGTTGTCTCATTTGTTTGGAATTGAACCTTCTTCTTAGGTTCCCACTTCTTGGTTTTAATATCTTTAACTTTAACTATCTCTACATTAGCCTCCTTATTTTCATCCATCATATTATGTGTAATATCCTTGATGAATATACCACAAGGCTTACCAATAGCATTATTAATTTTTTTGTTCTCAAATTGTAATTTCTATGTACTTGGGAGGTCATCTCTATAGTAATCCTATTAATTTCCTCTTTAGAGGGTATCCTCAAGTTGACATGACCAATTTTAGAAGATGTAACGCATACTTGACCTTCATCATACCCTTCATCATCTAAAAAAACTTGTTGGTGATGTAAGTGATAGGCAATTTTCTTATTTTTGAGAACACTTTCAGTCTCTTCCAAATTAGAATCCCCACAATCATTTCACATGCTCACCATATTACAACTTACATCATCATGGCTTTTTTCTTCTTCTTCCTCTTAATTTTGTGCACCATGATCTAAAACAAATTACTAAGTAACTACACAATACTCTGAACAGTGAGGTGATTGACAAATAATACAACATGGCACATTGTCATTCATATTAATAGAACTCCTTTGCAGATGATCTGGTGTACCCTTATCTTTTACATTTTGGGTTTGGCTAGGGATTGGCTTACCATCCTTCCATTGAGTGGTATAAGGATAGTTCTACATTCCAGGTTGTCTATTGAAATTTTTGTTGTTAATGGGGGCTTTCTCAACAACATTTGGCTTTTGTGTATTGAAAGTAGTAGGATTCATCTTTTTTAACAAGTCCAACACCTGAACTATTGTAGGTTCCTTAGGCTTTGTACCTATAGGAGTTTTTTCAACCTCCTTATTATTATTCCTAAAATTGAACAACTTTGGGTCATCTCTCATACCAAGCTTTCTAGATGCTTTCCTATTATAATCAATATTTATTACAACCTTATAAACATCTCTCAATGTTTTAGGATCTTTATCCCTCAATTGGTAAGCTATTTTTCTATCAAAAGAATTAAAATATGTTGTAAGACAAATATCCTTATTCAACCTCATAACCTAGAATAATTTGTATATACCTTTTTGGAATCTCACATTGAAATCCAATGTAGACTCATTAGGTTTCTTCTTGATGTTATTGAAATCATTCAACATAAACCCAACATTATTATTATGTCCATACTATTATTTGAAGAATTTCTCCAAATCACTCCATGAACTAATGATGTCATCAGGTAGTCTTCTAAACTAATCTCTTGCATCTTTGGTCAGTGAATGAACAAATAACTTCATCACCGCATCGTCATGTTAAACTTCAATATCATTTTATGAAAATTCTCAAGTTCTCTTCACCAGAAACACCATTATTTCTAGAGAACTTGACAACTTTATCTTTTAAATCAAAAGATATAGGGTGTGGAGCCCCAAGGATACCCATAAATGACATTTGTCTAAATTTTTCCATGTAGATGGGCTTCCTCTTAAAACAAAAAAATGTTTGAGGTGCTTGCTACATTGGCTTGGTTGAGAACAATACTTTGAGATTGTTGAGGTTGGACAATAGAAACTTGAGTACTAATAGTGGATGATGAAGCAATGGCAGATTGAGATATTCCTTGAATTGAAATTACTGGTCCACAAGTAGGTATAGAAGTTGCAAATGAGGTAGACAAGTCTGGCCATGAAGCCAAATGTAGAATTAAACTTTATGAACTAGATTTTTGTCCTAGTTTCTATAGCTTGGGCTTCATTCTCAACCTTTTCAAGTTCCTTTGCAAGATCTTCTTTCTCTTTCCTAGCCTTTTCCAAATCTAGATCTAATTTCTACATAGGGTGTTTTACAGATTTACTTGCTGCTACTTGAAGCTCATTTATCTAGATCCCTATAGTTTTGTCTTTTCCTTTATCTCTCTGCTTGATAGTAGGTTCTACCTAGTTACTTTGGATAGCCTTGTAGGGTTGAACCTAGGAAATAACAAGTTCTTATTTTTGGCTTAGGAGGTGTTGTTGTTCCTAAACTTTAGTTCTTAGACTGTCTACATCTCTAGAGACATCAGCATCAAGGATTGAAGTTCTTTCTTCTAACTTCTTTTTTTGTTCTTTTAAGGTAGTCATCCTTCTAAGTAGATCATCTCTCTCCACTATAGCATCTAGGGTGGCTTTCTCTCTTTCCTTTTCTAGATGAGTATGCTTAGCTTCTTCCTCAACAACCCATTTCTTCAACATTCCTATTTCTGATCATACTTCTTTAGAATCTATAGAAGTGGCTTTTGAATCAGTAGGGTCATCTAGCTATATAAGATTAGGTTCCATGTATGGGACCACTCTGGAATTAAAAGGATCTCCAAATGAACTCCTAAGTCCTAGCCTATGATTCATCTTAGTTATCAGATCTAGTCTAGGGGATGCATTCCCTACTAGTGACATATTATTGTCTTGATATATTATTTCATCTAGTAATGGGGTACTAAATATTCCTCCTAAGAGTCTTGTGGTTTCTGATTTAGAGCTAAGTGAAGAAGACTCTCTCCCTACCATTGGTTGATATTGAGAACTAACTAATACACTACCTTTTGGTTTCTAGTAGGGGTTTGGGTCTACCTTTTTCTTATTTAGGTTCTTCCTACCACCTTTAGGTAAATTAGTATACATTGGTAAATCAAGATTAGCTCTTGTGTAAGCTCTTGTGTTTTTTCTTTTGTCAACCCTTTTACTATTTATCAAATAAGCACTAGCTTCAAAACCTTGACTAAGTTGCCACCCTATTCTAGGGAAAATAAAAAAATTAGAATTACTCTTGACTTTAAGGAAAATATAGAAGATAGTATAGAAATATCTAACACACAGATGAACCAATCACTAAGATCACAAGACTACAACTCTTGCTTTAAAAATAAGACACTTGGAAGGGTTGCATATGTCAATGCAGCTTTGTGGCATTTAGTTTTCATTTTCTCTCTTTTTTTGAATTCTTAAGGTTTGTCACTAGTACATGTCCACTACAACCACAAGTTGTACCAAATAATATGACAAACACATACATGACAAGACCAGAGACATTGTAGTACTCCTTAAACCTGTGTTGGACAACTCCCTAGTAGAGTCACCATTTTGTTGGCTATTTTTCAACTATTAAACAAAAAAATGCTCAATACCAAGATAATAATACTCACAAATCTAAGGATTGGCTACTTTCCATTAACAATTATGTATGCATATTATTTGGATCCAACTTCAACAAAACTAGGAATGGTTTTCTACTTTTAGGCTCTACAAAACCAAGGTGGGTATACCTACGGGATGATTCAAATGGATTTTTTTGTATGAGAATTATATTAGTTCCATTCTAAGTCTCACCTTTTATCTCTGGCATACACATAGTTTATCCATTCCTTGACATTTTAGATGATATACATCCCTTATAGCAAATTTTGTCACAATTCTTCTCCAATTTGCAAATATTTCTAGCAAAGTAGCTAACTAAGACTAAGAGATTATATGCAAATAAGTGTTGACCACCTTTGAAATTCTCCAAAATAGTAAAATAAAATTGACTTTGATTTTAGACTTGATGCCTATTCATGATCTACCTATCTACAGACTAGATTAACTAGATTAGTGCCTATTTCATTGGGATTTAGAGTCTACTCCAATTTATAGGACTTGATTTGTTGCATTACAACTAATTTTATGAGAAATTCTTATTGGAATTCACTCTTATAGACATCCTTTCTATTACCATAGAAATCCCATCAAATTCACTAAAGCCTTTTCTTAATTTAATAGCAATAATGAATTGACATATAACCTAAGTGAATTGTGTTCAATTGGACAAGCTTTACTCATAGAATATTAGAATAACTAGGTAATATCAAAGGAGACAAAATTTAGCAAAGATAGATATGGGGATAGCTCAATTTTGTATTAATTTTCCTTAAAAATTGTATACAATCATAATAAAACTCAGAATGACTTTAGAAAAAACACAAGGATCATGTAACATCAATGTATTCTAAGAAACATTTGCAGAGCTGATACATCATAAAGCTTTCTACCATAACTGGACTAAAACATACTTAGTGTAAACTAAAATTGCATTAGAAATTGGACCTTGCTCTAACCATGGAATCTCACCTATATAGTATGAGATGCAACAAGCTTCTAGCATAGAAAACTAATAGTTGTCAACTAAACAAAAGATATTTACATGTAGCTATCACAAAAAGACAAAATTATGTGTAACAAAAAAACTTATACATCATAATATTCTTTTGGTAGGTCCCTTTCTTGTTACATCTCTTGGAACACTAAAAACTCCATGATTTGATTCTTTTATTAATCTGATTCTTCAGAGTAGGTGGCTATTAGGCTTGAAAGTGATGTGTCCTATTCTGTTATCTAAAAGCTCACCTCAAGTTGGGGGTTCTCACTATCTTCATCGTGAACTACTAGAGTAATAGTTACATATGCATCTTCTTCTACCACATCATCTTCAGCCATCTATTCAGGAGACAAAAATTGTTCTTTCCATTTGTTGAAAGTAGTGTCATCAGGCCAATCAAAATTTAGGATTTCCCTTTGTATCATTATTACAAAATTTTCAATTGCTTCTATCTCAATGAGGTCCTCTCTAATGGTTTAATAAAATAACTACACTTTAACCAACTCTTCCTTGGTCATTGTCAATAGTATATGCCCTTTCTCATTTAAAACATTATACATTCTCTGGCACAATATTTCATCTAATTCATTTTTCCACTATTCCTTTTCCTTTATTCTACCAACAATTTTTAGAGAACTAGGTATAAGGCAAAAATTCTTAGCTATTTACTTAGAGAGGTAAATGGTTATTCTTTTCTCAATAGAGACTAGTTGATTATCAAAATCCTCTAGCTTATTTAATAAATAAAAAATCTTTTCTATCTGGTGACACATTAGCTAGATGATAGATATGCACATAGTAGTAATATCACTATTTATTTCACCCCACTTCTATGCGAGGAGTATTAATTTGTCTTCATCTCCTTTTAGTTCATCCTAGACAACTACAAATCTCGCCAACTAATCATAAAATGTTAGCCAACCAATTCTATCTACCAAGAACAAATTTTTTTGCCTCATTTGTTTCTTTATATTGATTATTTAATTCTACATGCATTACATACAATTTATTCTTCTCTTCTTCAAATTCCTCTATAGTGTAGAATTCAGGCCTCTGTGGGGTGTTTAGGATTTCAACAATTGGGGTTGACCTAAATGGTTCAACTGGTGGCTAGGGTTATACAATTCTTGGCCTATTGGATTTCCCCCACCTTTCTCTTCCCAAGTTTCTTGTCAATTTGAGAGGCCTTATTCTCCAGTAATTGTATCTATTTACCCCTTTCCTCATATACCTTTAGAACTTCTTCAAATTTAGCATTTAATTCTAAGAATCTATCCTATTCTTTTCCAGACACCGCACTCCCAAATTTTACCATTTCTAAAGCCATTCCAAAAATTTGCTGACTACTTGCTTCACCAACCCTATATTATGTAAGAGCACCAGTATGTTCTACACTATAAATTTCCTGCATTCTAGTTTTGTCTCTCTTCTCAATCAACCAAATTACTAGGGCTTCGTGGTCATCACTAAATTTAATTCCCCAATGTGCTTGCAGTATTTCCTCCTCTACTTTATATTTTACATTCTTCTTCTTCCTAATTGAGTCAAAGATCATAGTATTAGCTATGTCCCACTCAAGAAAAACTAGGATCCCAGACTCCTTAACCAACTACCTCTTGGCCTCAAGTGTTAACTAGGAAAAATCACTCAAAAACTTAGACTTTACCTCCTCTTTAATGACTGAATCTGATTTTCGGCCAGCTCTGCCTTTATTTTCTTGCACACTTTTTCAAAATTTCCTATATTCCTTCTCCACAAAAAAAGTGTAAAAGCCCTGGACTTAACAAAATTTTCATCATTTATAAACTTTTCAAATGCCTGAACAATTATTGGGTCTATCTCCTTACCTTGATAATTAGAAACTATAAGGTCTAAGGAGGGTATAGGAGGCTCTTGAGGCACTCCTCCTTCTATGTCTATAGTGGTAACAATTACATCATGTTCTCTACCAATTTGTCTTAGTTGCTCCCTTAAGGATGCTTCATCATCTATTTTGACCAGGGTTTGACTTGGGGAATACTCTTCTACATGAGAAGAGGACACTTGTTCTAGTTTCTACCTCTTTAGAGCACTAGCTGTTGGTTGACTTTCTAGTATTGCTCTTCTATGAGGGGGAACCTTTTGTATGTTTTGAACTATCACATACCCAACCCTCTTTTGCAATGAATACTAAATAGGACCAACTACCATTCTACTATTTATTCTACTCTACACCTCTATAGCTCTATCAGGATAGGCTTTGACATATGTGGCCTTCTTCTCATTCATGGTTTGCATTACCACAGCAAAGTTATTCATCAACACATGTATTTTGGCTCCCCAATATTTTTTATCATTCAAAGGATCACAATCAGAGTCAAATGCATTAATGAATTCTAGAAATTTGCTAAATACTATCCATTTTTCTTTCCTCACCTCATGTTCCTATAATGAGAAGATATTCCTAATAACATCCTTAGGGAAGTATACTTGGTGTATGATATGAGTGGCTTTTTTCCTTTCTCTCAGAAGATCAAAGAATCCCTCTGGATCAATGTACCTTGTGTGGGATTCTACCATATTGTACTTATTCAAAAATAATCTTAGATGTCTCCATCCCTTCCCCACAAAAACAAAATCATGCATGTAAGTAACAATTGGAAAGAAAGTGCCTTTACCCTTACCAATCATGTCTCTCTCCTCAATAGTTATAATCTGCCACAGTAATTCTTCAATGGCACATGGAAAGCTAGGACATGAGGCTTCCCTAAAAATACATATACTCTAATTACTATAGAAACATTATATAGGATTATATCCCCCCAATTGTGACTAACCAAGAGCCCTTTTGTGTCATCTTTGGGTCTGACCAATTCCAATAGTGATGGTGGGATTCTAGGGCTATCCCCTCTCAAAAGAAATCTAAGCCTAGATGAAAAATACTTGTCAAACCTTACAAAACTAGCATTCCTAGCCTCCCAAGTCATATCAACACTCCACAATTGGACTCAATTCTTTTCATTGTCCCTTGTCAATTATAGTTCCATACCTTTAGAGGAAAATATAACTACTTTAAAAGGACATATATGCATGAGTAGGGAGTACTAGAAAAAAGGATCTATTTACCTCTCTATTTGATATTCGTATGAAACCATTGTGTATTTCTTCTACTAGGAAAGAGGCAAAATCCAAAAATTTGCTCATTCCAAATTGTAATGTTTGAGTGATGATAAGAACAATAGATCCTATGATGTAATCCCCTTCATCCATTCCAAAAATTTGATAGAGGGAAAGGTACAAAGTGTAAGCCTTAGGACTAAAAAATTTCTTCGTCAGTGGCTTCGAGGTATTGGGTGTAACTAAAGGTAATCTTCCAATTACAATGAAATGTTGTTGGAGAGGCCCTACTCTTAGGTACACTCTCTATGCATCATACCTTGCTTGAAGGTCATCTATATCAATAATCTCATACACATGATAGTTAGGGTTGAGGACAAAAACCTCATGAATAAGCTCAAGAGAAAGCCTAAATAAATTATCACCAACATAATTATTCACATAACTTGTAATTGGATCATATTTCTTACTAATTTTCCAATATTGAACTCCCAAACATTAGTTGAAGGTTTATCTAATTTTCTTTTAGAAAACCATTTCTTGAACAATTATAAACCTCTGATGGAAATTTGAGAATCTCTATAAATATTTTCCTTATCATAGAAACCCTCTACAACTATTAACCTAGGTCTTCAGAATGAACTCACTTCCTACTGTTATTTCATGCATAGATGGGGGAAACTTCTCAAGAAAATTGTCAAGGATACACCTCTTAAGATATTTGGTGTGTCCAGAGAATTCTTTTTGTAGAGGTATTTTGAAAACTTTAAGCTTAACACAACACCAAATCCTTTATTTTTAGAGGTTGCAAAGTACTTACCTACTAGATTGTGCCTCTTTCCTATAGAATTTCATTACAATTCATCATATCACCTAGTAAAATTTTGTGCCCTAGTTCCAAAAATTCTTTTGCACTCTCATAACCTTTTATGATTTTGTGGTTCAATAATAGTGGATTTGCAAACTATATTCATGCATTTAGATCACACAAAGGAGTTTTGAGAAACATTAACTTCCATTAGCCATTATTTCCATGTTTCATTGAAATTTGAATCTTATCCATCAATTTCATTATATCAAACAACCCTATTTCAAAAAAATAAATTGATTTATAGCTTTAAAGATTCAACCATGCATCGAACAAGTGCTTCCTTGCATTATTTAAATTTGTTGCATTTTGATAATGTGGGCAAGTGCCAACTATTTATCTTCCCTTAGATCAACGATCAAGAAAATGAAACACTTTATGAAAACATGGAAAAAAGTGATCCAACTAGTGTTGCAATTGGTCCCACTTTGCCATGCATCAAGTTAGTACTTCCCCACATTATTTAAATCTCTTAAATCTTGATAATGTAGGTAAGTGCCAGCCCTTGATCTCAGTAAGATTGACAATCACAAAAACTTGTATCCTTATATCACCCAGTCAACTACCTTAACCAATAAGATATCACCTTTCAAACCAAAGTGCTCTAACAAATCTGACAATGGCATAGACTACAATATTAATTATGAGAATTTCTATGCCCATGACATCATTTCCAACTTGGCTTATACATGTCATGTTCCACCAATGGATGTGTTCCAATTCATCAAGACTTTACAACCTAGCATGACTCAGTAGCCTTCCCAAAGTTTGGTCCCACTATGCCATGCAATGAATTGGTGCTTGCCCGCATTATTTAAAGCTCGATCATTTTCTTAATGCAGGTAAGTGCTCCCCATAGATCTTGCTAAGATCAATGGTGAAATAAAATATTTGACCATTAGAATCTATTCAATAAAATCAACCAATAAAATACTTTCTTTATGCTCTAGCTCATCTGACAATTATCACAAAAATGTCATTACTACCCTCTGACAAGTTGGGTCCATGACATCACTATGTGCTACAACTTTGCAAAAAGGGTCTGAAAAAGCTGATAGTCTACAGACTTTGCAGTGCACTAAGGTTCGAACATCAACAACAGCTACATGGCACAAAGGTGCTTGCCCACTTTACTTAAAGTTCTTACATGTTCTTAATGTAAGTAAGCACCGATTGTTGATCTAACACAAATCGATGATCACAAAGAACTATGAAAAGAATCATCCACATTGTAGAAAACAACCAAATAAGAAAGCATAAAAGTGGAAGATGTTAGGACATTGTGGTGCAACAAGGTTATAACATCTTGCATCTCCATAATGCAGGCAAGCACTATTTGTTGATCTTGCCAAGATCAATAGTTGACAAAGACCATCCTTTCAAACATAGGAAATGTGACCCTAGCCAATGATTTCTTAGAAAATAAAGGGTTTAAATCGTAGAAAATAAAAATAAAGTTATTTTTGATGAATAAAGAAAATCTTGGGAATAATGTACTTCCCACGCCAATTTTGAAAACACTAACCCTTTTGAAAATTAGGGTAGAAAATGAGGGTTCTAAACTATCCTTTAGGAAATTGAACTAGGGTTTTAATTTAAGACTATTAGATCAACACAAAGGGCCTTGGTTTTTCTTTCATGGGGTACTCATAGGGCACATACAAGGATATAGGCCAACACCATGTAGATCTCATTATGGGTAAAAGTAAAACGTTTTGTCACTTTTCAAGTTGACTTATTAGAATGACTTAGTTTGAGTATTTCTATCTAAAAATCAATTTTGTCCAAACATATGATCTAGATAAATTCATTCTAGCTAAGTTATATATGATCTTAAACTTTTCCAATTGGAAAAGTCTATTAAATACTTGTTTATACTAGTTTGTATCCAATTACTAAAGAAATACAAGTATTGTAGAAAAATGGCATTTCAATAACTCTTACTATTTTTTATGATATCCTTTTAACAACATTTAAACTCCATTTTATAGATTTTAGATTCAAGAATATTCTTATATAGATTTTATAGTGTTTTAATTAAATATAGTATATTGTAATTAAAAAATTCTACAAGTATGTATTTTAACACTTGAAAAGATGTCAATTTTGAGAAAGAAAAAATTATTAAATCATATTAAAAAAATTTAAAAATTATATGAAATTCTAGAGGAGAGAGTCCACTTTTAGAATGTATATTTTTTCTCTTGGTTAGAATAGATTTATTTTGGAAAATGTTGTGGGAGATGAAAACTATCAATTTTACGTGAGTTGAAATTTGAATCATTATAAAAGAGAAAATATAGGTCTAAAGCTGATTTTTATTTTTTATTGTTCTAGAAGTATATGTTATCTATAACATAGTCTGAGATCAAAGGGAAATAACTTTATTTCTATCTAGTTTTATGGTGGGAACTAGACCCTTAATTTTTAGCATTTTTTAGCAGCTAAAAAGTTAATTATAAAAATTAGGAAAATATATCAATTCTTCTTCAAAATAATTATTAAAAATTATAATCCTATACTTCATCCACTTATACACATTTCATTAGTTTACTTCACTTTTAAATTCAAAACAATAATACAAATTTTATGTCATTGAAGGTGAATAGTTATACTTTTATTATCATTTTCCTTTCCTTTTCCTTTACAAAAGGGTGACATAGGTTTGTGCTTTTACCCTTATATACTCATAACAAAGTATGTCGCAAAAAATTACTATACTTTTTAGTCTTAACAAGGAAACCTCTTACTATAGAAGTGATGGAATTGTGGGTACAATCTCGACCACACTTTATCCTCTAACCAAGTGTTTGTCTAATACAAAATACTTGTGTTATGTGTTATATTTTATGAGTTTGTGTTGGTGTTGAATTAGTTGTTTTAATTTCATTTATAAGTAAACTAATATATGTTTAATGTTAACCAACTAATAGAAGAAGCTAAGAAAGGACCAAATTTATCAAGAGGAAACTTTTTAGATGATACTGATTCACTCCCCTCTCAGCATCCTATTTATCCTATATTCCAACTATTGGTATTAGAGCTTTGTTCTCTTGTTAAAGGTCTTACTAACTAAGAGTCAAAATTGGATAGGACCATTGAGAATCAAAAATGGAATTGTAGATGGCCATGAGTTAAATTATTGAATTGAAGAATAGCCCAAAGCTATCCTTGAATAAGAGAAAGAAAAATTCTGTAAAAACCAATGAGACAACTTACCAGGAGAAAGTAATTGAGTAATTTTATGATAGAAATAATTGAAGATTAAATTGATGATGCCATTGCTAATCTACTTATGAAGAATCATAACCATATTGAGCATGTGAAAGAACTAAAAAAGAAACTTGAAGATGACTCTATATGGTACTATGAACTAATGGGGCATAAAATAAAAGTTGAAGATGAAAATAACATGATTATAGAAGATAAGAAATTAGTTGCTTCAAGACTAAATGCAATAGATCAAGAAATCTCAAAATTAACATAGAATCACTTTAATATGATAGACCAAATACTAGGTGCTAATGATGAAATTGTAAGCAAGATGGAAATAATTGTTTAACTAACAACTAAAAATGAACGACTAAAGAGTGAACTAAAATAAGAGAAAGATCTGATGGAGAGAATGGACACATCACAAGAATGTATCAAATTACTAGACGAATAACTTAGAGGATAGATGACACTGAGAGACACATATTGCTTGGGCTATACCAAGAAAGGTGAACCATCAAAGAAGGCTAAGAAAAGGAATGTGTACACCAATTTGAAGCCAAAGAAACCAACATGCTATGATTGTGGAAATCCTGAACACACATCAAATGTACGTAGAAGCGCAAATGGTAAGAGATATGTTACTTCCAAATTCAATGGTTATTATTATCATTGTAATAAGTACATACATCAAGCATATGAATGTATATCCAAGCTTAGCCAAATGCTTGAGGTATAAATTTAATTTTTACTTCTATACTTGCAAAATGTTTGGACACGAGTCTCAAGATTTTAGATTAGAAATGAACCCTAACTAGAAACTCAAGAAGAAGTGTAATGGTATTAATTGGGATTATAACACATGTATTCATGTATTGCATGTGTATGGACATATTTTTTCAAATTTCATGAGATTATAAATTGGAGGAAGATTAGGTAACTCGAGAAACACTTTCATGGCATATTATAATTTTCACATGGTTAGTCATATAAGAAGAAACTATAGAAACTAAGTTTCAACCCATAATGATGAAAATTCTAAAGCTATAGGAAAAGTTGGTGAAGATGGAATTAATGAATAGATGAACAAGAAGTGGGTAAGGAAGATTGAATAAAAGGAGACACTAAGTGTAACAAATGGAGACACCTCATCCAATGGAATAGGTGAAACCTCCACCTCTAACTAAATCATGTATGAAGGTAAGAAACTATATTCTCATTGATAAATCCTATATTGGTTTCAAGAATAAAATGGAAAGGATTCCATATGTAAACAATAAGTGATTCATGAGGACATTAAAATAAATTGAAAAGTCTTGCAATTAGACATTAATAACAAGTACATTGGTAACTATGTGCTAGAAGATTCAACCAAGATAAGTAATGGGAATGTTCTACCTAAGCATGAGTCAACTTTATTGTATTAATGGAGAAGTGATGAAAATATGAATTGACAAAGCTACTAATTATATCTAGGCCCATTAAATACAATATAAGGTAGACTACAATACATTTAATGTGCCTTAATAGTCAAGAAAGGTAACTTTATTGTGTGTATATATGGGGTTTTAAATTCTCATTATTTCACCCTACATTTGAAAAGAAAAAGAGAGAATTTGAGATATTTGTATGTGAATTTTTGAATGAATTTGTGTGCCAAGAAGGTTAGAAACAACTGAGTATAAAAGTCAAGTTCTTGCCAAAATCCTACTCAGCAAAAACTGGTTCTAGCTCCATAATTGTGAAAAGACAATTTAAGATGATTTTAAATAAAGCATGTGAAGAGATGAAGTATAAATTGTATCTAGAAATCACCACACAAATGGATAGACTAGGTTCCCTATCTACTGTACCACCTAGAGTTTTACTCGTAAATGACATAAGATCATTTTACCATTGTGAAATTGGAGAAGTTCGATATATTGGACTATCTAAAGTTTATTTTTAGATTTACATTGATGGAAAACTAAAAGATGAGTTCAAGAACTTGGAATCAACCAAAGTTGTTCATTCCCTACATTTTCCACAATTTTTTTTTAAAATTTGGATTATGGTTGTATTGAGGCGAGTGTATGATATACACATGTGGTTGAAGAAACCTATTAAAATAACCAATAATTTTATTCCCAAGATTATGGGATACCCTCTTACTGATAAAGTTAAAAACATTAGTACAATTCCCAAGAATGAGATTCGGGAAAATAGAAAGGTTCAATGGCAAAACAAAGGAATGAAAGTGGACATAATTATGAATTTGGAGATTAAATTAGGTGTGTATGTGGTGGCTTACAAGACATTTAAATCTAGAAGGAACAATAGTATTCCATACATGGCAGTTGATTTAGGTGATAAGATTGTTAAGAAAGGTCATAGGTATGATATCACTAAGTTACAACTTAAGCAAATGAAAAACAACATGAAAAAAATTTGAGTTGCAAAGTGAGATGCAAGGATGTTTGGCTCAATATTGGAATGTAATTTCTTTTTTACACAAAATTATTTCCTTGGTGTCAATGAAATAAACTTAAAAAATTGATACTCCAATCATCTACCGAATCCATTAGTATATTCAAACAAAAGGTAACAATTTTGAGAGTATTATGAATGAATATTTTGAGAACATCAAGGAGAGCTCACACTAGAGATACATGATACAAATGGCCCTAGTTGATAAGTACCATGATAAAGTTTTTTTCTTAGTTGATATTGGAAACACTATTGTAAAAGCAATCAAACCTAGAATGCATGGTTGGAGCCAATGGACTATGAAAACAATACTAACTAGGACACTAAGGAAATTGAAGCTTTGATTAATGAACCTTTTAACCTTGGACAACCTGAGTTTGAGACATATAAAATAGATAGAAATATCATTACTATGATTCCTTTAATACCAAAAATTGAAAGAAGAGAAAATAAAATAATGAATAAGTTGGAAATTGCATTTGGTGAAGGAGATGAAAACAGACCACTGATGATCACTCAAGGGATAGGTGAACATGAAGTTGAAAAAGAGGGAAAAGGAAAAGGTGTAATTATTACTAAGCCATAGTCATAAAAATGTTGCAAATGGTCTATTGTAGCTATACCTTCAAGCCCCAAATCTACAAGGTCCAAATCCTGAACAACACAAGAAGCCACATCATTGAAGAAGGGGCTATCAATATTACAAAGCCCACAAAAACACAAGTGAAAACATGTCAAAAGAGAAAGTAGATTAGAGATTTAACTAGAAAAGAGACCATGCCATTTACCAAAAGGAGAAGAAGAAGATAGTGAATGAAAAAGAGTCAAATGAAAAGGGAAGATCTAAAGATCCTATTTCTGCAAGTCCAAAAACTATAGAAGAGATAACCAAAGATATAAAGAATGGTAAAGGATTTAGTGACTTCAAATATTATAAATATGAATTTATGAGTGAAGAGGATGACCAATAGGTCAAAGAAGAACTGATAATAATGATGACAAAAGTTAAGTATTTTCCCTTGGAGATTGGAAATTGCATCACAAATGATCTATATAAAAGGATTGATAGTAGATGGAAATATACAATAAAAAGAAAGAAAGAAATGAGAAGGAAATTACCAGGTAATTTAATGCCATATTTTAGTTTAGAAGATGTATTTGAAGCTCTACAGAATCATAAGAATAGATTTTTAATAAAGTGTAGATCTCTTTATGTTTGTTCTAGATAGTTACATTTAGTGGATGAAGACTTAGAGATGATATAGAGACAAATTTATAATATTAAGGACCCTAAAGAAATAATTGATAATGATGAAACTATAATAAATAGACTATGGGACTTGAAAATAAAGAGGATTATTTTATAATTAATGATAGTCTTAATAAAGACCTTGTCAAACAATTGAAGAAGGATCAAGACATCATAGTGACTACCAAGTCAAACATGAAGGGAACACCACTTGATAAATTTTCACATGCTCACATACCAAGATTTGATCAATTAATTCAAAAAATTAAAGAGTTTCCTAATCCTAAGGAGAAAATTAAAAATTAAATCCCTATAGGGTCCTTACACATATTAGTAGACACCACTTTGAGTAATGAGGAATAAAAAACTAAAGGTGAAACCAAGTAGCTAGCTCAACCAACTCAAGGAGGACAAGGAGATGAAAGTATTGGAGATGAAAAAACTAGTGATAAATATGCTTAGATGGGAGGAGATTCCATGGAGAATAATGCAAATATATATGGTACAACTAATTTTGCACTAGCCCATGAAACTACAAGTGAGGAAACATTTGTGCATGGCCACTAGATTTTATACCAAGTTTAAAATACCACAAGCCTTATAGTTTTCATTCCAATATCATTTTTTTCCCATTGATCCCATATTTTTCCAAACATTAGTTTTGAAGCTACCTAAAGTCAAAGTGTAGGAGCTATAGACTAAAGAGACCAAGGTTAATGAGGAAAAAGATACATTGCCTAGCATGACACGTGTACCATTTGTGCCACAGTTATCTTCCATGGATCTAGTCAAATAGGAAAGTGAATCACAAATAAAGTCAATGACCACATTGCCAAATTTGGAAATCAAATTTTTAACTCTATCAAATGTTTCACCAAGCACTAGAAAAGGAAATAATCTGAAGTGGAAGGAGTGTCATGCAATATGTTCCAACCTAGTCACTCTAGAAGAGGAAACATTATACTGAGGTAGGATCCTAATACTTTAGATGATGATCAAATGGATATATATTTAGAGCTATGTGAAAGGAAGAAAGAGCAAGAAGAATTAAGCAAAGAACATAAGAAAAAACATGCACTTCATGATGTGAATGATATATTTGTTGAAGTTGTACAAGATATAGTTTTGAATGAGAAAGTCTCCATATTGGATAAATTGATTCAAATTGTTAACAAGCTAAATGAACAAAAAATTGAGATACAATCACAATTACTAGAAAAGATTAAAAATAAATTTGAAAGAAAAGTCTTGCAGAAATTCTCCATTGATATACAAATTAAGCATGTCCCTGTCTGCTTTGGTTACTAAGTTAGAGAGCCTAGAATATATTGCTATATTATTTTTTCAAAAGTTGTGTGATATACCATTATTGAAAAGTACATTAAAGACAAAATTAAAGAAGATCAATGATGACATGAAGGTGAGTACAAAATAATTGAAGAGTAACTTAAGTAACTTAAGTACATCTTGCATCCACTATTCCCAAGGAAGGTATTTATCTAGTTAACAACATGATTGTTTACAAGAAGAGAAATGCAATTAAGAGCCGAGATAAATGAAATTCAGGCCTTACTATTAGCACATCTTGAGGTTATACTGATACATATAAGGATTGAGAGAGAAATAGTTGCAGCCTTGATTTTATCAATAGTTGATCACATGACATATATGGCAGTGAAACTATTAATTAATGCTCAAATAATAAATTTGATAAAAAGAAATTTGGTCTTTGGACAACATAATAGAAATTTTAGAGATGCACCATATAGATTTCCTTTATCATTAAAGGTTGTACCCCTAGTAATTTTTCATGTGTTATTTTATTTTGATAGAAGTGTCAAAAAAGGGGTATAACATAATATGTAAACCAAAATATTTTTTCTTTATTGTATCTACATATGTTTATTTTTATTATGTATGTATTTTAGAGATATTAAGAGCTGATGTAATACAAAATAAAAACTTTTAGAAAGTATTTTTTTATTTAAAAGTTATACGTAGGACAAGCATATGTATAGGAGTTTATGACTATGAGAGTCTTGTATAAAGGTCAATATTATTAGTGTACATATTATTTTTGACACTAATGTTTAATGGGAGAAGGTTACTACTATAGTGTATTACGTTGCCAAATAGTGTCAAAATGTGCATAGTAATTGATTCCTCATAATGCTTGAACTATGAAGGAGGAGATGGTAGAACAATACAATTAAACCTGAGCTCAATTTCAAACTAAGTGATTATATATCTACCAAGTAGAAGCTTTACCCAAGTCAAGTAAGAGGACACAAAGAAAAGTCTGCATACTAAGTATCAACATGAAAGAACATTATATTTACCTAGTGATACATAGATGAGATCAAATTTTGAATTTGCAAAGAATCTAATATGACACGACTATACCAAGCAAGGAAAATGGTTTACTTAAATTGAGGTAAAGATTTGATAAGATTATCTTGAAGAATGGGAAGTGCTTGTTCATGACTTTAAGGTATCACAAAAAAAAAAAAAAAAAAAAAAAAAAGATGAAAAGGAAGGAAGGAATGGATAATTCCAAAATCATTGATCATAATAAGAGGGCCATTCTAGAATTTTCTAAGACCCTAATTAAGTAAAGTTGCAAAATGACAAAATAATACTACAAAAGGAGCAATTACGTATTTAGTTTGAAGTTTTTGTTGCTGATTGTTTGGTAGAGATTAAGTTGTGAAGGAGGTGAATATTTCCAAGTAAGGAATTAAAGAAACACAATAAAATAGAGTTCAATGATCAAAGTTAAGGACAAAGTAGAGATGAGTTTCAGATCTATCACAAGATGTGTTAGCATGAATGCTAATGATACTACACTAGGCGAGTATCCTAAGCATTAAAGAGTACTAATATGTTGCATTCATGATTGTATTTGTCATTGATGTCAACATACCAATAATTTATTTAAGACTAGAAGAATAGTAGTAAGTAATCTTAGTATATGTAGGAGTCAAGGAAGTTTTAAATGATCTATAGTGGAGGAGATGTTCCCATGATTGTCTTGATGAAATAGTTCAAACGACTAAGTCTTATTCAATGTTGTATGGAAGTTACACCTATTTTATTAGAAGTAGTGCAAAAATAGAGCATTGGAAAACAAAGTTGTGATGATCTATCACTATCTTTAATTTGAGATTTAATGAAGGTGAAGGACATATAATGGTAATAGAGGATGATCATATGGTGACACTAGCATGTGTAGAAGACATGGTTTTACATGTTTAAAGTTTGGTATAGATTGTGAGCCAATAATTTTGTTGTAATTGTGAATTAATTAATTATGTCATTTTAATTAATTGAGAAAGCTTCAAGGCTAACTCAAGGAATTATTATGAAAATATGGTATAAAGGAAATTTGCTTTCCTTATTTTTAAAGAGACTTGGATTAAGAGGATCAAGTGGAATGTGAAGTATTAGTGTGAAACTCGAGAAGGAGAAGAATTCTTAATAAATGCATGTAAGTGATCCAATGGATCATTGGATGCATAGTATGAGATCTGGTTACAAGATCTAAAGGAGAAGAAGTCTGGATGATAGGATAGAGATGAAGGAAGAAGTACATTTTAGATCTATTATTTTTCAAGGAATAATACAGAGATAATTTAGAAAATGGGTTCTTTGATCTTAACCTTGAAGCTATTTTGGTAGTGGGTCTAGCTGTCTTCCACAAATCCTCCTAACAAGGTTGAACTCTCCTAATAGGGATTCATAGTCTCTTAACAAGGACTCATATGTACTAAGTGTTGTAGAAAAATCTTGATAGGGTCTATCCACTAACAAGGAATATTTATATTTTTACATCATCTTGTGGGTACCATCCCCACTAGAGTTTTCCCTCTGATCAAGGGTTTCCTAGTTAACATATCTAGTGTTAATTGTGCATGAGTATCTTGTTGTGGTTGTAGTTCATATTACTCACATGGTTAAGTTTTTTTAAGATTAATGTTTGTGATGATAGTTATATAACTAATTCACCCCCTCCTCTCCCCCTCCCAGTTATATCAGTGGATTGTAAATTCTAACAAATAGAATTAGACCATTAGGCCCTTGAATATAAGGCGTAATAGCTTTTAGAGATCAATGGAGAATATGTTTAGGAATGATAGCCTGAGATTTAATGGGGAAAATTATGATAGTTGGAAGGAAAAGAAGAAGAATCAACTATTGTGCATAGGTCTAGGATATTGGCTGTTGATGAAAGCTAGGAAGGAAATTGTTGAAGAATCAAAGCTAGAGGAATGTAGTAAGGGAGAAAGAGATTTTTTCATGTGTAACATGAAAGCCAAAAAAGCCCTACTATTAGCTCTTTCTTAAAGTGAATACAATTAGGTAAACACATTTCAAATGTCTCATGAAATTTGGAAAGCATTAGAAATTACTTTTGAAGGTGATGATCGTGCAAAAAGAAATAAATTACAAAGTTGGATTTGTGCATTTCAAGATGCTAAGATGATGGAAGATGAGTCCATCAGAAATTATAAAGGAAGAATGTCAAAAATTGTTGCAGGTATTCAATCTCTTGGTTGAACTTGTTGGCCTAGTTTTTCATCCTTTCCATATGCTATACCTCATAGTGACAAACACTAGGGTCAACTTTTAAAAAAATGGTTCTTTTTAGTCAAAACCCTAGTTCAAAATTCCTGAAAGATAAGATAAAATAAAATAGTGTGGGATAAGTTTTATCTAAGTTTTATTTTTATAAAGATTACTTTATTTTTATTTTCCATGAATAGACCTCTTAATTTCCAAGATTACCTTAACAATGGTGATGTTTTCTAAGGATTAAGTGAAAATTTTAACTTTAGATGAGTTATTTTGGTCAATCATCAATCTTAGTAAGATCAATGGATGGCTCTTACCTGCAATTAGAAGTTGCAAGGTTTTATAAAAAGTGGGGAAGCACCCTTGAGCCACTTAGCATTTGCTAATGACATGTCTTGTTTCTGCTACAAAAATTTGAAATTTGTCAAATCCTTTTTAGAAATTGTCAATACATATTTTTTAGAGAATTTTTTATTTTCCTTTGATCCTATTGGAGGGATCATTCCTAGTGGGATGTTTTTTTAATCTCGATGCACCGTTGATATTTTTTTTAAATCAATTTTTGGTACTTACCTACAAAATGAAAGTGAAAGGTTTTTAAACAATGTAGGCAAGAGCCTTATTAACATCAGGCACATGGTGATATCAATGCTACATTCTTTGAAAAGAATTACTACTACTAATAGGCATCAAATCATAGTGCAATAGGTGTAATGCATTCATTAGTTAAAGTTGTTGACTTAGAACTACTTGATATAATTTTGTTCCATCATTGATTTTTCTCAGATCAATGATTGGTTCTTTCCCGCTATCTCAAGATGCAAGTTATTTTAAAAATGTGTGTAAGTGCCTGAATGAAAACTATCCATGGTAACATCATGATTGGTGTTTCATGTTGTTCAAAAGGTATAGGTCATTCCATCATTGATCTTGACAAGATCAACAGATGGCACTCTACCGCTTTGAGAAAGTGATCGATATTTAAACAAGGTGGGGAAGCACCTACTTAACACATGGCAAATAACGACATCATGGATCCACCCTTCTCAAAGGTAATAAAGAAGTACCTATCATGGAAATTGTTAGAACACATTGGCTAAAAATAAGATATTCTATTAGTTAGTTTAGCTGGTTGGGTTCCATGAAGGTGCAACTTTTTATGATCATCAATCTATAAAAAATCAATGATTGTCACTTTCTCACAATATGAAGTTGTGTGACTTTTAAACAAAGTGGGAAAGCACTAATTTTCCATTTGGCAAGGTGGGGCTAGTTGTGAAGGACATTTTCTCACTTATGCCAGGTTCAAAAAAGGTGCTAAAATGGAATGCCAGTTGGATCACAATATTAAAAGTTTTATTTTCAAAGTGCAGTGAAATTTCATGGTCGTCAATTTTTATAAGATCAAAAGTAGCACTTACCCACACTTTCAAGATACACAACATTTAAACAAAGCATGGAAGTTCCTGCCTTACACATGAATCACAACATGAATTTAATGGCTAAGAACATTAATATTGCTCAGAATTCCTTTGTGTAATCTTAATGCCCCAGTATAATTTGCAAATTCACCATTATTAAGCCACACAATTGCAAAAAATTCTCAAAGTGAAAGGGTTTCTAAATCTAGGGCACAAATTTCTGCAAGGTTTCTAGTGAATTATAGTGTGAATTACAAAGAAAAGGAAGCCTAAAATGTTGGGTAAGTGATCTTGACTTCTAAAAACCAAGAAATTAGAGTTGTGTGAAGTTGAATTTTCAAAATGCCTCCACAAAAGGAATTCTCCAATATCACTAATTATCTTGAAATATTTTTTCATGATGATTTCCTTGAATAATTTCCTTTTTTTATACATGAGATAAGAAAAGGCAGAGAGCTTATTTCAAAAAGTCCTAGGTTGGTTGTGGGTGATGGTTTTTATGATAGAGCCAATTGGGTGAGAGATGTTTAGATTTCTGTAGGAGGCTTAGAATTATTTAAAAACTATTTTTTTGAACCCAACCTAGACACTCCTTTCAGTAATGTTGGGGAGTTTGATATCAGTAAATCAGTGGTTCCTATGGTTTTCTTTGATAGTGATCTATTGTCTGATATGGCCAAGAAATATGACCATATCACTAGAATTGTAAAGAATCATGCTCGAGATAAAATTTCTAGGGTTTTACCTACATTTATTAGAGAGGTTTTTAAACTCAACCCTAACCATGTCATCCATGAAAAAATTTACATGGATGATCTTCAAGCAAGATATGATGCACAGAGGGTATATTTGAGAGCAGGGCCATTACAACAACATATTGCTAAGATTGGGTCAATACCCTTGGTTACACCAAGCATCTCAGAGCCATTAATGAGGAAATACTTTAATCCTAAAGCCCAAGCCTTATACTTTACTCTCTACAAGATATTTGGGATGGTACATCCAATGTTCTATTGCTAATACTATAGCTCAAACATTGCAGTTTAGAATGAGCACCATTCTTGATTTTGCTACTTTCCTATCAGAAGAAATTCATAATGGTTTGGTTGAAATATCTCAAGGTAAGGTGAATAGGTCCTTTTCTTGGTATTCCTTGTTGATGTGCATATGTCTTCATAAGGCACTTACCTTCTTTTCCAAGAAAATGAAGCTAGAACTAGAAAAGGATGAGGAGAAGCACCCTATTTAGCTATGGAGTGTTGACATTACTTGAGAAGCTCGGGATGCTAGCTATGTCAAACTTGATAGATATTTTGCATCAATACTCAAATTTATCCTGAGAGGGGATAGTCCAAGGATTCCACAACCTCTACTAGAATTAATCAGACCCAAGGACCATTCCAAGGGACTCTTGGTCAATCATCATTAGGGGGACATAATGCCATATAATGTTTCCATTGTGCTCGAGATAACATTTTTAGGGTTTCACCTACATTGATCAAAGAGGTGTTTAAACTCAACCCTAACCATGTTGTCCATGAAAAAATTTACATGGATGATCTTCAAGCAAGATATGATGCACAAAGGGTATATTTGAGAGCAGGGCCATTACAACATATTACTAAGATTGGGTCAATACCCTTGGTTACACCAACCACGTAGAGCCATTGATGAGGAAATACTTTAATCCATAAGCCCAAGCCTTATACTTTACTCTCTACAAGATATTTGGGATGGATGAGGAGGAGTACATCCAAGGTTCTATTGTTCTTATTATAGCTCAAACATTGCAGTTTAGAATGAGCACCATTCTTTATTTTGCTACTTTCCTATTAGAAGAAATTCGTAATGGTTTGGCTGAAATATCTTAAGGTAAGGTGAATAGGTCTTTTTCTTGGTATTCCTTTTTGATGCACATATGTCTTTATAAGGGAGTTACCTTCTTTTCCAAGGAAATGAAGCTAGAACTAGTAAAGGATGGAGAGAAGCTCCCAATTTAGCTATGGAGTGCTGACATGACTTTGGAAGCTAGGGATGCCAGCTATGTCAAATTTGATAGATATTTTACATCATTGCTCAAATTGCTTCTAAGAGGGGATAGTCCAAGGATTCCACAACCTCTACTAGAATTAATCAAACCCAAGGACCATTCGAAGGGACTCTTGGTCAATTATCATTAGGGGGACATAATCCGATATAATGTTTCCATTGTGATTAGGGTCTATGTTTTTTTGGTAAAATCCCATGTTTTTCCTTCCCATGTGCCTCTAAACATAGGAATTGCATAATTGCTATGGTAGATTGGAATGTTTGAGGAAAGGAATATGATAGGTAAAGGTACCTTTTGCCTATTATAAATGTAGATCATGATTTTGTTTTTGTTAAGAAAGTATGGAGGAATCTCAACTTATTTTTGAGTAGATATCACATGGCAGAATCCCATTCAAGATATATTGATCCAGAAGGATTCTATGACCTCCTAAGGTTAGAGAACTGAAGCTAAGGTTATTACACAACTTTTATACTTCCTAAAATATGTTATTAGAAATATTTTTTTCATTACAAGAATGGGAAGTTAGAAAAGAAAAATGGATAGTCTTTAGTAGAGTCTTAGAATTCATTTAATCTTTTGAACCCAATTATAATCCCTTGAAAGATAAGAAGTATTAGGGGGGGAAAATTAATGCATTACTAAATAATGTTGTTGTGATAATGTAAACTATGAAAGAAAAGAAGACTAACTTAGTTAAAGCATATCCTAATATATTAGAAAAGGTAGAGAGAAGAATTAATAGTAGGATGGTGGTTACTTTAGACTAGTAGACATTATAGATGAGGGAAGGATATTCTGTGGCTTAGAGTATACAACATGTTACCCCTTTCAAAAGACCAAAACTGGAGAGTCCACCTGACACTAGTTCACCCAAGAGATAGAAACTAGAATAGGGATCCTCTCCTCATGTAGAAGAGTATTCACCATCTCAGACCCCACTCTGAATAGAAGATGAAGCATATTTAAGAGAAAAATTAAGAAAAATGGGTGGGGAAGGAGATATAGTGGTTACCACTACTAATATAGAAAGAGGAGTGCTTGAGGAGTCTCTTATGCCCTCCTTTGACTTAAATATTCCTAATTACATAGGTAAGGAGATAATCCCATTATTGCTCAAGCCTCCCAAAAATTCATAGCTGATGAAAATTTTATTAGATCTAGGGCCTTTGCATAGTTTATGTGGAGAAGAAATACATGAAATTTTGAGGAAAAATTTTTTAAAAAAAAGGGCAAAGTAACCAAATAAATTAGACTCTGACATTGAAGAAGAGATGAAAGCTAAATTTTTGGAAGATTTTTCCCAGTTAACACCTGAGGCTAGAAGGTAGTTAGTTAGAGAGTCAAGCATCTTAGTTTTTCCTAAATAGGACATAGGTAATGCTATGATTTTTTGACTCCATCAGAAGGGAGAAACATGTGTAGTATAAAATAGAAGAAGAGATATTACAAGCACATAGTGGAATAAAATTAAGTAATGATCATCAAGCCCTAGTCATATGGTCTATTGAAAAAGGCAACAAGACCAAAATGCAATAGGTTTGAAGTGTAGAACATAATAGTGATCTTATAGTTTATAGAGCTGATGAAGTAGATAGTCAGCAGGTCACAAGAATGGCTAGAGAGATGTTGAATTTTGGGATGTGGTAGCTAGGAAGGAGAAAAGTAGATTCTTAGAACTCAATGCCAAGTTTGAGGAAATACTTAAGGCATATGAGGAAAGGGGAAAGAGGGTACAATTGTTGGAAAACCAAGTGGCCCAAATGGATAATCAACTTGGGAAAAAAAGAGTAGGTGAATCCAAGCAACCAAGAACTATATATCCTTGACCCCTAATTGAGCCATTTAAATCCATCCCCATTTTTGAATTACCAGATACCCCACAGAGGCCTAAATTCTATACCAAAAAGGAATTTAAAAAGGATAAAAATAAATTATGGGAAATGCATGTGGAATTAAATAATAAATATGAAGAGAAGCTTAGGCAAACAATTTTGTACTTAGTAGATAAAATTTATTGGCCAATTTTTTTATGACTAGTTGACAAGAATCCTAGAATTATGGGATGAAATAAAGAGAGATGAAGACAAGTTGAAGCCCATTGTGCAAAAATGGAGAAAAATAAACAATGTTGTTACTATTATGTGTATTTTTGTCATCCAATTACCATATCATTAGATAGAAAAGATTTTTGATATACTTAATAATCTGAAAGATATTGATGAGAAATAGGTTTTTGTTTAGAAGAGAATGACAAATTTTTTTTCAAAATATATAGCATAGAAGTATGATTTTGTTGCTAGTGCCCTTAAAACGGTTGACAAAATAAAAGAAAAAGAAGAATGGGGTAAGGAACTAGATGAGTTATTGTGCCACAAAATGAATAATGTTACAAATGAAAAGGGGCATGTACTATGGGCAATGATGAATGAAGAACTTCTCAAAGTATAATTATTTTACAATGCTATTAGAAAATATTTTATTGAAATAGAAAAGATTGGAAATTCTGTAATAAAAGTACAATGAGAAATCCTAAATTTTGATTGGCCTGATGACACCATTTTCAAAAAATGTAAAGAAGAATTTGTGTCTTTGGAATAGGTGGCAGAAGATGATGGGGTAGCTAAAGACTTAGAAGTAATTTTTAGCCAAATAGTTCATGATGAAGACCTTGAAGATCCCTGAGTTGAGGTTAACTTGCTAGCATCAAAACATGACACATTATTAGCAAGCTTAATACCCACATATTCTGAGGAATCATAATAGCAAAAGAATAAATCTTGGAATTCATAACCTTAGAAAATGTAACAAAAAATGGACCCACCAAAAGGATACTCTGATGAAATTTTTTTCTATTCCACTCAATTTTTTCTTTTTGTGACAACTATAAAGTGTAAATATCTTTTGTCAAAAGGAAAACTATCAGTTCTCAAAGCCTAAAGCTTGTTGCATCTCACCCTTTATATGTGAGATTCTAGGGCTAGAGAAATCCCCCAAATACTTGTATCACTTTTAGTGTCTATTAAGTCTTTCTTTAAGTCTATTTGGTCTAATATATCTTAATGTGAATATTATGATGTATTCCACTATAATTGTTTGGGAATTCATTATGTCTTATAGGATATTGTTGTCTCATCTCTATTCATCTTGAGTTTCATGTCAATTTATCTAGTTTTTAGAAAAAATTAATACAAAATTAACTATCCCGACTAGTGTTGTTTGTTGAATCTTGTCTCCATTCTATTACTTGATTACTTGTAGGTTGTATAAGATAAGCTTGTCCAATTGAATGCAATTAACTCAAATTGTATGTCAATTCATTATTGCTATTAATTCAATGAATTAAATAAATTCTTTACTGATATTGATAGGATATCCATGTTAATAGGAAGGATGTCATAAGTATAATTTTTAGTAAGAACTATTGATAATGTTGATTATAAAGCAATCAATCAGATCTAGGAATTGAATGGACTCTAAATCCCAATGGATGAGGCACCGATCTATTAAATTTAGTCTTTATGTAAAGAAATCATAGGCAAGCATCAAGCTCAAATTCAAATTCAATTTTACCTTACTATTTGGAGGATATCAATGTTGGTGAGCACTTGTTTGCATTTGATATCTAGGCCTTAGTTAGCTACTATTGCTAGAAATACTTGTAAATGCGAGAAGAAATGTGACCAAATCTACTTATAAGGGATGTTAAAGTGTCATGGAATAAGAAAACTATGTATATGTCATAGATATGAGATGAGAATAAAAATGAAACTAAGAGATTATTTCTTAGTTGTCTTCATTTCTTTGAACCACCACTTAGGCATACCCACATTGGTTCTGTAGAGCTTGCCTAAAGAGTAGGAAATTCTTGATTTCATTGCAGTTGGGTCTACATAAGAAACACATTCAATTTTTTATAGGAAGTAGTTGATCATTATATTACATGTTCTTTCATTATCTTCATATTGAGTATCTTTTTACTTAAAAGCTGAGAAACATGAACAAAATGGTGACTCTACTGGGGAATTACTTAACAAACATGTGTGTGTGTGAAACATGATGTAGTGTCTCTAGTCTTAGTGTACACGTGTCCATCAAATTACTTAGTATTAATAGTGGAGGTGATGAGTTTTTAGTAACAAACCTTGAGAGTTTATAGAAAATAAAAGAGACCACAAGTACCATGGACTTACAATGATGTATATAGCCCTTATGAAGTGTCTTATCTATGAAGCAAGAGTTGTAGTCATGTGTTTTTGGTGATTCGTCCCTTATATTATAAAAGTTATTTGGTGTTTTCTTATAGTTTTCCTTTGAAATCAAAAGCTATTTTATTTTCATATTTTCCCTAGATTAGGGTTGTGACTCAATCAAGGTTTTGAAGCTAGTTCTTATTTAACAAAAAAATCTCTTTAATGGTTGATAAAAGGAAGAATACAATAGCTTACATGAGGGCCTATCCTGATGTACCCTTATACACTGATTTTCCCTAAGGTGGTTGGAAGAATCAAGGCAAAATGAAGGAAGATCCAAATCCCAGCTAGAAACCTAGAAGTAATACGTCAGCATATCCTCAATACCAACTAGTGGTAGGAAGGGAGTCTGCTTCATTAAGTTCTGAGTCAAAAACTACAAGGCTCTTGGGGGGATATTTAGTACTCCACTACAAGAAGACCAAGTTTATCATGATAAGAATGTTTCCTCAGTAGGAGAAAAATTTCAAATATTAGATACAAACCATAGGCTAGGATATGGGAATGTCATGGAAGATCGTAGAACAATTCCATATATGGAGCCTAATCTTATAGATCTTGATTATCCTACTAATTTAGAGGCAACTTCTATGGACCCTAAGGAAGTATGTTTAGAAATAGAAGTTCTCAAGAAATGGTTCACAAAAGAGGAGGCCAAACATATTCATTTGGAGAAGGGAAGAGAGCAAGCCACCTTAAACACCATTATTGAAAGAGATAAGCTTCTTAAAAAGGATGGCTGATTTGAAAGAAAAAAGAAAGAAGTTAGAAGAAAGCACCTCAGTCCTTCATGCTGATGTGTTTGGGGATATAGATAGTTTAAGATAATAAGTTATAGAACAAGAAATACATATGAGCCAAAGGCAAGAACCTGCCATTTCTCAAGTCCAAGCCTACAAGCCTATCAAAGTGGATCTTGTAGAACCTACTATGAACCCATAGATAAAGGAAATGGAAAACCTATAGGAACTCAAATAAATGAACCCCAAGCTACATTAAGAAAATATGTAAATCCTCCCATATCTAAACTAGACCTTGATCTTGAAAAGGCTAGAAAAGAGAAAGACGATCTGGCAAAAGAACTTGAGAAGGTTGAGAATGAGGCTCAAGCAGTAGAAACATAGAGAAAGATTCAGTTCATCAAGTCTAACTCAACTTTACCCTCCTCGACCAACTTGTCTACCCAAAATGCAATTTCTGTGAATACTTTTGGACCAGTAATATCTAGTTAGACAATGTCTCGCTCTATCCCTATGTCATCATCCATTACTAGTATTTCGATCCCTACTATACAAATATAGAAATCTCAAGCCAATACTACTCAAAATCAAGCCAATATAGCAAGCACATAAATTATTTTTGGTTTTTAGAAGAATCCTATATATATGGGAAAATTTAGACAAACATCATTTGTAGGGGTTCCTACTTTCCCTCATCCCATATCTTTTGATCTAAAGATAAAGTTGTTAAATTCTCTAGAAACAATGTTTACACTAGAGAGGAACACTTGAGAGTCTTTGTAGACATGTTGAATGATTTTGAAGTTGAGCATGGAGATGTGGTGATGAAACTATTTGTGCATTCATTAATAGAAGATGTCAGGGATTGGTTTAATAGATTACCAGATGATTGCATTAGTTCCTAGAGCAATATAGAGAAATTTTTCAAAGAGCAATATGGTGACAATAATAATGTTTGATTTATGTTGAATGATTTCAATAATATCAAGAAAAACTCTAATGAATATACATTTCATTTCATTGTAAGGTTTCAAAAAGGAATGTATAATTTGTTCTAGGTTATGAGATTGAATAACTATGTTTGTCTTACAACATATTTTAGTGCTTTTGACAGTAAGATGGCTTACTAGTTGAGGGATAAAGATCCTAAAAATTTGAGGGATGCTTATAAGATCTGGTGAATATTGAAAATAATAGAAAAGAATCTAGTGAGCTTGGGACAAGAGATGATCCAAAGCTATTCAATCCCAAGAATAAAAACAAAAAGGAATTTGATAAAATTCCTACAAGTAAGAAACCTAAAGAGCCCAAAATAGGTTAGGTATTGGACTTGTTGAAAAAGATGAACCCATTAACTTTCAATACACATAAGCCAAATGTTGGTGAGAATGTCCTTGTAAACAACAACAATTTCAGCAGACAACCCAGAATGTAGAAATATCCTTATCCCACTCAATCGAAAGATGGCAAACCAATTCCTAACTAGACCCAAAATATGAAGGATGAGGGTACACCATATCCTCTACAAATAAGTTCTATTAATATGAATGATGATGTACCATGGTGCATCATATGTCAATCACCCCACTCTCTAGATTATTATGTAGTTGCTTAATCATTTGCTTCAGATCAAAGTGCACAAAATGGGGAGGATGAAGAAGAAAAAAGCCATGATGATGTAAGCTATAATATGGTTAACATGTGTAATGATTGTGTAGATTTTGATTTTGAAGAACTTGAAATGATATTGCACACTAAAGAATTTCTTATCAATTACATCATCAGTAAGTGTTTTTAGAAAATGAAGGTTATGATGAAGAGTAGGTGTGTGTTACATCTTCTGAAGTTGGCCATGTAAACTTGAGAATGCCCTCTAAGGAGGAGATTGATAGGATTACTACAGAGATGATATCTCAAGTTCATAGCAATTACAATTTGAGAAACTAGATAGTCAATAAAGATGCTAGAAAACCCTCCAGTATATTCATCAAGGATATTACACATAAGATGAAGGATGATAATAAGAATATCAATGTAGATATCACTAAGATTAAAGACAACAAGACCAAGAAGTGGGAGCCCAAGAAGAAGGTTTAGTTCCAAGCAAATGAGATAGAAAAATTAATTGTGCAAGAAAAGAAATCAAGATGTGACACTATAAAGCAAATGATAGTGCCTATTGTTCAATAGGTTTCCACTCTAGGTATTCTTGTAAAACCCACTGTATTTGAACCTATTCATATGACATCTATGTTGTCACAAATAATTATTAAGGTAACTTTATTGGAAGTATTTAGAATTGAAAATCATAAGAGTAAAGCCTTGTCATGGTTGGGAGGGATAGAACATAATAGAAATGTTGTAGAACAAAGTGTCATTCAGTAAACCCCAATGGTACTAGAGGATAGTGGTATTATATATCAAATTTCCTAGATATTTTTGGATGATTCATCAATAGCATATATAGAAGATATTGAACCTTTCTTTCTCATCCTAATTATTAATAGAAAATCCATTTAAAATTGCATGATAGATCATGCCATTCAAAGTTATGGAATCTTTAGATCTAAAAGTAGATACTAAGCAAGGGAGATGTAGAGGTATGGATGCTAGAGAAGTCCTAGCCATGGGTACTATCAATGCTTTATCATTTAAGCTAGTTGCATACCCTAAGGTAGAATTGACCATGTCAATCCTTGTAGTTGATATTCCTCCACATTATGGAATGTTACTCTCTAGAAAATGGAGTGTTGCTATGGGAGGTAGCCTTAAATGTGACCTATCTTATGCAAATTTTCACATAGGGGATAAGGCTACTAAAGTGGATAGAGAGCCAAGGGCTAGTCACATCCTTGGGGAAGAAATTGATAAGGATTCCACTCATCTCTTGGATACTGTTGTGAATGCATTTAGAGCTAAGCCAATTATCCAAGTGTAATACCCAGAAATTGGTTCATTTCCATCTCAACCAATTCTGGTCTATTTCTGATTGATTTCTAAAGTTCTATGTCACTAGGCAATTCTTATTTTGCTACTCGCTACTTGACTTAATTTTCAGATGCAGAAGACCTTAATCTGCATTCATCATATTTCTTATTTAATTCCTATAGTATGTACTCATATTAGACGCATTAAACCTACTTGATTTACTTATAATTTAATTTAAAGTATTTATACTTTATTAAATTAAATTATCTCCTAAGGCTAATGTACTATGGGATTAAATTTATTTTATTTAATAAATATGCCTATCTTGATTAATTAAATGTAATTATTTAATTAAATGGGAAAGGTATTTCTAATTAATTAAAGAAAATTATTTAATTAAATGGAAGGCTATTCTTTAATTAATTAAACAAAGTTATTTAATTAAATAGGAGTAATTCCTAATTAATTAAATATAGTTATTTAATTAAATAAGAAAGTGTCTCTAATTAATTAAATGAAATTATTTAATTAAATAGAAAATATATTTATGAGAACATATCTCATTTTATTAAATTAAATACCTCTCCAAAATCCTTCTTCAGTTCAAAAAGGGAAATTCCCAGTTCACTGTTGATCAAAAAGGAATTAAACTAGTTAACTCCTTATTCTACTTAAATTAAATCAGTTAACTCCTTATTCTACTCAAATTAAATCAGTTAACTCCCTTTAATTTGGGAATCTTCCTTTATGACTGAACTTCACCTTTAATCCTGAATGTTGATTGAAATCAATCTCAACCATTGATGGATCTAGAAAAGTCTATTTAAGAGACCCTCATCTTTTCATTTTGGGAGAGGTTGAATGAGAATTTGCATCGAGTTGCTACTAGATTGTGCATTCATTTGAGCTCCTTATTTTCATAAGATATTCATTTTCTAGTTTAATCTCATTTAGCATAATATGCATATGATTAATCTAGTTTCCTTTACTTGTTCTTAGATTAGAATGCATTTATCATTCTAGATTAATCTGCATAATCATATAGATTAATTTCATTTCTTAAATCCTTCATTCTTAGAGGGTCTAGTTGCTTAACATGCCAAATCTGAGGATATCTAACAAGCAATTCCCTTTAGATAGAAGGTAACAGGTCACCTTGCCAGCTGATTTTGGATGAACAATCCAATGTTCATTCTGGGATGAATCCACAAATAAGGACCATGTTGAAGTGTGTGTGTTAGCATAGGCCGCATATTCACACATGCATTTCTAGCGCCCACCGTGGGGCAAGGAAAATCAATTTTTTCTAGCCTCTTTTTGCATTTTTTTAAATCATTTTTTTTGTTCTATCCATACTGTTCCATACAGATTCGAGAATCTTCATGTGAGACTATTCATTTTTGTGCGATGATCCAAAATCTTCGTGCGAAGATTCTTCCCATATCATGCAAGAAATTGCCTGAGTGCGTGAAACATTGCGCGACACCTATTTCTTTGTGCGGGCCAAATATAATTTCGTGCGAGTCATAAAACTTCTTCGCATAGACTGTCAAGAATTTTGTGTGAGACTCTACTAGTAGATGCTGTTTTTGCATTGATTTTTGTGTTTTCTAGTTTTTTTGCTAACTGCTTACTGTTTCTATTTTTTTTATGTTTTCTAATTTTTTGGAATAGCATAACATCAGTTTGCAGGACAATTGAAAAAGCGTGATAAAGTTGCTGAAAATAGGTAAAACATCTACTAAGCACATTGCGAGGATTACCAAGTAATTCTCTTTGACTGATAACACTTCATTTGGGCTTAAAATGAACATCTCTCGTGTCAAGCTTGTGTGTGTTTCCTTCCATGTTCTCATTTTACAACACATGCATAATTTGATACTAGGTTGTGATCTCTATTAGTTTCATCTAACAGGCTTAGTTACTAATGATAGATCTAATTAGCTATCTTGGGTTATTGGACTCGCTAATTTGTCGGCCCCTCATTTCATCCTGTGGTTGCAAGATCAACACCACGTTAAAGGGGAGGGGTCTACAGGAAAGAAGCATTAAATGCTCCACTAGGCAACCCTTTTGTGATTTCTAAAACTCACTAGTTTCTGAGTTGTGGACTCGTTTTGGCTTGTGTGAGGGGTTAAATGTTCCACATCTTTCGACTCACCTCGCATTAGTCAAAGCGTTAAGTGTACCACCTTGTGCTCTTTGACTAATTTTGGATAGATTTGCTTTCAGGAATTAACATTTGGATGCATATAGTAATTAGACCCCCATTAACACTATTCATGAATCTTGAGAGAGTGGGTTCCTAGTGAAACTCCTCTCTACGACAAATTCCTTGTAGGTGGGGAGGATACTTTGAGCATCTTGTAGATAGATGAATCTCCAACTTGTTGATTGAGACATCCTTTCTCTGGAGAGGTTGATAGATCACTGGTAGTTGATATCATAGATCTTTAAGAGATAATCTTAGTTTAGCATGTCAGATTAATCTGCTTGCTTTGATTGGGCTGGAAGTGTAAATGTGTCAAAACCTTAGATCTGGAAGCTAAGTCCCCTTATGGTACACTATTGTGAGTCAGTCACCTTTAGAGAGGGTTAACCATAGAATACAATCCCTCTACAGGGAAAACTATGTTGACGAAACCTCAAGTGTTAATAGCCATTTTTGACATGGTAGTGACAACTGCTATATAAATGTCCTTGTGGAAGAAATCTCCATGGGTGTGGTTCATTGTGGGTTGTCAAATCTCCCTATCAGCTCTTGAAGATTAAGTTCTCAAACTATGTTAAAACCTTGGTGTGCCAAGATTAGAGGCCACCCTTATGAGTCATAAAAGTTGCAGAGTCAAAAAATTACTAAAAACCTTAGAGAGGCCAAACTTTTCATTTTTTAGGAATGTGAGAAATGATTGTAAAACTCTTTGAAAACATACACAAAAAGCTCTCCTAGGTATTAGCACAAACTAAATCACTTGATTTTTCATGTGCAAGGTTTCTTTTTCCCTTGCTCATTATTTTCAGATGTGATTGAAATCACCTGCTTGTTGTTCTACGTGCCTATTTATCTTCTTGGTTACTAAAACGATCAAAATTTTTTGTCAAAATTAGCTGCTATTGTAAAACTGGTCTTCCTTCTTGCATGAAATCATTTTGGTCTCGCACAAAATCATCTGGTCCTCGCGTGAAATCATTTTCTTCTTGCACGAAATTAAATTACTATTATGAGTCTTCACGCGGCCCTGTGAACTTCTTCGCACAAAATTAAACTACTATCACTAACCTTCGTATGAGATGGAAACTTCTTTGCGCAGCTTGTAAAACTTCTTCACGTGACCTATAAAGGTTTTCGTGTGACATCTTGCATCAGCATTGCCAATTTGGGTCTATTTTAGCTATCTGTGGCCTACACACTGTCCTTTTGTAAGTTTGTTTATCACTCTCTATTTGCTAACAGTCCTGAAATAGTGACACTTCACTTAGCTGAAGACTTGTGTCTTACACCTTGACTAGTCTTGTCTCGTAGGTAATTTATTTGGTCTTTGTCTTAATGCTTGTCATACTTTGTGTCACATTGTTCATAATCTCTGGTAGTTCTAGCCTTTAAATTAGACCATTTGTGCCTTAGTGAACAACATTCTTACTATTATCTTGTCTTTTTTGAGACTCAGTCTTAGTGTAGTCCTTGTCTAGGTCCTAGCTTCTTGTCCTTGTCTATGAATGTCACAACCAGAAGTGGAAACATGTTTTATCTTGATAACCTTAGATGTGGTTGTGCTAGGGGTCATAATCATGATAGAGGTCACTTACCTTTCATTATGCAACCTCTATCTAGTTTGGCTAGTGAGGCATCTTCACGATCTTCCTCACCTGCCAGATCATCTCAAGTTCAATGAACATTTTCCAATTTGCAACAAATTAGGAATCCTTTTTACCAAGAGGATACTGAGACAAGTAGAGGTCTTGCATTCCCAAACACAATGTATGATCCTCTCTCCAGAGACCCTTTTGAAACACAAGATACAGAAGCTAAACACGTTCCTATAATGACTAATCGTGAACCTGAACATGATAGTCATAGTCGATATCAAGAACCACCTAGGGATGACAAAGAGAAAGAGAAAGAATATGACATTGATGAGGAACAAGAAGAGGTGGAAATCCTCCCTGAACACATAGAAAAATGTCAAAGAGACAAAAACTTTCAGAAGGTCATGGGAATTCTAATCAACAAAGAGAAAGAAAAATACTCTCTCAAACTTTCCCAAGAGCGAGCAAAGTTACCTTCTCATTTCAATGTAGAAACCATTGTCAAAACTGAAGAAGAAACTGAGACCTCCAAACTCCAAAAAAAATTTAAAATTATGCAAGACCAATTGGCTCAGATGATGCAAGAAAGAGAAACCCACAAAGACATACACATTGGATGCACTTTGTTCATTTCCATTTGAAAAAAGTATAAACATGCCACCTTTCCCACAAGGCATAGAATTAACCAAATACGAAAAGTACTTTGGTACTACTAATCCCCAAGATCACTTGCAGGAATTTGGTGCTTTTTTTATGGAGTTTATACACAATCAAACGTACCTCAAGCCTAAGTGGTCAGGCTTTGGATTGGTTCTCACATTTACCTCCTGGCATCAAGACATTTGATGAAATTGCAAATTCACTTGTTTAGCAATATTCTCATAACATTCAACATCCTGTAAATATTTGAGATCTATTCAACCTTAAATAGAAGGTTGGTGAGCCTTTTCTCACTTTCCTCCAACAGTGGAGACAACTATACATTAAGTATTCCCATAAAATCCTAGAAACGGAGAAGCTTGACATTTTCACTGATAACCTCTTACCTGATTTCAAGTATAGAGTCCAACTACAAGGTCCATGTACCTTTGAAGACATGATTATATAGGCTATTTGTATCGAAGAATTTATGGTCAAGAAAGGTGAGCTCACTCTTCAGAGAGACACAAAACAAGGTTCCACTTCCAATAGAGATAAAACCAAACATATCAAAAAGAACCAAGAAATTGTACATGATGGGGTTGTTGACAATGTCACACCCAGACCTGCTAAAATGACATTTAATCTCACAGACTGCCTCAAAGTAGCCAAAAATGTTGAGAAGCCTCCCTCTAACAATAAGGCATTTGGGAACAAATTGAGAAACTCAAGGACAACACGACCCAAGCGAGAGTATATGCCTTTGGGAGAACCTTTGGATGTGGTTTACAAAACATTGCTACAACATAAGCTTATCTCACCAATGGATAACCCTCATCCCTATGATCCACAACCACATCCACCATTGTGGAATGAAACCTCATTTTTGTGAGTATCACCAAAACAAGGGTCACAAAATCAACAACTGTATAAACTTACATCATAAAGTCTAGGACATGATTGATGCTGGTGATCTTATGGTAGATGGACATAACAAAAAATCAGACCACAAGGTGTTCAAAGAGCCTTTTCTAGCTTATGAAAAAGGAGAGACTTTGAAACTAGAACCCTATAATAAGGTCAACTATACATATTCCAATGATGAAAATGTCATTCACATGGTTGAACCTATAGATTCTAAATACTACAATGTTATTACCATAAAGGGAAAGCAAGATAACGACAAACCCAAGACACCATTTGTCTTGAGAGGCCCTACTTCCAATAAGATGGATACTGCATCTTTGCAACATTGTGATAATGTTGTTACTCACTCCCATGTGATGTTGGTACTCAAAGGCCCTGCACCTCCTACTTCAAATCTTGAACAACACAAAGACAAAGCCCTTGCTAGTCCATCCGATAAAGGTGCAAAACACACAACGAACTTGATGGAAACCAATTATAGTGTTCTTGATCAGTTGAAACAAATTAATGCTCAAATTTCTATCTTTGAGTTGTTTAAAATCTCGCCTGCTCATAGGAAAATTTTGGACAAAGCCCTCACTAAGGAAAATGTTCCTCAAGATCTTGATCTTGAGCGATTTCAATCTATGGTAGGTCACTTGAGCTCACCTTATCTTATGACCTTCTCCAAGGAGGATGACAACTCGCTAAATCACCTACACAATCAACCTCTACACATTGAGGTTATGATCCACTAGACACGTGTTCATCAAGTACGCATTGACAATGGCACTGAGCTATATATTGTCTCTACTACTCTACTTAGACAATTGGATTATTCTAAGGACTATGTTGATCCTCGACGAAAGATCACTATTAAAGCATACGATGAAGTGGAACGAAAGTCACTAGGTCTTGTGGTTTTACCAATTCATGTCAGTCTTGTTGAAAGGGATGTCACTTGTCAGGTGCTTGACATTCCCTTAGCCTACAACATTCTATTGGGATGGCCATGGATACATGAGATGCGCATTGTGCCATCCACATACCACCAATGCATCAAATTCCCATTTCATGGTTTCAAAGTCACTATTCCTGCCACTACTAGCTATACCTGCAATATGCTCAAAGCTGCTAAAAATTTCATCCCTGCTAACCGTGAGTCTACCGATTGTCACAAAAATAAGCTGAAACAAATTGAGTAGTCATTCAAATTGGAAGAAACTAGTATGGGAGACTACCACATTGAACTAGTGCTATCATTAATGTCTCTCCTAGAGTCCCCTCGACATTTTGGGAGACCCTCAGAAGAAAAGAAGTCACTCATGCTGACACCTCAAACCAAGTATAATGGTGCTTTCATTAAGGCTACAGTTCCCTTAGAAGATGAAAGTGAAAACAGAGCCATTGTTGCATGGCTTTACAAAGAAGAGGCTCCAGTCGACCTAATAGAACAAGCTTAAGAAATCACTCCTAAGAAATATGGACCTAGTCTTAGGCTTATGCAGCATTTTGGTTACAAGGGAACTAGCCCTATTGGGTGCTACAACAATGGCCTAATTGATCTAATCAAAGCAAAAGCTAGAAGCAATAGTGATACAACTAGCCTAGGGTTTAAGAAGGTCCCTTTCCATTTGGGATCAAATCAATTCATCCCCAAACCTAAAAGTTCATCTAAAAATGAGTCACAAGCTGAGTAAGATACTCAAGAGGAAGAATCTGATGATGAGGATTCCTACCCTCATCCTATTCCTTATGATCTTGCTAAATTATTTGTAGAGCCAGATGACTTTGTGCCATGTGTTAGGACTGTGAATGATACTAGTGATTCTTCTGGGGACAATACTGAGCAACTCAAATATCATTTAGAAAAGGGAGAATCTAGTCAGTCATACTATATTGAGTATTTTTGTAAGAATCTAGAGGCTTAAGGAGAGTATGTCAATATCATTGTTGGGGAGTTCTATAGTCTCTCACCATGTAGCACTAATTCTCATGAATATGAGTTTGACAATCTTTCAAAAGTGACTACTAATAAAGTCATTGACCAAGTGCATGTCTATGAAAATTGAATCGAAGTGGGTGAAATGTCTAGGGTTAGGTCACAGGGGTCTGATCCAACTAGTGTCCTAGACTCATCAATTCCTGACATTAGTATTCCAAGGCATTTGAATACACCTATGGATGAGGTTTCCGTAGGTCTTGAATTACTGGTCCATGTGCTTAATGACTATACTCTGAATGCAATTGAACCAGCCACTACTCTCTCACTCGCACATCTCGAGCTTATAGATTGGAACCCCAATGCATCTAACGAAGTCCCCACACTCCAGAATGACTATGCTCTCACCTGTTACCTAAATGCTATTGAGCCTATAACATCTTCCACAAATGAGTAGAGTATCAAAATGACTGAGGCTAACATCAAATATCTCAGTTACATAATTAAAAGGAAAAAATTCAAGAGGTCTGATGGTGAAAACCACATTATGGCAGTATCAGATCCTAAAAAAGTAAAAACAAAAGATGTATCCAAGGTTGAAAACCTCTCTAAGGCACCTATGGATGAGATATTTGATGTCCTTCCCAGTCACTTTTAGGAGAGACCATCAGTGTTAATAGATTTGATGTAGCCAATTAGCCTGGGCATAGAAGAACATCCTCATGTGATACATCTGGCATAGTCATTGTCACTTGAAGAGAAGGAACAATTCATTGCCTTTTTCAAGGAAAAGAAAATAAATTTTTCCTGGACATATTCTGACATGCCAGGATTGGATTCTAATCTTATCATGCATCACTCATCTAGAGCACCAGGCATCAAACCAGTTAAATAAAAGCTTTGGAAAATGCACCCTCACATTGCATTGCTCGTCAAAGCCGAATTGGAGAAACTTCTGAAGGCTGGTTTCATCCGTGCAATTGATTATGTTGAATGGATATCCAATATTGTTCCTGTTTCCAAGCATGATAAATCTATCAGAGTTTGTACAAACTTTCATGATCTTAACTTAGCATGTCCTAAAGACAACTTTCCACTCCCTAATATTGATATGATCATAGACATGAGGACTAGCTATGAGATGTACTCACTTATGGATCATTTTTTTGGATACAATCAAATAAAAAATGCACTAGAAGACCAAGAGAAAATGGCTTTCACATGTGCATGGGGAACCTTTTCTTGGAATGTGATGCCATTTGGTTTAAAGAATGTTGGTGCTACATATCAATGAGCTATTACCATAATTTTGCATGATATGATGCATAGAACCATGAAAGACTATGTTGATGATACCTTGGTCAAAAGTGCTAAATGCAATACTCATCTACAAGATTTGGGTCCCTTCCTAGATCATATGGGAAAATTTAGTCTTCAGCTCAATCCTAAGAAATGTGCATTTGGTGTCACATCAGGGAAATTATTGGGATATATTGTTTTTGCAAAAGGAATCGAAGTAGATCCAAAAAAAGTACAAGCAATAATGGACATGCCACCACCTCAGAACATCAGTCAGATGAGAGGACTATAGGGAAGGCTTCATTCTATTCATAGGTTTATTTCACAATTGGTGGATAGATCACAACCCTTCACAAAGACCTTACATAAGGGTGTGAAATTCAATTGGAGCCAGGATTGTAAGCAAAGCTTAACATAGATCAAACAATATCTTGTCAATCCACCAATCTTGATGCATCCTATGCATGGGAAGCCTTTTCTTTTATACATTTTAGCCACTGAAACATCTTTTGAAATCTTGTTGTCTTAGGAAGACAATGACAACAAAGAAAGAGTTATTTATTAGTTGAGCCGAACATTGGTCTCTTATGAGAAAAACTATAGTATTATTGAGAAAGCTTTCTTGGCAGTTGTCTTTGGTTCCCAAGAGTTGAGACACTACATGCTTGCCCACACTACATAGCTTGTGGCTAAAATAGATCCATTAAAGTACTTGCTCAGTAAGGAAACTCTCATAGGAAGATTGGCTAAATGGTCATGATACTAAATGAGTTTGACATCCAATATGTTGAATGCAAAGCTATAAAGGGACAGGCAATTGCAGACCAGCTGGCTAAGGCACCCATACAAAGTCTTCTACCAATAAATATTGATTTCCCAGATGAGTCAATTCTTACACTCACTCACCATACATGGGTTATGTTCTTCGATGGGTCCTTCACACAACAAGGATCAAGTGCTGGATTACTCTTCATTACACCACAGAGATGCTCATTGCCCAAAGCATACAAGATTATGTTTCCTTGTACAAATAACATTGTTGAATATGAAACTTTGATCAATGGTATGAAAATTGCAGCTGAATGGAGAGTAGATTAGTTAGACATCTTTGCTGACTCTTAGCTTGTTATCAACTAAGTAAATGATGTGTATCAAACAAAAGATGAGAAACTAATTCCTTACAAATGGATGGTTGATGACTTGATGAAGTATTTTGCACACATCACCTTCCAACAAGTTCCATGTGTAGATAATAAAGTGGTTGATGCCATGGCCACTCTTGCCTCCCTACTACAAATGCTAGAAAATGATCTCTGACATGAGTTATTGGTGGAAGCATTACACTACCTAGCCGATGACACACTTGATTCCAAGATGATCTATTCTATTATAGGACAAGAATCATCCCACTACCATCACATCTATTCTTACCTTCATAATCAAACTATTCTGAAAGGTCTAACCAAGAATGAGAAATGTTACCTAATCTGTAATGCTTCACATTATGTCATTATTGCTAACGATCTATATAGGAGAGGTCTCGACAGAACACTGCTTAGGTGTTTAGAGCCCGATGAGTCCAAATGTGCACTAATTGACATTCATGAAGGCATTTTCAAATCTCATTCCAATGGCCTAACACTAGCTTGCAAACTCCTTCATGCTGGTTACTATTGGCCTAAAATGGAGTAAGAAGCTGTTAAGTATGCTAGGTCTTGCAAGCAGTATTAGCTACACAAGAATCTCATTCACGCTCTAGCCAGAGAGTTGATTCCCTCTACTACAACATGGCCATTTCAATAATGGGCCTTCGACTTGGTGGGGGTCCCTCTCATCAAAAAGGAATTAAATTAGTTAACTCCTTATTCTACTCAAATTAAATAAGTTAACTCCTTATTCTACTCAAATTAAATCAGTTAACTCCTTTTAATTTGGGAATCTTCCCTTATGACTGAACTTCACCTTTAATCTTGACCATTGATTGAAATCGATCTCAACCATTGATGGATTCTAGGAAAGTCTATTTAAGAGACCCTCATCTCTTCATTTTGGGAGAGGTTGAATGAGAATTTGTATCAAATTGTTGCCAGATTGTGCATTCATTTGAGCTCCTTACTTTCATAAGATATTCATTTTCTAGTTTAATCTCATTTAGCATAATATGCATATGATTAATCTAGTTTCCTTTACTTGTTCTTAGATTAGAATGCATTACTCATTCTAGATTAATCTGCATAATCATATAGATTAATTTCATTTCTTAAATCCTTCATTCGTAGAGGGTCTGGTTGGTTAACACCTCAAATCTAAGGATATCTAACAAGCAATTCCCTTTAGATAGAAGGCAACAGGTCACCTTGTCGATTTATTTTTAGATGAACAATCCAATGTTCATTTTTGGATGAATCCACAAATAAGGACCATGTTGAATTATGTGTGTTAGCATAGGCCACATATTCACGCATACACCAAGAAGTTGAGAAGTTTCCTATTGTTATTGAACATGAAGTGGAATGTTGTATGGATTCACCAATCTTAGGGACCATGTACTTTGATGGAGCTAGTTCCAAGAAAGGTTCAGGGTAGGAGCATTCTTTGTTTCTCTTAAAAAGAATACCTTTAGATATTATTTTTCTCTAAAGTTCTCTTGTACAAATAATATAGCAGAGTATGAAGCCTTTCTATTAGGATTGAAAGTTGCCACTCATCATGGAATTAAAAATTTGCATGTCATCGGTGATTCTAAGTTGGTTATATCATAGATTAAGGAAACTTATGTTTCAAAGAAAAAAATGCTAAAACAATATAGAAATGTGGTATGAGACTAGATAGATCTTTTTGATACATTAGGTATCTCATGAAGGGATAGAAGTTAGAATAAAATGGTATACCTACTTGCAAATGTAGAAATCAATCCTAAGGAAATGCCATTTGTAGGAATTTCACAGATAGATGTCCAAAATAAGCCATCAATACCTAACAATATTGAAAATTGGTAAGTTTTTGAAGATGACCAAAGTATCTTAAATTTCATTTTAAGTGAGGAAAAATACCATGGTCAAGAAATGGATTGTAGTGATTTAATTGAAACCATTAATGGTAAGGAAAATTTTTTTGACCAGGAGATTATGCAATTGAAAACCAACAACGTACCCAAGGGTTTAGTAATCTTGTAGAATGTTTTTGATAACCAAGATAGAATGAAACCCAGAACTACGAACCCAAAGCCTCAAGAATTAGAAGAAATAAATCTTGGTACTAATCAGGCTACTAAGAAATTTTATATTGGCAAAAATTTGACAGCTAAAATTAAAAAACCACTAATTGACTTGTTAAGGAAGTATAAACATGTTTCTTCCTGGTCATATGATGACCTCAAAGCTTATAGAGAAAATTTATTTCAACATTTTATACCATTGAAAGATAATGTAAAACCTTTTAGATAGAAGCAAAAACCAGTAAATCCCACCCTAGCCCCCAAAATACAAGAAGAGTTGATGAAGCTTAGGGATGGAGGGATAATTAAACATATTAGGCATCTTCTTGGGTCTCAAATCTAGTGCCTATTAGAAAAAATAATGGAGACATTATACTCTATGTAGATTTTAGAAACCTAAAAATTGCTTTTGTAAAGGATAATTATGGGTTGCTGAACATGGAGGCTATGATGCAACAAGTAACTAGCTCTAGGTTGATGTCTATGATGGATGGATTCTCAAGGTACAATCAAGTCCTTGTGAAAGAAAATGAACAATTTAAGACAACATTTACAACTCCATGGGGAGCTTATGTGCATATGTGAATGTCATTTGGGCTGATTAATGCTAGTGCAACTTTTTAGAGGGCTATCGATGTAGCTTTCCATGATTACATCAATAAGTTTATGCTAGTATACCAAGATGACCTTAAAACTTATTACAAGAAGGTTGACAACCATTGTAGACACCCAAAGAATTATTTTTATCAAATCCTTCGAATATGGAGTATCTTTAAATCCAAAGAAATGTACATTTTGGGTAACAAAAGACAAATTATTTTGACATATAGTGTCAAAAGATGGTGTAAAGATATATCCTAAGAGAGTGGCAGCCATTAATAAGGTGCCTAAGAAAAAAAAGAGTGAAAGGAATATAATCTTTCTTTGGGAAAGTTAACTTTTTGAGGAGGTTTGCTACAAACTTTTCTAAAGTTAGCAAATCTATTTCAAAAATGCTTAAGAAAGGAGCTACTTTCAACTAGATGGTGAACCCTTACAGGCATTTCAAGATATTGAAACTACCATTAAGAATGCTCTAGTCCTTAGGACTCCAGATTACACAAAGTCAATGCACATATTCTCTTTTTCATCTTTCCATATTGTGGCTGTAGTCTTGTTGTAGAAGAATGAGGGGGGATATGAACAACCTATTGCCTTCTTTAATAAATCACTATAGCTTGCTGAACTAAAATATGAGATAAATAAGAAGCAAGCATATGTTTTGGTGAAGGTTGTTAAGGCTTTTAGGTGTTATCTGTTAGGTGCCATTTTTATTGCATTTGTACCTAGTGCAATTGTCAAGGACATTTTTTCTCAGTAGGAGGTATCAGGTAGGAGATGCAGAAGGGTCAATAGGATTCAAGAATTTAACATTGAAATTCATATCACAAAATTGGTAAGAGGTCATAGACTAGCCTAGCTTATGGCTCAATCCAACTTAGATGCTAATCAGAATAATATAGTAATAGATGGCTTAAGATTAGGTGTATGTGATATGAATCATCGTGAATGGTATACTAATGTCATTTATTATCTACAACATATGGAAGCTCCTTCCTGTTTGACTAAAAATAAAAAAAGAGGCACCAAGTTACAAGCTATTAGATATATTATTGTCAAGAATGATTTATGGTGGAGAAACTTTGAAGGGGTGCTACTAAAATGTGTTGATCAAGAAAAATCAAAATAAATATTGAAGGAAATGCATTATGGAGTCTGTGGAGGACATTATATGGCAAAGACAACTATACACAAAGTGATGAAAGCGGATTCTAGTGGCTTTCCCTCTTTAAAGATCCTTAGTTGATGATCAAAAAGTGTGATGCCTGTCAAAGGTTTGTAGGTAAGTTAAAATTTTCAAGAAACACTCCATTAAAACAAGTGGAAGTTCAAGCACCATTCCAACAATGGGGAATGTATTTTATAGGTGAGATTTCTCTCAAGTCTAGCAGTGGTTACTCATGGATATTGGTTCCTATTAATTACTTTAGAATGTGGGTGGAGGCAGTTCCCACAAGAAATGCAACTAGTAAATTTGTTAACATTTTTTTACTAAATAACATCATTTCAAGATTTGGTTGTCCTTAGAGGATTGTGACAGATAATGCTATGTGTTTTAGATCTAATGAATTTATAAAATTTTGTGACAAGTATGTGACTACAAGATCCACTTCTTCTACATATCATCCAAAAGGAAATGGACAAGATGAATCCACTAATAAAAGTATGTTGATGTGTGCTAGAAAATGTGACCTGTTAGTAGCATGAGTTAACAAACAAACATTAGTTAAAAAACTTGAAAGTGTATCAAATATTCATCAAAATGAAAGGAAAAAACACTAACTAATGCTTGGTTGGGTTTTGCAACCCTAACCAGCTAACAAACCCAATCTTTTAGCCACCTCTACAACTCAACAAAGGCACCCATAAGAGGCATTTTTGGTGTGTTAAGATGGGGGGGGTATGTTTGGTGTGCTCTCCCAAACAAAATTTTAGATTGAATCTCTTGAGTTAATGTGCAAGTGTGAGTGATGATGTAATATGAATCTAGGCTAAAATGAAATGAAGAACACCTCAAGAAATGGCTATGGAGAAAGCCATACTTGAAGGTATTCAAGAATGAAACTATGGAATGCAACTGAGAAACTAATGAGATGTGCAAACTAAGATAAGATGTAAATGAAATGGAGATGCTAATACATGAAGAAACTAGACTAACAATGCATGAAGCAAACTAAATCAGCTACCAAATGGTTAGTATGATCCTAGAAATCTCTATGAAAATCAAACTACAATGCAAACTCTTAGCATGAGAACTCAAAAATCAAAATGGCATGGTAACAATGCAACAATGGGAGATGATGAATGCTTGAGAGAAGGCCTCTATTTATAGGCTCAAGAGAGGGTGAGGTGAGGTGACATCCATGTAGATTCCACATTAGGTGACATGCAAGCCATGCAAATGGTCAAGAATTCAAAGTTTTCTCAAACATGTATGAGCAAACTTGAGAAGAAGAGTGGGAGACAAGAGTGGAAAGGGCAGTGTGTAGGCATGCCATCTCACACATGTGTGAGCACACTCTTAGGCTAATGAGGGGGATTAGGGAGAGATTAAGAATGATTAAGTGGGATTAAAGAAGAAGTAGGCTTAAGAGGATGAAAATGATGGTTATAGGCTAGGCTCTAGGTTATTCTTAAGATTAAATTAAATAAAATTTAATTTAATCATGGTTTTAGAGGAATTAATAGGATGTGAGGATTAAATAAACAAAATTTATTTTAAAAAGGGGATGATGGAGGATCATGTGTTAAATTAATTTAACACATTAAGGCTAGGAGTATTTAAATTAAACTTAAATACTTAGGAGAATGAACTCATTTAATTAAAATAATTTAATTAAATAAGTAAAAGAATGTGAACAATATAATTAATTAATTAATAAATAATTAAGATGTCACGGTCAATATTAAAATTAATTAATATAGTGTTTAGGGATGATTTTAAGCATCTACAGTTGAAAGTAATAAGAAGGACATTGGATGGAAATAAGAAAGTCTAGGCTTCTAAATTGCAATTAGTAGTATGGGTTGATAGGGTACCTATAAAAAAGGCTATAGGAGTAGCAACTTTTGATATTGTATATTGTATCCCAGCAAGGATGCCTCATAATAGTCTAGTGGGACTCTATATGATGAGGATGTCATTGATGACATGTAGGAAAGACTGGATGAGGTGGTAGGATTGGCTGAGATTAGGAAGCAAGCATCTCTCAAAAATTAGAAGTTGCAGCTATAGGTTAAGACACTTTATGATAGAAGAGCAGTGAGCAAGAAATTTGAATTTGAAGATCTAGTCCTCATTTGGAATGCCAAGATTGAGGATAAGGGAAAACATGGAAAATTTGATCCTATATGGTTGGACCCTTATCTAATTGAAGCTTTATGAGAAGAGGATTCCTATTTGCTGAAGGATCTATCAAGAAACATTATTGAGTTGCTAGTTCATGGATAGTTCTTGGAGAGGTATTTTTGCTAAGATACTTGTTTTTCCATGAAAAATAGTTTTTAGGGTTTCTATATATTTTTATATCCTTTCTGCCTCATGTGTAGTCCTTGTATATCCATTTCTTCTTCTTGTTGCTTTCTTAGAGTTGTCAAGTTCACAACAGGTCAAGTTTGTGGTCTGCTTCTCCTAGGGATTCTAATCCCTCATATGAATATTTTCATATTCATTTTCCCTAGATAGAGCCACTATTGGCCTAGTTTTTCATTCTTTCCATATGTTGTACCTCATAGTTAAAAACCCTAAGGTCAATTTTTTAAAAATTGTTTTTTCTTAGTGAAACCCTAGTTCAAAATTCTAGAAAGATAAAATAAAATGATTGTTGTGTGCCCTAGCCTTCAAAGAGGTATTTCATTTCAAAATAGTGCAAGATGAGTTTACCCTAAGTTTTCTTTTTATAAATATTACTTTATTTTTATTTTTTGCAAATAGACCTCTTAATTTCCAAGCTTACCTTAACCATGGTCATGTTTCCTAAGGATTAATTAAAAATTTTAATTTTAGATGAGTACTTTTTGTTAACCATCAACCTAATTAAGATTTATGGATGACACTTACCTATAATTAGAAGTTACAGGGTTTTTAGAAAAAGCGAGGAAGTGCCCTTGAGCCACGTAGCATTTGCTGATGACATGTCTTGTTTGCGCTACAAAATTTGAAATTTATCAGATCCTTTTCAAAAGTTATCAATATTTGTAAGAGTGTGTTCCATTTTCCTATGTTCCTATTGGAGGGCACTACTTGATATAATTTTGTTCCATCGTTGATATTTTTCAAACCAACAATTGGCACTTTTTCGCTATCCCAAGATGCAAGTTCTTTAACCAATGCAGGTAAGTGCCTCAATGACACCTATCCATGCTAATGTCATGATTGATGTTTCATTCTATTCAAAAGGTCCACATCATTCCACCATTGACCTTGAAAAGATCAATAGATGGTTCTCTACTACTTTGAGAAAGTGATCAATATTTAAACAAAGCGGAGAAATTCTTGCTTGACACATGGTAGATAATGATGTCATGGGTCCACCCTTTTCAATGGTAATAATAAAGTCCCTATTATGGAAATTTTCAGAACATGTTGGCTAGAAAGAGGATATCCTATTGGTTAGATTAGTTGATTGGGTCCCATGAAGGTGCAAATTTTATTATCATCAATCTGTACAAGATCAACGAATGGTGTTTTTCAGCAATATGAAGCTGCACAACTTTTAAACTAAGTGGGAAAGTGCTAATCTACCATGTGGCAAGGTGGGACTAGTTGTGAAGGACATTTTATCACTTATGCCAAGTTATAAAAAGGTGCTGAAATGGAATTCCATTTGGGTCACAATATTAAAAGTTTTATTTGTAAAGTGCAACGAAATTTCATGGTCATCAATTTTTATAAAATCAATGACCAGTGCTTACCTGCACTTTCAAGATGCATGACATTTAAACAAAGTGTGGAAGCACCTACTTGACACATGGCTAGGACATTAAAAGTTTTGAAGAAGCTTTATCCTTTTAAATAAAGTCATTGAATGTTTTGAGACTAATGGATGAAATTCAAATTTGAAGCACAACCTAAACTTAACAGCTAACAACATTAATATTGCTCAAAATTCCTTCATGTGATCTTAATGCCCCAAAATAAGTTGAAAATTTGTCATTAGTGAACCACACAATCACAAAAAAATCTCAAAGCGCAAGGGTTTCTAGGGCTAGGGCATGAATTTCTGCAAGGTTTTCAATGAATTATAGTGCAAATTATAGAGAAAATGAAGCCTAAAATAGTGGGTAAGTGATCTTGACTTCTGAAAAGTAAGAAATTAGAAATGTGTGAAGTTGAATTTTCAAATTTCCTCTACAAAAGGAATTCTCCAATCTCATTGATTATCTTAAAAGATTAGTTCATGAATATTTACTTGAACAATTTCCTTTTTCAATACATGAAATAATAAAATGAGAAGAGCTTATTCAGAAAAGCCCTAGGTTGGTTGTGGGTGAGGGTTTTTTTATGATAGAGCTAATTGGGTAAGAGATGTTTAGGTTTCTATAGGAGGCTTAGAATTATTTTAAAAATGGTTTTTCGAATGCAACCTAGACATGCCTTTGATTAATGTTTGGGAGTTTGATATCTGTAAATTGGTGCTTCCTAGGGTTTTCCGTGTTAGTGATCTATTGTCTAATATGGCCATGGAATATGACCATATCACTAGAATTGTAAAGAATTATGCTAGAGATAACCTTTTTAGGTTTTCACCTACATTAATTAGAGAGGTTTTTAAACTTAGCCCTAACCATGCAGTCCATGAAACAATTGATATGGATGATCTTCAAGAAATATATGATGCATAGAGGGTATATTTGAGAGTAGGGCCATTACAACAACATATTACTAAGATTGGGTTGCTACCCTTGGTTACACCAAGCACCCCAGAGCCATTGATGAGGAAATAATTTGATCATAGAGCCCAAGCCTTATACTTTATTCTCTACAAGATATTTGGGATGGATGAGGAGGAGTACATCTAGGGTTATATTGTTCTTATTATGGCACAAACATTGTAGTTTGGAATGAGAACCATTCTTGATTTTGCTACTTTCCTTTTAGAATAAATTCATAATTATTTGGTTGGAATATCTGAGGGTACGATGAACATGCCTTTTGCTAATATTCCTTGTTGATGCAGATATGTATTTATAAGAGAGTTACCTTCTTTTCCAAGGAAATAAAGCTAGAACTAGAAATGAATAGAGAGAAGTTCCTAGTTCAGCTATGGAGTGTTAACATGACTTGGGAATCCAAGGATGCTAGCTATGTCAAATTTGACAAATATTTTACATCAAGGCTTAGATTGCTCTTTGGGAGGGGATATTCCAAGGATACCACAACCTCTACTAAAATTAATTAGACCCAAGGACCACGCCAAGGGACTCTTGATCAGTCATAATCTGGGGGACATAATCCCATATAATGTTTCCACTATGATTATGGTCTATGGTTTCTTGGGAAAACCCCGTGTTTTTCCTTTTCATGTGCCTCTGAAGATAGAAATTATAGAATTGCTATGGAAAATTGGAATGATTGAGGAAACATATATGATAGGTACAGGTAAAGGCACCATTTTCCTTGTTGTCACTATAGCTCATGTTTTTTTTTTGTTAAGAAAGGATGAAGGAATCTCAATTTATTTTTGAATACATATCACATGGCAGAGTCCCATGCAAGATATATTGATCCAGAACTTGTATGACCTCCTAAGGAAGAGAACCAAAGCTAAGGTTATTACACAACATGTATACTTCCTAGAAGATGTTATTGGTAATATTTTTTTATTACAGGAATAAGAAGTTAGGAAAGAAAAAATGGATGGTCTTTAGTAGAGTCTTAGAATTCATTAATGCTTTTGACCTTGATTATAATCCCTTGAAAGATAAGAAGTATTGGGGGCCAAAATCAATTCATTAATGAATAATTTTGTTGTGATAATGTAAACTATGAATGAAAAGAAAACTATCTTAGTTAAAGCATATCCTAACAAATCACCAAAGGTGGAGAGAAGAATTAATAGTAGGATGGTGGTTACTCCAGGCTAGTATACATTACAGAGGAGGTGTTGGTAATCAAAATCATTGGTTAGAAACCTACAAGACTTGCCTGCTTGATGTTGGGTATCTAACTAATTTTGGCCAACTTAACAGGACTAATATGATTGATTCAATTCCTCTGCACTTTTGGCTCTACCAGACCAGGGCCTATTCACCCAAATCCTTGATAGCAAACACTCAGATCCAAGATGATTTATAGCAGATTAAAAAACAAACTCCTCAACTAGCAACTATCAAAGAAACTTTCTGAATTGTGATTAATAACTATTATTCTTCAAATTTTGATTACTAGTATTGAGAGTTGCTGAAAGAAAAGTTTAAAATGAATTATTAAAACTAATGAATATCAAATCCTTCAAAAAGAGTTAGAAAGTTGCTAGCACACAAATTGGGAAGCATGAATAGTTAAATGATCAATGCTAGATTTCAAATGGGCTATAGAGTAAACAATATATTTGTTCACGTATAATTTTATGATATACAACATTTATAAGAAACTCAGTTATCATGATGTATTAAATTATTCACTTTAATGCATGTTCAAACTAGTCTATAATTAACCTATAGAGAGACAAAATAGATACAAACATGAAAACAACTTAATTTTACCATATTTGTATTTATCAAGTTCAAATAGCAAATAATATTTTAATCTACTTATCGTGACAATGAATTATTGACAAAAATATAATAATCATAAAAGATGGATTACAAAATGTCTAACTCTAGCACAAATGAAATTCCTACTATTTTTATTGCAAACAAGTCTTGTTGAAGACATCCAAATATCAATGCTCCATTCAACACAAATATTCACAATATTTGAAATACTCATCCAACGCTTTCAATATGCAAGAGCTTAGTTCAACTTTTAATCTTTCTCTAAAAATAAAGTTCGATAATGTTTGCTTAAGAATGTATAAAGTTTCCCACCCTTTTAGAGTAAATTAAAAAAATGAGACATTTGATGTCTCCTTCATTTTCTAATGCATATATTTATAGAGGATGAATAGACATTAGTTATCTTCCTAAACATTGCACCTTTTCCTAACATATAACTAGCTAATTACATAAATTTCATAATACACCTTAGACATAATCAGACCAATATTTTCATTAATTGTGAACTTTATTTTGAAATGGTGACATGTTTAGTCCATAAAGCTTATTTGCTAAAGTCCTCCTACATGTATCCAAAATCATTGAACTTGATATAAGTGAGGGATCCTACTAGATTGACTTCGTGCAACATGAACCTTTCTATTTGAGCATTTTACAGTTCACTTGATAAATATTTCCATAGGCATTCTGGAGGAGTCTATGTTATTTTCTCATTATGCATGATTGCACATCGAATGTATTTATATGCCCTTATCATGAAGTCAATCTCCATTCTCCATGCTAGATCAACACAAAATCCCTCCAACATGTATACCTACAACCAAACACAAGAAAACTTATCAGAAATAAGTTGCTCGGCAATAATTTATAAAGATTGATATTCTAATGGCTCTCCTGTAGAAAACTACATTCACACAATGACTCCAGACAAAGGATATAGAACATCTTCTTTATCTATATCACTGATGGAAGAATTCTTCACCATTCTTCATGAACTCAGCCATGTCTTCAAGCATCTCTATAAAAACCATGCTTATGACTTGTGAAGAGAACTAATAGTGCAACATGCTTCCAATATTGAGGAATAAAATCATTGTAAGTCCAACCCCATCCTATAAATTGTGCAACCATCTATGGGGAAATATTAGTATCATTAACAATAGATGGATAACATGAAGACACTACCTTCATCTCTGAAACCAGGTGGAAAAGAAAATCATAGGTGATACCTTCAAACAGATATACTTTTCAACATCATGGTAAATCAAGAGCTTTGCAATGGCTGTGCGGATGGATTTTAGGAGATCATCTCAGGATTATTATTGTTTCATCATAGAAAAATCTTAACTCATACGTGAAACTAGAAGTGAGATTGATTTTCCTTCAAGATCTTAAAAATTCTTTGCAAATGTAGCAACAGACATCTGAACTACATTTTTAAATAATGGCAATATGGAGCAAAACTATGTCTTCTAATTACTTTACATGGCTTTGGTAAAATCTCCTTAGTCCTTTATCTTACCTTCTCTTTGTATGATGCTTGGTCTTCTCCCTTTCTTTATTAATACTAGATTGCAAAGCTAATAACCAACCTTCTTTGGCTTGAAGCTCCATATCACATAACTGGAATTAGTTTTTCAAGTACACAAATCCCTTTAGTTCATCCTTAACAGAATATAATATAGCCTTTGATTCTCTAAAACATAGGAGAAACTCCATTCTAAGATTGTCATATTCTCCCTTTTGCTTGCTCATAGAGCTAAAAAATTGGGAGAATTGATCCACTTCATCAATGAAGTCTAAAATAGAATTCTAGATTATCTTGCCCAACAAGAATTTGTGATTTTGCATATCGTATGAACCTATATCTTGGATCTTAGCTCCTTAAATCCATCTTTTGTTGAATTTAATTTACCAAAATACTTTTGCAAATGATAGATGACTTTGTTTGTGCTATCAAGTTCCAATTGCATATGTGAAGCATCTTGAGCTGAATTAAAAGTTTTATCTTTCTATTCTAGCAATAGAGAGTCTAAATTTTTCAATGTCAGCAAGTAGATCAATATCTTTAACTAACACAATAGACACACACTTATTGTCTTCTAGTAACTCTTCTAAGCTTACTAGCCTAGATGTCATATCAATTTCTTTCTTGTGCAATTTATCCAAAAGAACCTGGAAATTGTCAAGAACCTTGAGAATGTCCCTGAACCATGCAACATGATGCATACCCTCCTCTAAAATAGATACTATATCCATCTTAATCTTTGCTAACTAAGATTTAAATTCATCAAATGAATGAGATAGAAATGAGACTTCATTGATTTCCTCTTTTAGATTATCAACTACGCATTCTAGGGCTCCTTGAAATTTGAAAGTTATGTTTTTCAAATGCCTCAAATCTATATTTTGAAAGATTAGGCTTTTGCAAAAGCTCACCAATAAGATGTTCATGATTTCCACATGAAGCCTTGAACTCTTCTAACTAGTCCTTAGAATTCCACAAGTCTTCCTCCAGACATGAAATGTGTACATCATGGTCACCAAGAGGTTTTAAGGTAGTATTATAATCCTATGTGATGTTGTTATTGTGTTAAGATTTGATTGGGATTTTCCATTTCCTTCATTTAAAATGAGGTACAATTATTTGGGAAAATTAAAGTTCCATCAGTGGTTCTCATTGGGGACATATACCCCTTGGGAGTATAATGAGATCTTAGATGTCTCTAGAGGAGTAGACCTGCCAAAAGATTAGGAGCAATTAGGTCACAAAATAATACATATACAAACATAAACAGAAAAACAAAATAAAAATACAAAGAAAAAATAAAAAGTACTCCCCTATTCATGCATATTGAAAGAATGGCTTAAGGTACTATCCATGGACTAGAAAATCTTGTATATGACCCTCTATATCTTGCAAAAAATAAGATTGTTCTCTAGCTTTATTTGAAATATAAATTGTCTGAGCCATAAGGCCTCAAACTTACCATGCTTCCTTTTGTCCTTGTCATGATCCTTAGTGTTCCATTTCAAAACCCAATCACCTGCCTTAAAAGATCATTGGGAAGATTTTTTTTCAAGAAGGAACTTAATCTATTGATGCTTACTTATATATTGCTCATGTGTTAACCTTCTTACCTCATCTAGCTCAATCAATGCATTTAGCCTATTTTCCATAAAATTGATATCCTCTAATTTTTCCTTAGTAATAAATTTGTAGATTGGCAATAAATTATTCAAGGGAAGCTTAGCTTCTTTGTTGTAAACTAAGTTGAAAGGAGAGAAACCTATTGAGTTTTTTATAGTGATTCTATCTGCCCACAATGCTTGATTAAGCTTCAAGTCCCAAGCATGCCTTTTGTTATCCAACATTTTTCTAATAATCTTCAAGATGTTTTTTTTTCTATACTTTTCTTGTCCATTTCCTTGGGGATGATATGGAGATGAGTATGAAACTACAATGCCATATTTCTTGTAAAACTCATAAATTCATTAGATCTAAAACACATACCATTGTCTGCTATGATTTTTTGAGGAACTCTGAATCTATTCAAGATGTTTTCAATAAGAAACTTAATTACCACCTTACTCATTGACTATTGAGTTAGTATAGCTTCTACCCATTTGGTAAAATAATCAGTGGCTACTAAAATTCAACTATGTCCACCACTTGACTTATCACTAATCTCTCCTACAAAATCAATTACCCACATTTGGAAAGGTTCCTCTACTTTTAATGTCCTTAGGGGGAGCAAGCCATCATACTTTAACTTACCAAATAATTTCTAACAAGCTTCACACTTTTGAACATAGGGATGGAAATCTTTAAAAAGTTGAGGCTAGTAGTAACCTGCTCATAGTATCTTATGTCATATAGTCCTGGCTAAGAAATGACCACTACAAACCCCTTCATGCATTTCTTTGAAAATAACTACTAATTGGGCAACATCTAAAAAGAATAATAGAATCTCATTCTAAGTTTTCCAATATAGATCTCCCTGAATTAAAACATATTTTGTAGCCTGTAACTTAATAGTTCTTTTTTTATTTTCATTCAAATCATCTCTACATTTTTTATGCTACAAATAATACACTATATCTATGTACCAACATCATCTTCCAATACTAACTTTAGTATTTTCATCATTAATTTAGTTAACATGCACGACCTCCAAATTTGACTCTGCGATAAGCTTAGCTAATCTCTGCCCTCTAACCAATTTTGTGATTTGAATATCTACATTGAATTCTTGGATTTGATTTATCCAACAAAATTGCCTCCCAGTAGTTTTAGATTGTCTAAATACGTATTTAATGGAAACATTTGGCACATAATAAATAACCTCAGCTCCAACTAAATAAGGTCAAGAAAGGATTTAACTACCTTAACTAAAGCATAAGCCTATTTTTCATTTATGTCATAATTAAGTTCAGTCACTTGTAAATTCTTGCTAAAGAATGCAATTGTTTGTTCATGACCCTCATTGTTCTTTTGTAACATAATTGTGGCTATGGTATTGTAAGAGGTAAACAAAAATAATTGGAATGGCTTCTTAAAGTTAGGAGATTCCAAAACTAGAGCTTCTTTTATAGCTTGCTTTATCTTAGCAAATGCTCCTATAGCCTCTTTATCCCAAGCAATCTTTGATACCTTCTTAAGAATCTTAGCAATAGGTTTAAAAATTTAATAAAAATTAGAAATAAATCCTTTCACGAAGTTGATTTTCCCAAAGGATGACTGGATTGCCTTAGTTGTTTTAGGTATTTGAATATTATCGATAGCTACTACCCTTTTTGGATCAATCCTTACCCCTTCTTTAGAGACAATATGACCTAAGAGTTTTCCTTTAGTGACCGCAAACTAACACTTTTTAGGGTTTAAAGAAATTCCAAATTCAAGGGCTCTTATGAAAATCTTCTCTAAATTCTTACAATGGTCTTTTGCTCTCTTATAATAAGTGGTAAGGTCATCTTGGTAGACAACCATGATTAAGTCAATTAATCCATTGAAAGCAACATCTATTTCCCTTTGAAAGGTAGCTCCCGCATTTGTTAGCCCAAAAGGCATCCTAGAATAAACATAAGTCCAAGGTGTCATGAAGGTAGTTTTATACTATTTAGATTCCTTAACTTTAACCTAATTGTAACCCAAGAATCTGTCCATCATACATAATAATTCATTACCAGTTATCTTTTGTAGTAAAATTTTCATGTTTGGTAATCCATAATTATCCTTAAGAAAAGATATGTTCAAATTATTGAAATCTATACATAATCGTATATCACTATTTTTCTTTCTTACAAGGACTAAATTTGAAACCCGTGTAGAGTGCCTTATAGGTTTAATAATTCTAACATCTCTTAGTTTAATTAGTTCATCTTTCATTTTTAGAACTAGCGTTGCATTTATGGGATTTTGTCTCTATCTAAATGGTTTTGCATTAGGTTTTAGATGTATTTCATGATGAAACAAATCTTCCCTGTATGGTTTAAGCTCATCATAACTCTAGGCAAAGACATGACTATATTTCCTTAATAGAGCAATCAAGTCAACCCTTATTTTGGATGATAATTTTTTTCCTATATAAACCTTCTTAGGAGAACTTTCACTTCCTAAATTTATTTCCCCAATATCATTTTGGATCTTAGTGGATTTGCTAGTTTTTGTACTCTCCCTTTCATGAAAGATTCGCTCTAAGGCTACTAAAATTTTAGGTATCCTTTTTTAAAAAAAAATAATTTATTGTACTATTTCCTTTTCAAATAATGTTTTCTTAACATCTTTTTCTTCTACGCACCCATTCCAATCTATGAATTGGTTTTCATAATCTTCCTAGAAAGATAAAAATCTAATAATATCTTTATCATCTTCAAAAAACTTGCTAGTTTTGTACATTGTCTGGTATCGAAGGTCTATTTTTCATTTCAACCTAAATAATCTCATCGAATGGGATATCTATTTGCCTAATAGCCATGTTTTCCATTATATCAGCTAGGTATTTAATTGACCTATCAATCCATTTAATTGAAAAGGCATCAAAAAATTCTAGTAAATTCATTCATAATTTCGATACTATTTTAATCTTGGGTTCCTAGTTAAAAACCTATGCCTAATTTATGAAACAATTAGATCTAAATCCCCCAAGACAAAAATTAGTTTAACCCCATAAGCCTTTGTGATATCAAGACCAATAATTAACACCTCATATTCAACAATGTTATTTGTACATTTAAAATTCAACAAGAAAGAAAATTTAAAAGTTTTATCTGATGGTGAAATAAATATAATGCCAGCCCCATTTCCTTCCTTACTACAAGAACCATCAAAGAACATTTTCCAAATGTCATTACAATCTTCTTTTGAAATTGGATTAACAATTTTAAAGGTAGGTTTAGTTATGCTTACCTGGAAGTTATCCATGTTAGAACGGAAAAAATTGACTTCAGGATCTAGAATATAATCCTCAACCGAATAGTATGATTGGAGTTCTCTCTCAATTTTTATTTATTTTCCCCCTAAAGATATGGTAGCATAAGAAAAATCCAACTACACATGACCACCAATGAAATTCGACCATTGTCTAGATAACAACATGCCATAACTCGTTGATAGCTTGACTACTGTAATGTTAGTTCTATATAATATATGCAAAAATTATGGAAAATGAAATTCAACATTTTAAATAATTCCAACTATAGGTACATATATATTATCCATGGCATAGCATTTACCAAAAGGATTATCAACTTTAGGACCTATTTCTTTCATTACATCAGCAGACATAATATTGATTGCTATGCCAGAATCAATCATACAATTCTTTACAAATTTATTATTTATTAACAGTCTTAAAAAATATGGGTCTACTTGATTTGAATTTTTATTCTTTTTTTTTCCTAAATATATAGTAGGTGACTCTTCACTATTTTTAACATCATCCTTATTATTAATATTTTTCACACTAGATAATATCTTCAAAGTTTCATTCCTGTAATCAAAAAATTTCATCATTTCCATTAGAGGCACATCAAATTTTCACTGAGATAAAGCATGACTCGTAAAACTATGAAAATCAGATATTTTCTTACCATTAGTTTCCATGAATGGTTGCTTGGTCATACTATAGGATTGATTACTTTCTTTTTGTTTAGCTTGAGCATGATTACCAGGCTTTTTAGATGCTTCAATTTAATGCTGAAATATACTAGCATGACTTCCTTGATCAGCATTATTGTCTTTATTCCTTCTTTGGTAAATTTTTTTAGCATGCTCAACTACTACAATAGTATAAGCTCTTCTTTCTTCTATCATTAATCTATGAAAAGTAAGTTTATCCTTCTCATCTAAAAACACCTATTGAGCACACCACTACTGGTTATAGCCCCTGTAATAACAATCAACATTTTGATCTTCATTTGTAGAGTCATCTTGATCTCTTCCCCATAATGGTTTAGATGATATAGTGTTGACTATAGGTTTCTCTTCATTTTCCTAATTGTCTTCTTCAAAAATATTTTGTGCAACAATAAAATGTATAGGATCATGGGGTAACCTACAAGCATCACACCATGGGCCATTGTCAAAAATGTTGACTTGGTCTTTTAGGTTTCTCATCTTTCCAATTTATGTTGTAGGGCATGTCTTAGAGTCTTACCTTGTCATTTATGTGGAAGGGTGGACTCTGATTTCTATTTTATTTTTACCTTTATTTCCTTGAACATATCCATTATTCCTTTTAGTTCATCCTTCTTAGAGTTCTTAGGATTGTATAATTTTGGATCATCCCTCTCATTGATCCTTCCTACAACTTTTTTTCCATTTTCTATTGTCATGGAAAATTTGAAAGCTTGGGGCAGCAAAGAATGTCTTTGAGATCTTATTTCATAGTGAGTTTTACTATCAAAAGCACTTAAGTAAAAATCAATCAAAAATGATTCCACCAGCCTAGTTTCTGTCAGAATGTTGTTGAGAACTTTGTTAAACCTTTTGTTGAGTTCTGATACTGATTCATTTGATTTCTTTTTAATGCTTGTTAATTTATGTGATGCAAAGGATGTATCATTGTGGTCACCAAACTGCTCAATAAATTAATTGGTAAAATCACACCATCCAAAAATGGATCCATCCAACAAACTTCTATACCATTCTATAGCATCCTCAATTAATGATTGAACAAATAATTTCATGAATATGTCTTCATGATCTTCCTCAAAATCTTCAATCACATTCTTTAGATTAATTACATGTCTTTCAACTAATTCTGTTCCACTCCCTAAAAATTTTGGGATAGCATTTCTTAAATCATTAGATATAGGATTTGGATATATTCTAATCCCACTAAAATCAAGTTGTCTATATCTATCAATTGCCATACGTTTCCTTATCACTCGATTTCTATTACTTTGATTTTGCATCATATGTCTCTCGATGTTTTTATTATTATTATTTTGATTTAGCCCATAAGGTTTTCTAACGTTTCCACCATTTTGCTGAGTTCCTCTATTATGTTTCCCATTGTTCCAAGCCTATTGAATGTTATGTCTATTAAAATTATTATTTTGATTTCTATCTCTTTTGTTCTCATATTATGGATTGTCATGACTAGTAGCAAATTGTGCCTCTAGATTCTTTCTATGAGATAGGTTGTACTTTGGTAGTGTATTTTTATTAGACCTTTCTCCCCTCCATCTACCAGAGTTTTCTTCATTACGATCGTTTCTAGGTAGGGAGGTAATAAGATCCTTTGATATTCCTATTTTTGCAAGGATATCATCTGGCTGAATTTTTAATGTTTTATCCAATATTGCACTATTATCGTTTGTAGTTTCAGCCATTTTCTATATTATCATATTCCATTGCATTATTTGTTCTTTTTCATCATCATCCTCAATATGAGTTATCTCATATTCAAGCTCTTCATCAACCATAGGAATGTGAAAGAATGGATTACAATTTTCCTCATCCTTTTGAGGACTATTTTGACTTGATTCACATATTTTAGGGTGTTTGTTAGTCCTCTTTCTTGGAAGTTTCTATGTCCTATGTAAAAAAAAAATTCCTTTTGATTTTTTCCTTTCTTATTTCTTGGCTTTTTATCAAAAGTTAATTGTTCAAGTCTTTTAGGTCAGGGATTTACTAATCTTCTACCCCACATACACTTCAAAATTAAACAAATGCTGATCAAAATATAATATAGAGTCACCACTTTCTTTTAAACAAAAAGAAATAAAGATCTAGGTTCTTTATCTAGCAGAGTTAATGCCAATACCTTGAGAACAATTTTTTGAAAATAAGAAAATAAATTTTTCTTTAGTTTCTTTTAAGTATTTATGTGAAATGTAGACAACTTTTAGATTATGCAAAATTTAAGCCTTTTGAACACAGTTAAAAATCTCAAGAAAGACTTGTAAATTTTACTCAAATGCTGATAAGAAACTTGAATAATAGAATCAGAAAATTATAAATAGCAAATGGAAATAATAAAAGAAAGCTTACAAATATGTTTATGCTTGTAGTGAAAGAAACAAAATTAGAGAACTCACCACAAGGCTTGTGCTGAAATGAAACTCTAGACTGGTCTTGGAGTAAGCAAACCTTACTTGGGACTTCCCCAATAGAGTCGTCAATCATTGGTTAGAAACTTATAAGCCTTGCCTGCTCGATGTTGGGTATCTAACTAATTTTGGCCAACTTAACAGGACTAATCTGATTGATTCAAATCCTCTATGCTTTTGACTCCACCAGACCAGGGCCTATTCACCCAAATCCTAGCTAGCAAACACTCAAATCCAAGATGATTTATAGTGGATTAAAAAACAAACTCCTCAACCAACAAGTGTCAAGGACACTTTCTAAATTGTGATTAATAACTATTATTCTTCAAATTTCTATAACTAAAATTGAGAGTTGCTAAAAGAAAAATTTAAAATGAATTATTAAAACTAATAAATATCAAATCCTTCAAAAAGAGATTAGAAAGTTACCAGCACGTGAATTGAGAAGCATGAACAACTAAATGATCAGTGCTAAATTTCAAATGGGCTATAGAGTCAACAATATATTTTCTCACATACAATTTTATGGTATACAACATTTATAAGCAACTTAGTTATCACAATGTATTAAATTATTCACTTTAATGCATATTCAAACTACTCTATAATGCTTTAACTTGTAGAGGGACAAAATAGATACAAATATGAAAACAACTTTAATTTTACCATTTTTATATTTATCAAGTTCAAATAGAAAATAATATTTTATTCTACTTATCGTGACAATGAATTATTAATAAAAATAAAATAATCACAAAAGATGGATTATATAATGTCTAACTCTAGCACAAATGAAATTCTTACTACTTTTATTGCAAACAGGTCATGTTGAAGACATTCAAGTATCAATGCTCCATTCAAAATAAATATTCACAATATTTGAAATATTCATCCAACACCTTCAATATGCAAGAGCTTAATTCAACTTTTAATCCTTTTCTAAAAATAAAATTCGATAATGTTTGTTTAAGAACATATAAAGTTTCCCACCCTTTTAGATTAAATTAAAAAAATGAGATATCTAATGTCTCCTTGGTTTTCTAATCCATATATTTATAGAGGATGAATAAACATCAGTTATCTTCCTAAACATCGCACCTTTTCCTAACATATAACTAGCCGATTACATAAAGTTCATAATACACCTTAGACTTAATGATACCAGTATTTTCACTAATTGTGGACTTTATTTTGAAATGGTGGCATGTTGTGAGAAATATAAATTAAAACTTAAACTCAATACTCACAACTTTAAACCTAAAAATCTGCTCAGCACATAAGGTGCCGAGTGTCAATTTTACTCAGCACTTGTTCGGCACTTGATGGTGCCGAGTGCCAATTACACTCGGCACTTCCTCAACACTTGAAAGTGTTGAGTGATAGGGAAAAAGTGCCAAGTGAGCTTGGCACACAAAGGAAATAGATGTAGATGTCGAGTTAGCTCGACACTCAAAGAAGACAATGGATGCCGAGTAAGGTTGGCTCCAACTAATAAAATTATAACTTAGAAAAATCTAACGTGAATGCTTTCATGAATAAAACCAGAGAGCCAAAGCTTTAAGCTTTCAATCAAACTTATCAAATGCAATGAATAGAAGAGGAAGATAGATTCAAGTATTCTTTCTTGCTTTCTATTCAATCTTTCATTAAACTAATACAAAATCTGGGAGCATTCGGCTTCAACCAGAAAACCCTAAAATAACCCTAAACTGATAATACTTCAAACTTCAATAAAATTTTAAACCTGCAACTCTAATGGCTGCATACAATGGTTCCTAGAGCAATCATTTCTTCAATAGGAAAAACCAAACAACAACAAACTTATAGAGTGAACAAGGGAAACACGTGCAACTGTAGGCACAAACTTGTTTCCTTCTTCCTTCTCTGCTCAGCTCTGCAACTTCTCTCTGATCTGCTTGATCTACTCTTAATAAAAATGAATGTAGAAACATTCCTTTTGTCTTCTAACATAAATCATTTTTCCCTCTCATTTCCAAATTCAAAAAATCTCACCTATCATATTGATGTTTTCTATCTGTTTTGGGCGTCAGAGGTGGTAGTTGAGCGTTTGGCTCAAGGGGAAAACTTCAACTGTTGTATTAAATATTCCAGCACTCCCCCTTTTTCCCGAGCCAAAAAAATAAGGATCACAACTGATCCATATTAACTACACCAAGACACTCTCTTAGGTGTACAAAAGATCCAATGCCTAATGGCTTAATAAATATGTCTACTAGCTACTGCTCAGACTTGTAAAAAATGATCTTGATATCCCCATTCTCCACCAGCTCTCTGATGAAGTGATATCTGATCTCAATATTCTTGCTTCTCCCATGGAAGACTAGATTCTTGGACAATGTAATTTATGAGATGTTGTCACAATAAATTGTGGTTCCATCCTCTTTCTTTTCATTCAAATCTGTCAAGATCCTCCTTAGCCAAATTGCTTGACATGCTGCTGCATTTGCTGCTATATATTCAGCCTCTACTATAGATTGAGCAACAATAGGTTGCTTCTTGGATGCCCATGAAATTGCACCCAATCCCATATGAAACATGTATCTGGAAGTGCTCTTCCTATCATCTAAACTTCTAGCCCAATCACTATCAGTATAACCTACCAACTTGAATTCATTTGATGTAGTATACAAAATTCCAAATCCCTTGGTACCTTTCACATACCTTAGGATCCTTTTTCCTACTTGCCAATGGGAATCCCTTGGTGTTTCCATAAATCTGGAAATCAAATTTACTGCATGCATTAGTTCTGGCCGAGTTGCAGTCAAATACATTAGACTTCCAACCATACTCTTGTATAGTGTTGGATCCACTCTCTTGCTAGACTCTTCCTTGCTCAATTTTAGACCTACTGCTATTGGTGTGGGGGCTGCCTTACTATTTTTCATTTTAAATGTCTCCAAGATCTTCCTTGCATATTTTTCTTGAGAGATGAAAATTTCATCATGCATTTGTTTTACTTCTATGCCTAGAAAGTATTTCAAGAGACCTAGGTCTGTCATTTCAAATTCACTTTTCATGGCCTCTTTAAACTCACCAATTAGAGCCTTATCATTTCCAACAAAAATCAAGTCATCTACATACAAGAAAAAAATCAATACATTACCATCTGCTGCCTTGATGTAAAGAGTGGGCTCACCATTTCTTTTGCTAAAGCCATTGCTCATCAAATATGAGTCAATCCTACTATACCATGCCCTTGGAGCTTGCTTGAGGCCATAGAGAGCTCTCTTCAATCTATATACTTTATGTTCTTCACCTACAACTTCATAACTAGGTGGCTACTCCACATATACTTCTTCTTTCAATACACCATTTAGGAAGGCGGACTTCACATCCATTTGAAATACCTTCCACTTGTGCTGAGCTGCAATTTCTATGACAACACACACGGTTTCCATTCTTGTAACAGGGGCATATGTCTCATCATAATCTCTTCCATACTACTGTTTGTAGCCCTTGACTACCAGCCTTGCCTTACGCCTATCAATCTTGCCTTCAGCATTACATTTGGTCTTATAGACCCATTTAACTCCAATCACTTGCTTCTTGAGAGGCAATTCAATTAGCTCCCATGTCTCATTCCTTTCTATAGCATCTATTTCCTCATCCATGGCATTACACCATTTCTTCTCCTTAATAGCTTCCTCAAAATATATTGGATCACTATGAGAAAATAATGCAAAATTAACACTCTCATCATAATCTTCATACCTTTCATTTTGGTATATCTCCCTAAGACTCTTGGTCTTTCTTGGTAATAGGGAGGAGAGTTTGGGATTAGAATCTTCATTGTTGTTGCATTGTCGACTAGCTTGATCTTCATTGGTACTCGACATTGACACTCGATCATGCCTAGAGGAGCTGAACAATGACTAAACCTACTTGCCTTTTCTCCTATTAGCTCCTTCTTCTTGCTATTCATCAGCATCTTCTTCACTCATAATTGGCACTTTACTAGAAGTGCTTAGTGACTCATTAATTGAACCATACCAAGATTGATTTTCAAGAAATTCCACATCTCTTGAAAGAATTATCTTGTTGTTTAATGGGTCATACAATCTGTATGCCTTTGATTCTGGGCTGTACCCTGTGAAAATGCACTTCACACCTTTATCATCAATTTTTTGTCTTTTCTCTTTAGGCACATGTGCATATGCTACACATCCAAACACTCTTAAGTGTTCAACTGTCCATCTTATTCGTAACCAAGCTTCCATTGGAATTTTGTCACGGACTACCTCTGTAGGAAACCTATTAATTAGGTAAACTATTGTTGCCACAGCTTCTCCCCAAAATTCAATTGGGAGACCTTTCTTTTTCATCATGCTTCTTGCCATTTCAACAATGGTCCTGTTCTTTCTTTCAGCCACTCCATTCTGCTATGGTGTATAGTTGGCTGTGAGCTCTTTCTTTATGCAATGTTTCCTGCAAAAGTTTACAAAAGAATTGGAGGTATACTTCCCTCCTCTATCTGATCTAAGGACCTTGATATAGTGTCCACATTCTCTTTCAGCCTGGGCTTTAAATCCTACAAATTTATCAAATGCTTCAGATTTATTCTTTAAGAAATACACCCATGTCCTACAACTGAAATCATCAATGAATGTCATGAAATAAGTACTCCCCCCAATGGAGGTAACTTTCACAGGACTGACTAGGTTGGTATGCACTAACTCTAATGGATATCTAGCCCTCTTAGAAATTTCAAAATTAAAGGGAAGCCTATGTTTCTTACCCAAAATACAAGCCTCACACTTGTCACATGAATTTTCTATTCGTGGCAAACCTTCTACCATTCTTTTAGTTGACAATAAATTTAAACCAACATAGCCAAGATGACTATACCTGAGGTGCCATAGCCGTGAGGGGTCTTCAATCATACTCCTTAGAGCTGATTGTGTGTGAGGTGTAGCAGAAACTTGAGATGAGAAACATGTCTCTATCCTCAAGGGAAACATTTTGTTCTTTGTCATTTGAACTGCTGCAAGTAAGTTCTTACTCCCATCCTTTTCATGAATGACACACGTGTCATTCTACATCAGCACTTTGTATGCATTTTGAATGAGCTGACCAATGCTCATCAAATTGTGCTTCATACTAGGGGAAAAATACACATTTTGTATTTCCCTTTTCTCACCTTTCTTGGTGTGGACCATAATAGATCATTTGCCCACAACTGGTTGGGTTCCATTGTTACCCCTCTTAATTTCTGATTTGAAACTCTTGTCAATGAATGAAAAAAAGGTTTCATTTTCACTCATGTGGGTTCTACATCCACTATCGAGGTACCAAACCTCAAGGCTTCCTTCTTCACCAACATTACACATGATGAAGGCAGTAGCATTGGGTCCACTTTCCATGTTCATATCAGCCACATTTGCTTGTCCTAACTAATCATTCTACTTCTTCCAGAATTAATTTGCATAATGCCCATATTTATGATAGTAGTAGCATTATACATTACTCTTATTTGAGTTGTAGTTTTTCTTACCTCCTCTTGAATTATTTTGTGAGCTACTTGCTCCATTTGCTCTTCCTAAGCTTTCTACTGCAGCATTTCTTTGTCCTCTATTTTCTTGGCCTCTGCCTCTGGAGTTCCTACCTGAGCCATTTCTTCCTCTCTCCCTTCCTCTTGGATTTGATTGAGCCTTGAATGATTGCTCTTGGGAAGTAGAAGATGTAGATCTATTGATTCTATGCTCATGGGTTTGAAGAGAACCCATCAACTCATCCATTGTCAAAATAGTGAGGTCTTTTGCCTCTTCTATGGTCATGACCAAATGGTCATATTTATGAGGTAAACTCCTCAATATCTTTTCCACTATCCTCTACTCTTGATAGTCTTCTCCATTTGACTTCAATTGATTAATCACATTGGAGGTCCTTGAACTAAAGTCTGCAACTAATTCATTTTCCTTCATCTGAAGGTTCTCAAACTCCCTCCTTATATTTTGTAGCTTTACTGTGCGGACTTTATCAGTCCCATTTAAGTTTGTCTCAAGGATATCCCATGCTTCCTTTGCATAATTTTCTGCTGCAATCTTTTGGAAAATTGTCTCTATCATTGCTGCTTCAATCAAACTTAATGCCTTAGCATCCTTCCTCCTTGACTATTTCAAATGAGTCTTCTATGCATTTGTGAGGGCAGCATACTAAGTTGGATCAGTCACATTATTGAATCCATTAACCACAAACTCCCACAAATCATTTGCTACCATAATGGTCTTCATCTTCTTTTCCCATGTATCATAGTTTTGCCCATTAAAGGATGCTAGCTACTGCCATATCTTTCCTGCATCTTCTACTATGATGAATATCCCAAGAGAAAAAATGCCCTAACTCACTATGGATGTGGTGCCTCAAAGCTCTAATACCATGTGAGAAATATAAATTAAAAATTAAACTCAATACTCACAACTTTAAAGCTAAAAATCTGCTCGATACTTAAAAAGTGCTTGGCACATAAGGTACCGAGTGCCAATTTTACTCGGCACTTGTTCAACACTTGATGGTGTCGAGTGCCAGTTACGCTCGACACTTTCTTGGCACTTGAAGGTGTTGAGTGATAGGGAACAGGTGTTGAGTGAGCTTGGTACACAAAGGAAATAGATGTAGATGCTGAGTTAGCTCAGCACTCAAAGAAGACAATGGATGCCGAGTAAGGTCGACTCCAACTAATAAAATTATAACTTAGAAAAATCTAACATGAATGCTTTCATGAATAAAACCATAGAGCCAAAGATTTAAGCTTTCAACCAAACTTGTCAAATGCAATGAATAGAAGAGGAAGATAGATTCAAGTATGCTTGCTTTCTTTCTATTCAATCTTTCATTAAACTAATATAAAATCTGGGAGCATTCAGCTTCAACCAAAAAACCCTAAAATAACCCTAAACTAATAATACTTCAAACTTCAATAAACTTTTAAATCTACAACTCTAATGGCTGCATACAATGGTGCTTGGAGCAATTACTGCTTCAACTAACAAAACCAAACAACAAAAAACTTATAGAGTGAACAAGGGAAACACGTGCAACTGCAGGCACAAACTTGTTTCCCTTTTCCTTCTTTGCTCAGCTCTGCAACTTCTCTCTGATCTGCTTGATCTGCTCTTAATAAAAATGAATGTAGAAACATTCCTTTTATCTTCTAACCTAAAAATTTTTTCCCTCTCATTTCCAAATTCAAAAAATCTCACCTACCATATTGATGTTTTCTATATATTTTGGGCATTAGAGGTGGTAGGTGAGCGTTTGTCTCAAGGGGAAAACTTCAACTGCTGTATTAAATATTCAAACACATGTTTAGTCCATAAAGTTTATTTGCTAAAGTCCTTCGATGTGTATCCAAAATGTGAGGGCTCCTACTTCATTGACTCTGTGCAACATGAACCTTTCTGTCTGCGCGTTTGGCACTTCGCTTGATAAATATTTCCATGGGTATTCAAGAGGAGTCTTCGCTATTTTCTCATTATATATGACTATACATTAGATGTATTTATCTACCTTTAGCATGAAGTCTCCATTCTCCATGCTTGATCAACATGAAATCCCTCCAATGCATATACCTACAACCAAACACAAGAAAATGTATCAGAAGTAAGCCACTAGACAATAATTTATAAAAATTGATATTGTAATGGCTCTCTTCCATCAAACTGCATTCACATAGTGACTCCATATGCCGGATAAATAACATCTTCTATATGGATATCATTGATGGAAGAAGGCTTCACCATTCTTCATGAATTCAGCCTTCAAACATCTCTATAAAACCCATGCTTGCGGCTTGTGAAAAGAGCTAATAGTACAACATGCTTCCAATATTGAGGAATAAAATCATTGTAAGTCCAGCCCCATCCTAGACATTGTGCAACCATCTCTAGGGAAATATTGGTATCATTAAGAACATATGGATAACATGAAGACTTTGCCTTCATCTCTGGGACCAAGTGGAAAAGAAAATTGTAGGTGATTCCTTCAAATAGATATGCTTTTCAACATCATGGTAAATCAAGTGCTTTGCAATGGTTTTGCAGATGGCTTTTGGGAGGTCGTCTAAAGATTTTTATTGATTCATCACAGACAAATCTTAACTCATACATGAAACCAAAAATGGGACTGATTGTCCTTCGAGATCTTAAAAATTCTTTGCAATTGTAGCAATAGACATCTAAACTACATTTTTAAACAATGGAAATATGGAGAAAAACTATGTCTTCTCCTAAATTCACATGGCTTTGGTAAAATCTCCTTAGTCCTTTATCTTACTTGCTCTTTGCATGATGCTTGGTCTTCTCCCTTTCTTTATTAATATCAGACTACAAAGCTAATAACCAACCTTCCTTGGCTTGAAGCTCCATGTCACATAATTGGAATTAGTTTTTCAAGTACTTTAATCCCTTCAGTTCATCCTTGATAGAAGATAATATAGCCTTTGATTCTCTAAAACATAGGAGAAACTCCATTCTAAGATTCTCATATTCTCCCTCTTTCTTGCTCATAGAGATACAAAATTGAGAGAATTGATCCATTTCATCACTGAAGTCTAAAATAGAATTCCAGATTTGCTCGCCCAATAAGAATTTGTGATTTTGCATATAGTTTTCTCTATTTTCATGAACCTTTATCTTGGATCTTAGCTCTTTAAAGCCATCTTGTGTTGAATTTCATTCACCAAAATGCTTTTGCAAACCATAGATGACTTTCTTTATGCTATCAAGTTCCAATTACATATGTAAAGCATCTTTAACTGAATTAAAAGTTTTGTCTTTCAATTCTAGCAACAAAGATTCTAAATTTTTTAATGTCAGCAAGTAGATTAATCTCTTTAGCTAAAACAATAGACATAGACTTACTATCTTCTAGCAACTCTTCTAAGCTTACTAGCCTAGATGTCATATAACTATCTTTCTTGTGTAATTTATCCAAAAGAACTTGGAAATTGTCAAGAACCTTGAGAATGTCCTTGAACCCTACTGCATGATGCATACCTTCCTCTAAACCAAATACTATATCCATCTTAATCTCTACTAATTGAGATCTAAATTCATTAAATCAATGAGGTAGAAATGAGACTTCATTGATTTCCTCTTTTTGATTATCAATTGTACCTTCTAGGGCTCCTCAAAATTTGAAAGCTATGTTTTTCAAATGCTTCAATTCTATATTAAAAAAGATTAAGCTTTTGCAAAAGCTTGCCAATAAGATGTTCATGATTTCCACATCCAGCCTTGAACTCTTCTAACTAGACCTTAGAATTCCTCAAATCTTCCTCCAGAAATGAAATGCATACATCATGGTCAACAATAGGTTTTAAAGCAGCATCATAATCCTATGTGATGTTGTTACTATGTTAAGGTTTGATTGGGATTTTCCATTTACTTCATTTAAAATGGGGCTTAATTTTTTGCAAAAATTAAAGTTCCATCAAGAGGGCAGGATATATTATGGCTCGATATATACATCATGTTCCCCCTTTCAAAAGGCCAAGATCATAGTGTCCACCTGATGCTAGTGCACCCAAGAGAAAAAAACTAGAATAGGGATCCTCTTCTCATGTAGAAGAGTATTCACCATCTCAAACCCAACTCTAAATAGAAGATGAAGCATATTTAAGAGAACAACTAAGATAAATGGTTGGGGAATGAGATATAATCATTATCACTGCTAATATAGAAAGATGAGTGCCTGAGGAGCCTCCTATCCTCTCCTTTGACCTCACTATTGCTGGTTATGGAGGTAAGAAGATAGACCTCATTATTGCTCAAGCCTCTCAAGGATAACAAATTTATTTGTTAGATCTAGGGCCTTTGCACAATTTATGTGGAGGAGAAATATAGGAAATTTTGAGGAAATTTTTTTAAAAATAAAGGTAGAGCAACCAAATAAATTAGACTCTAAAATTGAAGAAGAGGTGAAAGCTAAAATTTTGGAATATTTTTCCCATTTAACACCTGAGGTCAAAAGACAATTAGTTAGAGAGTCAAGAGTCTTAGTTTTGCATGAATGGGACATAGCTAATGCTATGATTTTTGACTCCATTAGAAAGGAGAAAGATCTGTAGTTTAAAATAGTAGAAGAGGTATTACAAGCACATAGGGGAATACAATTTAGTAATGATCATCAAGCCCTAGTCATATGGTCTATTGTAAAAATGAACAAGATGAGAATGCAAGAAATTTCAAGTTTAGAACATACTTGTGGTCTTACAGTTTATAGAGCTAATGAAGTAGATAGTTAATAGGTCACAAGAATGGCTAGAGAGATGTCAAATTTTGGAGATGTGTTAGTTGGGAAGGAGAAAAGTAGATTCTTAAAACTCAATGCCAAGTTTGAGGAAATACTTAAGGCATATGAGGAAAGGGGAAAGAGGATCCAATTGTTGGAAAACCAAGTGGCCCAGATTGATAAGCAGCTTGGAAAAAGGAACATGGGTGAATCTAGCTGACCAAGAATTGTATATCCTTGCCCCTCCCATTGAACCATTTAAATCCATCCCCATTGTTGAATTACTAGATACACCATAGAGGCCTGAATTCTATACCATAAAGGAATTTGAAAAGGAGAAAAATAAATTATGGGAAATGCATGTGGAATTAAATAATCAATATGAAGAGAAGCTTAGGAAAACAATTTTTTACTTAGTAGATAAAATTGATTGGCCAGCATTTTATGACCAATTGGCAAGAATCTTAGAACCAATTGGCAAGAATCTTAGAACTATGGGATGAAATAAAGAGAGATGAAGACAACTTGAAGCCAATTGTGTAGAAATAGAGCAAAAGAAATGATGATGTTACTATTATGTGTATTTCTATCATCCAATTACCATGTCATCAGATAGAAAAGATTTTTGATATACATAGTAATCTAAAAGAATTTGATGAGAAATGGGTTTATGTTTAGACGAGAATAACAATTTGTCTTTACAAATATATAGAAGAGAATTTTGATCTTTTTCCAAGTGCCCTTAAAAAGGTTGACAAAATAAAAGAAAAAGAAGAATGGGGTAAGGAACTAGATGAGTTATTTTTCCATAGAATGAATAATGTTACAAATGAAAAGGGGCATGTACTATGGGCATTGACCAATGAAGAAATTTTCAAAATACAATTATTTTACAATGCTATTAAAAAAGATTTTGTTGAAATAGAAAAGATTGGAAATTTTGTAATAAAAATGTAGTAGGAAATCCTAATTTTTTATTGGCTTGATGACATCATTTTCAACAAATGGAAAGAAGAAATTGTGTCTTTGGAACATGGGGCAGAAGATGATGGGGTGGCTGAGTACTCAGAAGTAAATATTACCCAAATAGTTCATGATGAAGACAGTGAAGATCACTGAGTTGAGTTTAACTTGGTAGAATCAAAATAGAACACATCATTAGCAAGCTTGGTAGCCACATATTTTGAGGAACCACTGATGACGGGCCACACCACCCATACCAACTCACAACAAAAAATGCAACAAGATGGAGATAGAGAGATGACAAAAAAAATTCTTCATAAAGCATCCATTAATACTTGAAATTCATTAGAAGAGATTACATACAAAGATCTTCTACTTGAAGAGCTTACACTTGAAGAGCTTCTATTTCTTGAACTTCCTTTAGAAGAGCTTCCATTCCTTGAACTTGATTACAAATGATAATAAGCTTTGCTTAAATAGGCACTTCTAACCCAAGACATTACAAACAAAATCAATGTGGGATAAAAGGTAAATACAACTACATTTAAATTAATATTAAATTCCCACCTAAATACAACTAAGCACCCAACAAATATTAAATGCACGATTTAAGGAACTTGCCACCTACACACCTCGATTAATGGAATGACAACTATTTTTATTATTTTCTATTTATGCCACCCATGCACCTTGAAAATAGAGATTCCTCTTTTCTCCACTTTTCCTATTTTCTATTTTTAATTATTTCCTTCCATTTTCGTCACTTTCTCTCTCCTCCACAATTTTTTTTTTTTTTTGCCTTTTTTTTTTTTTCTAATAATTTAATTTTTCCACGCAAGATGCTCCTGCATCAGACTCCCTTGGTAGATAGAAAAGTGTGTCCCACACTTTAACGCCAAAAGAAAGATATGCATCCATCTTCATCTTCACTAAAGGCTTCCACATTTTTTTTTTTGTTTTTTTTTGTTTTTTTCCTGATGCATGATGCTCCTGCATCCGACTCCCATGGTAGGAAAAATTTTGTGAATATGGATTCACAAAATGAAGTAGCCACTATTGACAGATTTTTTTTTTTCCTCTTCCTCCAACACATAGCTGGAACAAGTATCCGATGCTGAAATTTCTCCTTTGCAATGAACTCTATCCAAGTATAAATCTCATCCTCATCCAATCTTGTTGAATTAATTACACCTATAATAAATCCAACAACACCATACCAATCTTCCTTTGCATACCATACATCATGAACAAGATCCTCATGCAAACCATCATTAATATCTTTTAAACACATATCAAAGACAACATCCCATGATTCATAAGAATTTACCTGTTTGACATCTTCATTTTCGCTTGCCTCTTTTATGTCGTCAACAATGCACGTAACTACTCCACCTGCTTGATCTCCAACTAAGGCACTATACTTCTCCTCCATTGCTGCAATCTTCAAATCATCTTGATCTACTTCAGGTTCGTAATTCTTGTCATCTTTATGCTCTTCCTCTTCTCGTTCATCTTCTTCAACTTTAGGTTCACAAATGATTTCCTCTTCATCTGCTTGCTCTTCCACTGGATCATCTTCCTTTTCCACATCCATGGAATTATCAATATCCCTTTTCTGGTGACATGCTCTTTGTTTCCACAACTCAGCTTCTAATTCGTTCACTTGCTTTTGCAAATCAACTAGCAATTATTGTTGATTTCTTGCTCTAAATTTCTCAAGTCGAGGAATCCTCAGAATCCATCCAATCACAAAAGTCATCTTCTTCTTTCTCTTCTCCATAATCAAGTCTTCAGAAGACAAATCTCGTCCAAAACAAGAACCTCGTGCAAACTGCCTCACAATCGGCGTTCTGTCTACACAATCAAGAACTTCTTCACAAACTTTAACCAACTCAAGGTCCTGGTGCAAACTGCCTCACAGTCGGCACTCTGTCTACACACTCAGGAAAACCCACTCTGATACCACTGATGACGGGCCACACCACCTGTACCAACTCACAACAAAAAATGCAACAAGATGGAGATAGAGAGATGCCAAAAAAAATGCTTCATAAAGCATCCATTAATACTTGAAATTCATTAGAAGAGATTACATACAAAGATCTTCTACTTGAAGAGCTTACACTTGAAGAGCTTCTATTTCTTGAACTTCCTTTAGAAGAGCTTCCATTCCTTGAACTTGATTACAAATGATAATAAGCTTTGCTTAAATAGGCACTTCTAACCCAAGACATTACAAACAAAATCAATGTGGGATAAAAGGTAAATACAACTACATTTAAATTAATATTAAATTCCCACCTAAATACAACTAAGCACCCAACAAATATTAAATGCACGATTTAAGGAACTTGCCACCTACACACCTCGATTAATGGAATGACAACTATTTTTATTATTTTCTATTTATGCCACCCATGCACCTTGAAAATAGAGATTCCTCTTTTCTCCACTTTTCCTATTTTCTATTTTTAATTATTTCCTTCCATTTTCGTCACTTTCTCTCTCCTCCACAATTTTTTTTTTTTTTTTTTTTTCTAATAATTTAATTTTTCCACGCAAGATGCTATAGAAAAATAACAAATCATGGAATTCATAGCCTTGCAAAATGTAATAGAAAATGGACCCACCAAAAGGATACTCTGATGAAAAGTTTATTTGTTATACATAATTTTATCATTTTGTGACAACTATAAAGTGTAAATATCTTTTTTCAAAAGGATAGATGTTAGTTCTCTAAGCCTAAAGCTTCTTACATCTCACCCTTTATAAGTGAGATTTTGGGGCTAGACAAAGCCCCCAAATATTTGTATCACTTTTAATGTCTATTAAGACTATCTTTAAGTCTTTTCGGTCTAATATATCTTGACATGAATATTATGATGTATTCCTCTATAATTGTTTGAGAATACATTCTATCTTATAGGATATTGTTGTTTCATCTCTATTCATCTTGATTTTCATGTCAATTGTATTCAAATTTTAGAAGAAATTAATACAAAATTGATTGTCCCCACTAGTGTTTTTTGTTGAATCTTGTCTCCATTCTATTACCTAGTTATTTTGAGTTTGTATAAGAAAAGCTTGTCCAATTGAATGAAATTAAATTAAATTGTATGTCAATTCATTATTGCTATTAATTCAATGAATTAAATAAATGCTTTAGTGATATTATAGGATCTCCATAGTAATAGGAAGGACATCTGTAAGTATAATTTTTTGTAAGAACTATTGTTAATGTTGATTGTAAAGAAATCAATTAGATCTAGGAATTGAATGGACTCTAAATCCCAATGGATGATGCACTGATCTATTAAATTTAGTCTATATGTGAAGAAATCATAGGCAAGCATCGAGCTCACATTCAAAATCAATTTTAAGTAACTATTTAAAGGATATCAATGTTGGTCAGCACTTGTTTGAATTTGATCTCTAAGCCTTGGTTAGCTACTATTGCTAGAAATACTTGTAAATCTGAGAAGAATTTTGACTGAATCTACTTATAAGGGATTTGTATTATCTTAAACTATCATGGAATGAGAAATCTATGTATATGTCATAGATATGAGATGAGAATCAAAATGAAACTAAGATATTCTTGCTCATTTCTATTCATTTCTTTGAACCATCCCTTCGGTAAACCCACCTTGGTTCTATAGAGCCTATAGAGTAGGAAATTCTTGATTTCATTGTAGTTGGGTCTAGATAAGAAACAAATTCAATTGTTTATAAGAATTAGCTTATCCTTAGATTAATTTTTCTTTCATTATCTTGGTTTTGAGTATTTTGTCACTTAATAGTTGAAAAACACCAACAAAATGGTGACTCTACTAGGGAATTTCTTAACAAACATGTGTGTGTGAAGCATACTACAATGTCTCTGATCTTGCTGTACATGTTTCTATCAAATTGTTCAATATTATTCATGGTGGTGGTGAGTTTTTAGTGACAAACCCTGAGAATCTAAAGAGAATAAAAGAGACCACAAGTACCATGGACATACAATGACATATAGAACCCTTATGAAGTGTCTTATATGTCAAACAAGAGTTGTAATCATGCATTTTTTTTTATTGGTCCCTTATGTTATAAAAGTTATTTGGTATTTTCTCGTGCTTTTCCTTTGAAGTCAAAAGCTATTTTATTGTCATATTTTTCATAGAGTAGGGTGGTGACTTAGTCAAGGTTTTGAAGCTAGTACTTATTTAATAAGAAATTGTCTTTAATGTCTGAAAAAAGAAAGAATACAAGAGTTTACATAAGGGCCAATCTTGGTTTACCCTTATACATTGATTTTCCCCAAGGTGGTAGGAAGAATCAAGACAAAAAGAAGGTAGATACAAATCCCACTTGGAAACCTAGAATTAATACATCAGGATATCCTTAATACCAACTAGTGGTAGGAAGGGAGTCTACTTCATTAAGTTCTAAGTTAGAAACTACAAGGCTCTTGGGGTGAATATTTAGTACTCCACTAGAAGAAGACTAATTTTATCATGATGAGAATGTTTCCTTAGTGGGAGATAGATTTTATAGAATAGATATAAACCATAGGCTAGGATATGGGAATGTCATGAAAGACCCTAAAAAAATTCCATATATGGAGCCTAATCTTATAGATCTTGAAAATCCTACTAATTCGTTGGTAACTTCTACAGATCTTAAGGAAGTATGTTCAAAAATAGAAGTTCTCAAGAAATGGGTCATAGAAGAGGAGGTGAAACATATTGGTTTGGAGAAGTGAAGAGAGAAAGCCACCTTAAATTATATTATTGAAAGCCATAACCTACTTAGAAGGATGGTTGATTTGAAAGAACAAAACAAGAAGTTAGAAGAAAGGACCTTAGTCCTTCATGCTAATGTGTTTGGGGATATAGATAGTTTAAGATCCAAAGTTCTAGAACAAGAAAATATCATGAGCCAAAGGCAAGAACCTGTCATTTCTCAAGTCCATGCCTACAAGCCTATCCAAGAAGATCCTGTAGAGCCTATTGTGAAATCCACAGATAAAGGAAAGGGTAAAGCTATAGGAATTCAAATAAATGAACCCCAAGCTGCATTAAGAAAATCCATAAATCCTCCCATCTCTAAAGTAGACCTTGATCTTTAAAAGTCTAGAAAAGAGAAAGAGGATCTAACAAAAGAACTTGAGAAGGTTGAGAATGAGGCTCAAGTAGTAGAAACTAGGAGAAAAAGATGGTAAGAAAATCTTTAAGTTTTGGACTTGTGATCAATATGGTCATTTTGCATCTAAATTTCCTAAAGGAGAGGAAAAAAATCTAAGGAAAATTTAAGCTCAGAAGAGATAAGGATAGAAATTATTTATATTCTAATGAGGATGAATAATCTAATGAAAAGGATAAAAGTTAAAGTGATGATGAATTATGATTTGTGGGTGTTAAGGAAGATAACCTTGATAGAGAAATTAGAGAAGAAAGAGCTCTAGTTACCCAAGTTGAGAAGAAATCAGATTGGATAATTGATAGTGGATGTTCATATCACATGACTAGTAATATGAAAAAAAAATTTATGTTTAGAAATTATGATGGAGGTATTGTTAGAGTTGGTAATAAAGAAGCCTATCATATTATAGTAATTGGATCTATTACTATTTATTGTAAAACTAACACTGACGATGTCTACTTTGTTGGTGGTTTGAAACATAATTTTTTAAGTGTTGGATAGTTGGTAGAAAAGGGATCTCTATTGTAGTTCATAATGAATACTTACATTAACAAAGACAAAGATTGTAGCTAATTGATACTAGAACCAAATCTAGAGGTAATGTATTTTAGTTTCAAATGCTACAAAAAAAGCATGTTTGGTTGCAAAGGTTGATAATAGTTGGTTATGGCATAGAAGGTTCTATCACATAAACTTTGATAACATTGTGAAAGTTAGTAGTACATTTGTAGAGAGAGATCTACCTAAGATTATTAAGTCCACTAATGTTGTCTACAAGGAATGTATTTTGGATAAGTAGAGGAAAGTGTCTTTTCCTAGCAAGAATTTCTATACTACAGAGAAATTGGAAATTATTCACATAGATCTAAGTGGTCTTGGAAGAAGTAGAGGATTATATGGTGAAAGCTACTTTATGATTTTTGTTGATAATTTCACTAGAATGATATGTGTAGCATTTCTTGAAGATAAGTATGAATCTTTTGAGAAATTTAAGATGTTATAGAATAGAGTTGAAACTGAATCTGTTGTTAAGATTAAGTCTTTAAGATCAGATAGAGGAGAGGAATTTACTTCTAGAGAGTTCAACATGTTCTCTGAAGAGAATGGAATCAAAATATAGTTATTTTCACCTAGAACACCTAAACAAAGTGTGATTGCTAAAAGAAGGAACAATTCAGTACTAGAAGCAACAAGAGTGATGTTATTCGAGAATGATGTCTAAAAGACATTTTGGAGAGAAGTAGTTAACACTACCATATATACTCTAAATAGAGTATAGATTAGAAAAGTTATGAGAAAGAAACCTTATGAGTTATGGTTTGGTCACTCGCCATTAGTTAAGTATTTCAAAAATTTTGGAAGTAAGTGTTACATAAAGATAGATGATGATATTAGTAAGTTTGATCCTGAAAGTGATGAAGGTAGGTTTATTGGTTACTCATTGAAAAGCAAAGCATCTAGATGTTATAATTATAGAACTAAGACAATAATTGAGTACACAAATGTAAGGATTGATGAAAAGTTTGGTACTAAAGAGAAACTGGTAGATTATAATTCTGATAAAGGAAAAGATAATTTTGGAATTGTTAGACAGAATGTTAAAATTCTTTTTGAGACTAACAATGATTTTTAAAATGAAGTATCTTTTGAGCATAGAGAAGAACTAAGATCTAAACCTAGGGAAGAAATCAAAGTTGAGATGTTAACTCTTACTTCTAGTAGAAACATGACAAAGAATCAACCTCCAAAGAAAATAATTGGTAGCAATAATAAAGGTATGATGACAAAGAATAGAATAAATGAGAAATTGTGTCTAATTTCAAAAGTGGAACCTAAGAGAATAGATGAGGCATGCAAGTATGATCACTCGATGCAAGCTATGAAAGAAGAACTAGATAATATTGTGAAGAATGAAACATGGGAATTAGTTCCTAGACCTAAAGACAAGAATGCGATAGAAACCAAATGGGTATTCAAAAATAAGATGAATGAGCAAGGATAGGTTGTGAGAACCAAGGAAATCCTTGTTTGCTAAGGTTACTCCCAATAAGAAGGCATAGATTATGAAGAAACCTATGCACCCATGGAAAGAATGAAAATAGTAAGGATGTTCTTGGTTTATGTTGCAAGAAAGAATTTCAAGGTTTATCAGATGGATGTTAAGTCAACTTTTCTAAATGGAGAACTTGGAGAAGAAGTCTATATTGAGCAACTTAATGGATTCCCTCTAATAGAAGATTAAAAATTTATATGAAAACTAAAGAAAGCACTATATGGTCTAAAGAAAGCTCCTAGAACTTGGTATTGCAAGATTGGGAAGGTATTTATCAAAGCTTGGATTTATTAAAGGTATAGTAGATGGTAATTTGTATTTGAGGAAAAATGATGATGGCCTATTTATCATTGTAATATTTGTGGATGACATAATATTTGGAGGAAATGACAAAGAAAGTGATATGTTTGCTGAAGAGATGAAAAATGAATTTAAAATGAGCATGATAGGACAAATGAAGTTTTTCCTAGGATTGAAGATTGCATCGAACAAAGATGGAATATTTATTTCAAAAACTAAGTATTTGAAAGATTTTTTGAAAAGATTTGGTTTGGAGAGTTTCAAACCTATTGGTACACCCATGATGATTAGTGACAAGTTATCTAATAAATATGAGAAACCTATAGTTTAGGAGAATAAGTATATATCATCACCACTATCTATTTTATAAATGGTTGAGTTGTTGAATACCATTGAATATTGTCATCTTTCCAAATCGACAAGCTATATAGGCATCTACAATGGACAACCAGGATTTTCCTAAAATTAAATGATATCATCTCATATTATCCTTTAGGGAGAGAACAAAAAATCAATTGGATACTCCCAAGAATTTAAGGTGACTATAACATCTTCTATGATCCCATTTGGTTTAATAGTAGAGCTATCAACAACTTGAAGTATGATGGGTGTCTCTTTGAGCCCAATGATATGCAGTCAAGAGAATAACTCCTTTGTCATGACATTGATAGATGCTCCTAGGTTAGTTAAAGAACTTTGAACATGGATCCCATGAATAGTGACTATAAATATAGGACTCCTAGGTTCAAAGTATTTAGGTATAGTTAATTTATCCAGCATTAAATACGACAACTATCCTAGGACATGAATGGTTTTTGGATCTTTCTTCTTCCTTCTTGGTTGTTTAATGCAAGCTTCTTTAACATGGTTAGTATAGGTAGGGACCTCTCTAATAGGTTCCAATAATGGTATTTTTACTGTCATTTTTTCCATTAGATTTCAACAACCTAGGGACTCCAAATCGTGTGAAGATGGAATCATAGAAGAAGTTTTCCACATTGATATCCCTTAGGTGTTTCATGGGTTTAGCCTCTTCCCATTTGGTTACATAGTTAGTGCAAACAAAAATATAGGATTTGTCTTGTGAAGAAGGTTCAATAGGCCCTAGAAAGTCAATCCACCATTTGTTAGAGGGTGTAACAACTACTTGAGGTTGTAAGGGCATATCATTAGTGTTAGTGGGTCTTCTCATTTGTTGACACTTGTCACATTTCTTTGTATGTCTAGCTACATCCTTGTGCAAACTTGGCCAATAATATCCAGTTCTTAGGATTTTGAAAGCCATTCTTTTGGTTGCAAAGTGAGACATGTCTTCAAGGCATCATATGTTTCATCCTCTCTTAGACACTGATGCATGACTTGATTAGCTCAAGTATAGAAAATAAATCTAGTAATCCATGAATAGTTAAAGCTCTTCTTTGCTAGTAACTTTCTTGCTTTGGCAAAGAAGAGAATTTCCATTTTACCTATAGTTCTCGATAGTTAGCAATATCTAAATACCATGGATTTTATGTTGATAAGAGAAAAAGGTTCTCAGCTAGAAAATTATCATCAATGGTTGTAGGATCATAAGGGACATGTAATTGAGAGATAAAGTTGGCTACCACATTAGCCTTGCCAGGTTTATCAACTATGGTGATATTGAATTCTTGCATGAGTAACAACTAGCAAGCTAATCTTCCTAATATTGTAAGCTTGTTTACCAAATATTTTATAGCAGAGTGGTTAGTATGGACAAATAATTCATATCCATTAATACAGTGCCTAAATTTATTGAGGGCATGGATGGCAACAAGTAATTCCTTTTCAATGATTGTATAATTAAATCTCACACCTTGCGAATTATTATTGATGAAATAAATGGCATGTTCAACTAAGTCTACATTTTGTACTAGCATGACACCAATAACATAGTATGAGGCATCTACATTAATGTAAAAAGATAGTCTCCAATTGGGTCCTCTCAAAATAGGCATTGTGGTGAAAACTTCATTAAGCTATAGGAAGGATGTTGCACAATTATTGTCCAATGAAAATTAAGAATCCCTTTTGAGTAGGTTTTAGAGAGGTGCTACAAGTTGAGTAAATTTTTTAATGAATCCTCAATACTATATATTATGTCCCAAACAACTACATACATCCTTCCACTTTTCTGGCATAGGAAAGGTACTAATGACCTCAATTTTTGTTGGATCTACTTGGATGCCATTAGATGAGATGAAATGGCCTAGTATTACACTTTCTTACATCATCATAAAACATTTTTCAGTATTTAAGGAGAGGTTATAGTCTTGAAATCTTCTGAGTTCCATTTCTAAAGTTGCATTTTCTTTATGAAAAGTAGTCCCATAAACATTAATATCATCCATGTAGATCTCCATACAGTCAACAGAGATATATGAAAAGAAAGTAATGTCAACTCATTGAAATGCAACTGGGACATTGTACAAGACAAAAGGAAAAACCAAATACACAAATGTTCCCCATGGGTAGGAGAAAGTTCATTTTTCTTGATCTTTTGGGGCTATTTGTATTTGATTGTAACCACTGAAACCATCTAGAAAATAAAAATACATTTTTCTAGTTAGGTTGCTAAGGACTTGCTTTATAAATGTCAATGAAAAATGGTCCTTTTTAGTGGCCGAATTAAGCTCCCTATAATCTACACAAACTTACTATTTTCCTCCCTTCTTTGGTATTATAACTAGGGTGAGACCCATTGGCTATTCGAGATGTAGTAAATAAAACCAGCACTTAGTAGTTTTTTCAATTCATTCTTAACTATATATTTTAAAATAGGGTTAACTATCCTTTGAGGCTATCAAATAGGTTTGAAATCAGGGATGATGTAAATCTTGTGAGTGGAGAACATAAGATCTAATCCCTTCATGACCATGTTGTCCCAAGAAAATTATCTTTGATTCTACTATAGTAACTGCAACATAACCTTCTATTGGGAGGGTGACAAGGCATTGTTTACATTTAGTTCTTTCCCTAGACCAACTTCCATCTTAATAACTTTATCTAACATGAATAATTGGGAAACAAAAGAAGAATCCATCTCATGAGGTAATAATGAGAGGTGAAATCATGAAGCTTCTGAATGATGTGGTGAATTCAAGGATGGTAATATGGTCTCTAAGATACATTCAGCTTGACAACATGCTTAAGATTCTATTCCATATTCATTTAGAACAATGGATGAAATTATTTCATCTTCTTCTTAGGTAGCTATCAATGATTTTCTACCTATCATCATCAACTTAAGGATGGAATTGACTATAGGATCATCACTACCCAAATTTGATCAGATTACTTGGTCATCTAGTAACAATGGTTGAGTATGGGAGTATCAAGGTAGGTTCTTGGTATGAATATCATTGGATATTGTCATCTTTCTAGATTGGAAAGCTATATAAGCATCTATTGTGGCCAACCAAGGTCTTCCTAAAATAAAACATTATCCTCCCATATTAGCCTTTGGGGAGAGAACAATAAAATCAATTGGATATTCCCAAGCATTTAAGGTGACTCTAACATATTCTATCATCCCATTTAGTTTGATAATACAACTATTAGTAAGTTGAAGTATGGTGTGTGTCTCTCTAAGGCTAATGATATGTAGCTAAGACAATACCTCCTTTGTCATAACATTGATAGATGCTTCTAGGTAAACTAAAGCATTTTGAACTTGGATCCCATGAATAGTGATTGTAACTAGAGGACTCCCAAAGTTAGAGTATTTAGATATAGTTAACTTCTTTAGCAATAAATATGACAAATGTCCTAGGACATGAATGATTTTTTGATCTTTCTTCTTCCTTCCTATTTGTTTAATGTATGCTTCTTTGATAGATTTAGTATAGTTAGGGACTTCTTTAATAGCATCTAGTAATCATATTTTTATAGTCATTTTCTTCACTTGATTAAGCAAATCAATGACTGCATGGTTCTCTATAGGTTGGCTTTGTTCCATCAACCTATGGGGGAATGGAGGTTCTTTGGCTACAAGAGAGGTCTATTGATTTGGCTCATCTATTTTCTTAGTTAGAGGATCTTCAACTTTAGTTACTCTAGGATTTTGGGGTTAAGGAAGAAGGGTGCCTAAACTTAAGTGAATGCTATTCAAGGCAATTACATAGCTTTGTTGTTCATCCTATGGTTTAGTATGGTTTGGATTAGAATTGGGTTGAACTAGTAGTTGGGTCTACTTGGAAGGAGTATTAGTGGCTATAGGAGGAGGCATCAAATCTTTCTACTAAGGTGGTGACAATATAGTTTGTTGACTAGGCTGGGTATTCAATTCTCAGGTTGCTACAAACCATGTTGAGGTTGCTGCCAACCATGGTGGGGTTGTTGGCAACTATTATTTCCATTAAAACTAGTATTCTAAAAAGAATCCATTGATTATTATTATTATAACTTTGAAGAGGACCTTGCAACATACCTTGTCTTTGAGCTCATGGAATTTTTTGAGTGACATAAAGCCTATAGGCATTGGTTGTGTCTCCAAACTTGCAAAAAACATACATCTAGAGTGCCTTTTATTTTCTCTACAATGTGGAGAGTATTTAGTCAACATGGCATAAACTTCATCTTTATTCCTTCTAGCTTTCATGGTGTCTACCTGAGTGGCTACATCATTAATGATGTCTTACTTGAAATTTGACAACAAATTGGATAGTTCCATCTTAGATACTCCTGAACTACGATTGGGCTTATGTGGTAGATCTCTAAGTCCCCTACCTTTCTTCACAATGGATCTACAATAATTTAGGCATAAAATCTATGTATTAGTCCAAATATTTTGACTAATATCTCCTTCTTCCATAATGTCTAGATCTTCAATGCTTATATAATTAACACCATTCAGGAAAAAGAGGTTTCTTTGATTTCTCATTTAATTGATGCTATGTACTACATTGCAGGTTGAATTTGATATGAGAAGCATAATCTTCCAAGGTTTCATCATCCTTTTTGGACATTTTGAAAATGTCATCCCCTTTCAAATCTCAAACCCTACAATATTCTTTATACTTTATAAGAAATAAGTTGCTCATTGCAGTCAAATCTACTACACCACTAGCACCCAACCCCATGAAGCATTTTAGAGAAACTCCTTTTAGGGTAGAAGGGAAAAAATTTAGTTTGTGGTTATCAATTTTATAGTCATAACTTATACAAAGTATGTCAAACTCAAAGAGAAAGTTTTTAGGGTCTTCAGTGATTAGGACATAAAACTTGGGAAGTGCAGTAGCTGGTATGTTTTTCAAATTTTGGTTACCCTACTAAGGAGGGATAGAAAAAGGAAATGTTGGTTGAGGCTAAGGCTGAGCCATTCCTACAAGAAGTAGTGGTGGTGGTGGTTTATACATAACAAGGGAAAGTGGATTATCTTGGTATTCAAATTCAGCAAAAAAACCTTTCAAATGCAAGGATTCATCAGAGGATGAGGGTATTTGTTCTTGAGTAGCAACAAATAGATTTTCAAAAGGCTCTTCTTCATTCCCACTATGAGGTTCTTCAAGTCCAGGGTTTAAAATGTCTTCCTAAATATTACAAAGAATAAATCTCCCAAGGAGGTCTCTTCTTGTATGCATGTAAAATAATATGAAATCTAAACTAATATAATGACTTCAGGATTGAATTAGATTGACACCTCCCCCAATAATGGTGCCAAAAATGGATAGTCAACTTAATACCTTAGTAGAAAAGGATTGGAAATCCTTTCACAATGACTCCATGATTTGACATAATCATGTGTTTCCTAAGAATAACATACTAACTTCATTTTATTTTGTCAACCTGAGAGCATAAGCTTGAGAGGGTGATTGCACAATATATGTTATGATTCCTATTTAAGTCATGAAAACTAAAACAAAAGGGAATGTTGAAGGAGACTTAAGCTAGGAACTAAAACAAAATCTATCTTAAAGCTTAAAGTAATGTTACAAACAATAAATCTGTCTATGCAGCTATGCTGAATGAACAATTCATTGATTATGTTATCAAGGGCTATAGGAAAAACATAATTCTGCCTTCCAATGAAATAAATAAGAAAATTAAATCTATTCTAACAAAGTAGTTCACTCACCAAGTGGCCCCCCTTGGATGAGTTAATAGAAAAGACAATCAAGACAGAAGATGGAAACTTGAACTTTGTATTCTATTCATATGGTAAGAGATTACATCTGATTTAAAAAAAAGATTACATGCTACTATTATGGAAATCAATATATTATATCTTTCTCCTAGAAAATCTTCTTTCAAAGCTACAATGAGCATTATTTAAAGGAAAACTAGAACAAATTCCTACTTCTACAATCACTCCATCAATGAGGATCAATTATAGGCTCATAAACTTCACAGCAGAAATATCATTAAGTACAATTAACTTCTCCAATCATATAGTAGGTTGAGGAAGCTATATTTGTGCATTTCCATAACAAAAATCACACAATAATCTTCTCATTGTCGAGAATTAGTAATCTAGTTAGCTTTGACTTTGCACTTAAGTGCTAACTTTAGATACACATGTCAAGTACCTACAAAACATTGAATACATACAATTTCCACATACTTATATTCATTTCATTATCAATTTTAGAAAAAGGTATAATGTTAAAACTATCACTCTTTCCAAATCCTATGGCTATAGGAAGGAGTCTTCTCTAACATATCATGGATGAGGAGACATTTATCAACATCTAACATTCCTTGATTATACCATAGAAATCCATAGATTTAAGCAAACATACCATATCTAAACATATAGATAACATATTCATAAAAATATAAGTTGATTTGCTTAAAGCATAGAGTCATAAAATGTTTCTCCAAGATAATTGTCTAAAAATAAGATAAAATGAATGTCAAAATAATGGTCTTATAAAGACTCATCATTCCCCCAACTAATCTATTACTAGTTCCCAACAATCATAAAAATTTTGATCTGAGCTCGCACTCTCCTATCAGTAGGTGTCCTTTTTCCTGGTTCATTCTTCACATAATCAAAGTAACCATAATTTTTCTTGAGCCTTTTACAATATCATACTTAGCTATCATATCATGGTCTTCTACATTGTCATTTGCTAGCTATAGGAGAATAGGAGGTTGATACCTTACTGGAAGCCAATGTTTACACTAATTTATCCCAAACCCAATATACCATAGAATCATAATTGTAGCAAGAGTCAAGTTTTGAGGAGAGTGGGGTTCTCTTACTTTTAGATCATGTGGCATTCTAATCCATTCCAACCTTGACGCAATAATTATTGTCTCAACATCTTGAGGTGATTGTTGTTCCTAGTCTATAAAGCCTTGCTCTCTAACTGAACATACCTTGCTAGATCTTATAGGATTGCCCAAAATAGAAATCCAATATAGATATGTCCATCTAGAATGCTAAACTCTAGTTTTATGACTAGTAGTGTCATTATTTCACTTTCCTTATAAGGTCTAGGTTAATGATCTTTTCTTATCTCATTTTGTATCCATGACATTATTTCTCTCAACTACACATCTGCTACATAGAGGAGTGAATTCAACTTTGTGTCATTAGGTACTACTAGATTATGGAGATACAAATCACAAGGTAAATTTTTCAAATCCATGGGAATAGATTGGAATGCATCATAAAACTCATGTAGGGAAACAATAGAGGGATTGAGACCTTCCACAATTCTAGTCATTTTAAAATTTACAAATTGCAATTTTAGAAACAAGGCATATATTGGCGATGATGACCTACATTCTATTAATTTAGTAATCAATCACGTGATATGCTCAATTCTTCTTTTCAAGACATCATTCTGATTAGTAACTCTATTTCAGTTGGTAACTCTACTCATTAATAACATGTTTTAACTTTTCTTTCTCCAATTTCCATTGAGTTCTCTCCCATAACAATTATTGAAACAAATTAATGCCTGTAGACAAAGGTGTAAATAGATTGGGTGGTGGCAAGGGCTCTTGATTAAAGAGATCTATCCATTTGAATGCCAAATGGGGAGTTTTTTTGACACTCTATGGTGTGGAGCACTCTCCTTTTCTCATGATAATTATTGTTACCACATTTCCTTCTCTGTTGGATTTAGTTCATATTGTAGCTAATGTGTCTAGCCTATCTTGATCTAGTTTTTCTATTACTTTATTAATTTAGGGTCTAAACTCTAAATAGTACTCTAAAGTAAACTCTATAGTATTATCACCAATATCTTGCATATCAGGGTTTTCATCAAACTCCTCAGATAATTCAAGCTCACTAGACTCCTTATCACTATTAATAAGCACATAGTCAACACTATAGTCAATCTCTAGTTGTAGATTTTGGGATTTGTACTCATTTTCACTAGCTGCATTTTGCTAAAAATTTTCCTCTAGAGAGGACTCCTTTTAACATTCAAAAAACTTAGGGGTAACTGTTGGAATAGATATTTTAGTAACCCTACCCTCAGACTCAAAATTGCCTTCCCGATTTGAGTACCATTCCAAGCTTTTGAACCCTTTTAAGCACATTCAATGCATGTATACCTGATTGTCATTTTGAGGCCTAAGAGATTTTTAATGTTTCTAAACTTTGCATTCAATATGTTTGTGCATTCCATGAAGATAAATTGTCATTTTGAGTCATTCTATGAAGTTTCGTTTTGAGCAATGTTCAAATCTGCATTTCTGCCTGTTTGTCAAACAATGACAAGAGACCTTGTTTGCATTTGAATATCTCACACCCAGTAATATTTCATGACTTTCCACTTTGTGAATGTTTAATATCTATACTAGAGAACCTATGTTTCAAATTTTTAGTTATTTTGACATGTTTTGACAAGGTTTTGAATCCCTCAAATTTAGTCATTTATTATTATCATGTTGATGCAAATTGTTTAGAATTCTAGGAAGCCCTGTTTGACTTGTTATAACTTCAAACAAGTTTACCAAAATCAAAAAATTCCTTTTTCATTGTATTCTAGATGTTAGATATTTGTTATTTTTTTTATTTGAGATCATAAAAAAATTATTTGATCAGTTTTCAAATGCAATTCCATATGCAATTTGTAACTTTTTACTAGTGTCATAAAGTGCCGATTGATCAGTACTCTTGTTCTGTATGTCATAAATCTAAATCCATGATAGGTAAGATAAAATGGATTGTATAATTGTTTCCTAATCTAAAAATTATTTAAGTTTTTTATTTTTCAAGTCTTGAGGAATCTATCTGCACACTTTCCTTGGTCCATTCCATTTGCAAAAAATGTTTTTTTGCCAGTGTTCCCAATTTAGCAAATTTGAGTATCCCACTTTGACTGCTCATTGAATGTGCCTAGTTTTTTATGATGAGAAAAATCATAGATTTATACTTGCTTCATGAAAATGAACCAGTTCCCTAGTTTATGTGCCCCCAAGTGTCAGTTTGACCTAATTCTAAACCCAAATTTGAATGTATTTTATGGTTTTCTAACTTGTTTTGTTGCAAGTAGTTCTAAGAAAGCAACTTTGATAGTCAATATATTTTGACTGAGAATTCTTCATGAGACAAGATTCAATAGGATACACGAATTTGGAAAAAAGAATCAATGTGTCTACTTTCAGAGCCCAGTCTAGTGTTTTTGTTAGTTTCTAAAGCTAGCCAGAGGACTCATTAACACAAAATTGATAGTTTGCCAATAAATTAATAATTTAAGTTTTAAATGATTGTTTTGGTCAAATTGGGTTTTAATAAAGATGATGGATCCTATAGGCCAATTTGAAGGATTAGGTGTTTGAGTTTTAAAAAAAAAATTTAGCTAGACCCATTTTTGGGCTTGGCTAATTCCATCAGATTTGTAAGGCATGATGAGATCTTTGATATTGTTAAATAAGATTAGGATGAAATTCTTTGTTGAAGTGTAACAGTCCTAGTATGGAGTAGGTTTCTAAATTTCCATAATTAATTACTAAGGATAATGTTATTCTTTAAAGAGCACATCATCATTTCATTTTGAGGCATGGATGAAGTAACAGATAAAATTGCATATATTTAATTGAATATCTAGTCCTCTCATATGCTATTTTTACTTTAGAATTATTTAACAAGAAAATCTAATAACTTTTATGGTTGGGAGAGGAAGTTCTAAAGTTGGGTCTTTACTAAAATGGCATTATATATGAATAAATCATCCAACCATATTTTTAATTACATCATACACTAGAGGGCTTTTTGAAATTTTTCATGATTGTATATGGAGATGTAAAAAAAATTCATTACTATTCATCCATAAATGAGATTGTGTATGATCCAACATATGCAAGTAATTTCTAAATGAAGAGAGCATTCCTTCAAAATACACATGCCTAGATTTGAAGTAGGACAACATGGATAAGGGCCTAAGAGTTAAAATCATGGAAATGTTGATTAAGAATTACTACAAAAGCTAGATAAAGACTCACATGGAAAAAAAATTCTTGATTGCTTATCAAATCTATTGAAGTGGTGGCTTTCTTGGTAGGTTTTTTGTGTTTCTATTGTGAGATTGAAATCATCCAAAAGAAAATGCTCACAAGCTTCTATGGTCTTTTAGTTAGCTAGACAAAGTGATCAGGTGGAATATCACTTGTCATACATGATAATTGTTGTTATGTAATGCCCTACCTAGAGATTCATGGAAAAAGGATTCAATTCAAGCCAATATATTTTTAAATTTATTTTAGAAGTATGAATGCACATGCCAACATCATACAGGGATGACAAAGATCATAATAGAAGACTTTACCACAATCTTGGCAACCAACAAATCTCTGAATGCCACTACCAAATTGACACATGCAAACAAAAGCCAACAATGACCAAACACATGATGAGGGCTCAGAGAAATGACCACTCATCAACAAAACACCATGCTAGGGTATAAATGCAAAACCCTGAAATTTGGCTAAGTCAAAAATCCTGAAGCCCTAAAATTTCCTAGAAAGTTTATCTTATCTTGGAGAGGTCTAAAACCTATCTCAAAATATTTGTTTCATATATTGAAATATAGTTTAAGTATAACTTATTCTTAAATTATATGTTTTAAACCCCTTAAAAAGACTATTTTGAACTAGAAAGGTGTGAAATCCAATATGGTGTCCAAACCCAACTTTGAAAACTTCCTCGGCCAAGCCTAAATGCTCCCTATTTCTCATGCAAGGAAGTGAAATAGTCTCAAGTCTCACACAAGATCTTGTAGCACTATGTGCAAGAAAGTGCATTTCTCCATGCCAGGATGTGCATGACTCTATATGAGGATTCACACCAAACTACGTGAAGATTTGCACCAAGTCGCATGAGCATTTGCTTCCTTGTGTGAGGAAGTACATTCGCACATGAGGAACTACTTTTCCACATGAGAAAACAAATTAGTATGATAATAAAGCATAAAAACATGAAAAGCTCCACATTGGGGAGTACCAGATCCACATAAATCAAGGAATGAACACTCAAGTAAAAAAACAACAAGAAAGAGTAACATCTATCCATCTAAATCAAAGTAGTAAAGAATGTACTAAAATCAACAACATAGTGAACATAGGCAACATCACAATGTACAAAAAAACTAAGTATGTGGTTCCTCCCAACTATCAATAGCATCATAAGACCATCATGGATACTAGCCATTCCCTCCATGTAACATCCCAAGCCACTAATCAGATCACTGGTACTATTGTAATAGCGAATTCACTACTAAAACATGCTACAATATAAGCATAAGGAAATCTAACATGCTAGTAGTAAAGCATAAGATAATCCTTCAAGTAGATGACATCACCTATCACATGTTGATCATCATAATAAGGAAATCTAACATGATAAACTAATAAGAAATAGATAATCCAATACAACAATTCACATCATCTAGTCATATGCTAAACATCATAATATGGATATGCATCAAATAAGCTAACATCATCTAAACACGATATACAAGCATTCCAATGAAACACAAGGAAGCATACTTCAAAACCTGAAGTCCCAAGTGAAAACATCCAACAACAGTCATGCTAGGACAAAGGACTATCTATATACACTAATCCCTAGCTATGGTGTAGGTAGCTATGCCTTCCAACCACATGGTACTCATAGGTCCACACATGCCATGCTGATGGAGATAATGATCCAATCACAAACACACACAAAACAATCATCCATGGCTAACACTCATGCTAGATAGTATGATGGTTGTAACCAAGAACCTAAGATGATGCAAGTAGTACAAATCTTGGTCAAACACTCAAAAGGGTGTTAAGTAGGGGCTAGAATCATGGAGAGTCACTTGGCATCGAAAAGCCCAGGCTAGTACTAGTAGCTCTCCACTTCCCAATGGAAGGAGCACATCTTGAATCCTTTTAATTATCTTTAAGTTCTATTAACACTCACTAATTTTATTCAGTTATCACTTGATTAAAATTTTTTTGCATGCCAACCCTTGTGAAATAGTCACTAGGCTACGGAGATAGAAGCCCCCTCCATATGCTACCCTACCCTACCCATGCTCATCCTACGAAAAGTGCTCATGGGCATGCATACTCTCATCCCAACCCCAATAATCATAACTTTCAAAAGTACCACAGAAGGTTGAGACCCTCAAGTCCTCTGAAAAATGTATGCACACATACTTGTGTGTGTTGCAACACCATCATGAAGATCATAACACAAGGACTAGATGAGAACACAATGCAAAAGATCACTCAACCAAAAATAACTCAGGAGGAAAAGTTCTACATGAATCCCAAAGAACAATAAATCCATACATCATGAAATCACTCAACTGGTGTAAATCTAGGAGCATGGATTCTACATGAATCCCAATGATGTAACAAGACCAAACATCACAACCTCACTCAATTGGCCACAATTTGAGAGTATGGATTCTACACAAATCCTAGTGTCCACAAAACAACTACAAAGGTCCAAAAGAAACCATAATGGTAGATTCAAAACCACTCAACCGAACACCAAGGTAGGAGTATAGATGCAACGCACATCCCAATACAAACATAAAGGTGCAACAATGGTCTAACTAATATCTCCATAGATAATCTAGGTCCATGACCCAACTATTGCCAAGAAAAACTAAGAAAATAGGGTGACAAAATGAGGTAAAAACCTCCAAATTTTGGAAAACTTCAAAATTAAAACCCATTTGGTCTTTGGGCACAAAAAACCTAAAAATCCAAAAATAACTAAGTTTGGACATTGTATGCAAAAAATTCCAGCATAAGAATGCAAAACCCCAAATCCTCATCTCGAAAAATAAGGAAATACTCATACTCGACCAACTAGGTAGAACCAGCAAACAAAAATGGAGGGGAACACTAGCTCTCAACCTCTAGCAAAATGGCTAGCAAAAAAAAAGTAGAAATGGAGCAAAAACAATAAAACAGGAGAGCCTACCTCATAGCCAAAAGGGAAAAATTGGGAATCTGAACCAAAAAATAAAAATCCTATAGAAGTAGCTAGAAATTGTGACAATCCAAGGTCTCTCAAAGTTGGATCCAACAAGCTCAACTTCATGGCAATCCCACACCCATTGCTCCCACAATGAACAAAATAGTAGATCATCATGAAGAGGATTTTGGTTTTTACTCTCAAACCTTCTAATTCTAAAGTGAGAAGTGAGGAAATAAATTCCTTTTTGGATATTTATTCACATTTTGAGTGAAAAATTGATTAGGGCAATTAACCAACCAACCTAGTTAAACCTTGAATCGGCCCAAACAAAAACAGGCTATTTCTATAAATAGGAATTCAACTATGGAAAAGCTACTAGAAATTAAAACAAATCAATTAAAAAGCCTTAACAAGTTTTTTGATAATGTGAACCTCTATATGCAGAGACACACTCACTAGTCTAATCACATACTACAAATGAGTTCAGATTTAATAATCACCAAATGGTTTAATTAAACAATTAAGATAAGGACACGTCGACCATACATGGATGACATTGGTAATATATGAATGTGTGAATCACTAACTCCATGTGCCACTGCCAGGGATATAAGTACTACACACTACACAATATGATCAAGTGCAGGGCAAAAATTTGAGAATTAATGTTTTATTATTTTATTTGCAAAATTTTGAATGCCCAATTTTTGGTTTCAAAAATTTGAAAGAATTTTGTGTTTTCTATAGTTCTAACTATAGAGATTTTTTAATTTTTTTTCATCTTAATGTTTTGAACTTGTAATGGGAGCCTAATTTTCAATGCATGCTAAAGGGGCAATTTTTGTCAAAAATATGTAGTGTAGTATACAATTGGAATTGGGAGAAGATGAAATTTCCAAATATGGGATCCGAATTTGCATAGGTATTCAATGAAATGGACTATAAGAAGGTTTGTGTTTTCTGGGGCATTCTCAATAGAATGGGAAGAATTTATTATTGAGCATCAAAATTAGTTGGAAGGCAGATATGAAAATTTGTTGAGGCCAAAATTTAGAGAAAATGACTGACATCAAAATTAGCTACACATTTCAATCATTCTAGAGATATTTTCAAGGCATTCTCAAGCAGCAATAAAAATATCTAATGTGTAGAGAGAGAGAGAGAGAGAGAGAGAGAGAGAGAGAGAGAGAGAGAGAGAGAGAGAGAGAGAGAGAGAGAGAGAGAGAGAGAGAGAGAGAGATGATTTCCATTGGTAGCTGGAGGGTTTCCAAGTGGACAATTGACATCATCTAATTTTATCTAGGATTTATTTCTTTCTATTTAGTCTCTTTTTTCTTCTTTCTCAGGGGTTGGTTCTAGTTTGTCTATGAGACCACATGGTTGGATCCAGAGCTATGATTCCACCATTTTTATTCAATAATTTATCTTTTAATAAATATTAGGAAATAAGAACATAGCTAGTTCTAATCAATTAGGCAGTCTTACATTTCAAATTTTATGCATCTTATTGTATTTGTTTCAAAGAAGTGAATGAGAATGCAACAACATGTTAATCTTCATCCTAATATCTTGTCTCCCATTCATGATGTTTGTGATATTTTGTATTTTGTAAACAAAGAGTATGAAACTCAGTTGCAATCTGTTGGTTGTATATGTTGATTTGTTTTGCTTATGACTCAAGGACTCATGTAAATGCTTGATTTATCATCATAGGATTGCAATTCTCATGATGGGATAGGTCAAGTAAGAGATCTAGAAAGATGAAAATGTTTAATTCACAAGGTGAATAGATAGATTAGGACATCCTGATGTATGGGATATGTTAATGACTTTTAGGGATGTGTGTTAATAGTTTGTAGGATTGCCCAATAGATAAGAAAGTGATCAGCTATAGGATTAGAGTGTTATGTTGTTCATGTCATGTTTTTTTAAATCAACATCATTAATAAAATATATTCCCCTTTAATGTTGAAGGAGCTGAAAAGAATTTCCCTCACATAGCTTATCAAGTTCTTAGGTCATTTCATTAGCTATCTCATGTTTGAGATCTCTACATAAGTGTTAGAAGATTAAGGGTTTTCTTTGGTTTGTTAGATTCAAGTGTATGTTTTAGCATTGGTACCATATAAGTGAATCTAATGTCCACTTGCCAAGGTTTTGCAAAGCTTGAAGAACAAGAAGGGTCTAGCCTTATAGTTGGCCCAATATCTAAAAGGGTATGTTGAAGATGGGATGTAGCTACCCCTAGATGTATCTTGTTCTCATTAGGGTAATTTGAAGTACTAGATAGATTTGGATCCAACAATGTTGTCTTACAAACAAACTAGAACCAACCCTTAAGAAAGAAGAAAGAAGAGACTAAACAGAAAGGAAGAAATCTCAAATTAGATTAGATTAGATGCTACCATTTGTCCACTTGGAAAATGTCCATCTATAATTTCAAAACATTTCTCTACTCTCTCTCTAATTGCACATTAGATATTTTCATTGCTTCTTGAGAATGCATTGAAAATATCCCTAGAATGATTGAAATGTGTAACTGATTTTGATGCCAGATCTGAGACCAAAGCAATGGCCAAAACACTAGTCAAATGGCCTCTAGAGGCAAGATAAAACTTTTAGAATAATTTTCCCCAAATTTTGGCCTCAAAATACTTTCATATTTTCCTTCCAACTGATTATGATGCTCAATAATGAATTATGCCCATTCTACAAAGAATGGCCTAGAAAACACAAATCTACTTATAGACTGTATTGCTAAATACTTGTGCAAATTTTGATCCCATATTTTGAAAATTCATCTTTCTTGGTTCCAACAATATACTGCATTGCATATTTTTGACAAAAATCACCCTTCTAGAATATGTTTTGAAAATTAGAACCCCATTGCAAGTTCAAAACATTAAAATGAAAAAAATTTAAAAATCTCTATAGTTAGAACTATAGAAAACTCAAAATTCTTTCAAATTTTTCAAACGAGACCTTGGGCATTCAAAATTTTGCAAATAAAATTAAAATATATTAAATTTCAAAAAATTTCCCCTTTTACATTTGGTCAAACCACCTGGTTGACTGCCACATGTTGACCTTTTATTGGCTAGCTCTACCATGTGTGTGCTTCAAGTGACTTTGCAGGCTTAACCTCAACTCTGACTTAATCTTGATGAATTGGTGCTTAACCTGACTTTGAAGCTTTGGAACCCCTTGTGACTAACCACGATTAACTTGAGCGATGATGTGAAATACTAATGTTTGCAACCTCGAGGCCATTTCCATTAACAGAGCAATTTGTGATGTGAATTCGCAAATTGGCACCATTTGTCTGTAACTGACATCATCACATGCTTTCTTTTTGCCCATAATTTTGGTCAAAACTTATCTTATTGCACCATCTCACATTCCAACCATAGGTGGGGCCCTCATGTGAACCTATGGCCTTTCAAAAGGTTTGTGTCTTATTGGACACTAAGCTATGTGAGCATTGGGTCATTTAAACACCGAAACATCTCCCTATTTTATGAATGTAGGACAAAATGTTTTAAAAGAAAAGCTTTACAATGCATCCTAATGCCTGTGAGTTATGGAAATTTTGCATCACACACATTGCCTTGCATCCTATGAAGTGGGAGGAGAACTCACCTTTAAGTAGCTATGTGGAAAAAGAACATGATGAGCCCATTTAAAAAGGTGTCAGAAATGGAAGCATGAAAATTGCCACTCTTCCTCATTTTCATGCTTTACATGTTGATCTAGAAGTTTTCTGACTAGAAACAACAAGTGATAGTCATAGAATACTTATGCATGCTAGTGATGATCGTCTTGCTAACAAAGGAAGAAAAACCTCTTTAGAATATGGATGGGAGCACACGCATTCATTTTTTAAATGTTGCTTCATCATTTCACTTCCCTTCTTTTGTGTAACCATGTTTGGAGAATCATTAAGATTCCTATATGATCTACAATAATATTGGGAGAATAGACTAAAAGAGGTTATTTCCTTTCTTCAATCTTTTCCTCCTACTCACACTCTTATGTTGATTTTCTCTCATCATTCCTTTGTCTACAAAAGTCTTCCATCATATCAGTGAGAACTCTTAGAAAAAAGGGAGTCATGTAACAACAATTATCATTTATGAAAAGTGATATTCCATGCAATAACTTTGCCTAGCTAACCAAAAGGCCTCATTAGCTTGTGAGCATTTTCCTACAAATGATTCTCAATCTCACAATCATGTACAAAGTCTTACATTTATAGTATAGTCAATAGAAACACAAAAACCCCACCAAAAAAGCCACCACTTTCCACAAACTTGTCAAGTACTTAGGAAATTTTTTTTCCATCTAAGTCTTAATTTGGCTTTTACAGTAATTCTTAATCAACATTTCCATGATTTCATCTTTTAGCCCCTTATCCGTGCTCTCCTACTTCAAATCTAGGAATGCTTATTTTGATAGGATTCTTTCTTCATTTAGAAATTACTTGCATACATCAGATCATAAACTATCTCATTTCTGGATGCTCGATAATGGAAAAAATGTATATCTACATATACAACCTTGAGCAATGTTGGAAAAGCCCTACAGTGTACAATGTAATGAAAAACAAATAGGGTTGGATGATTTATTCATATACAATGCCATTTTAGTAGAGACCTCACTTTAGGACTTCCTCTCCCAACCATAAAACTACTTAGATTTTATTTTTTAATGTTGTTAAAGTAAAAATAATATATGAGAGGAATAAATATTCAATTAAATGTATGCATTTTTATTAGTTACTTTGTTGTATACAAGTCACTTCATCTATGCTTCAAAATGAATGATGATGTGCTCTTTAGATATGCTCAATGCTTAATCAGGGAAAATTAAAAACCTATGCCATATTAGGATTGTGACAGTTGAACAAAGAAGCTCATTCTATTCACATTTAACCATATCAAAAACCTCATCATGCCTTATAGAGTTGATGGAATTGGTCGGGCCCCAAAATGGGTCCAGCAAAAAAATAAATTGAACTTAAACACCTAATCCTTCAAACTGGCCTACTGAATCCATCATTTTGATTAAAACAAAATTTGAACACCAAATGATCATTTAAAACTTACTTTAACATTTATTTACAAATTGCCAATTTTGCATCAATGGGTCCTTTGGCTGGCTTTAAAAACTAACAAAAACACCTAAGAAACCTCTAAAAGTAGGCACATTGATTCCCTATTCACCCTATCAAATCTTGTCTCATGAAGAATTCTTATTCAAAAGATATTGACTATCAAAGTTGCCTTCTTGGAAATGCTTGCAAGAAAACAAGTCATAAAACCATAAAATGCATTCAGATTTGGCTTTAGAATTAGGTCAAGCTGACACTTGGGGGCACAAAAAATATAGAATTGGTTCATTCTCATGAGAGGAGTATAAATCTATGATTTGGGCTCATGAAAAAAAAATGGTTGCATTTGGCAAGAGATCAAAGTGGGCTACTTAGATTTGTAGAAGTAGAAACACTAGCTGAAAAAGATTTTTTGCAAATGAAATGGACCTAGGAAATTGTGCAAATAGATTTGTCAAGACTTGAAAACTAGTAAAATTAAAGAATTTTTAGAGTAGAACAAAATGGTGCAATCCATTTGATCTCACCTATCATGGATTAAAAGGTATGACATCTCGAACAGAAGTACTGATCATTCTGCACTTTATGACACCGGTAAAAAATTACAAATTGCATATGGAATCATATTCAAAAACTAATCAAATGGATTTTTCATAAGCTCAAATACAAAAAATAACAAATATATGACCTCTAGAATATAATGAAAAAGGATTTTTCTCATTTTGGTCAATTGGGTGAAAGTTATAACAAGTCAAACAAGGTCTCCCAAAATTATGAACAATTTGCATCAATATGACAACAATAAATGACCAAATTTGAGGGATTCAAAACCTAGTCAAAACATGTCAAACTAACTCAGAATATGAAGCATACATTCTCTTGTATGGATATTAAACACTCCCAAAGTGGTGTGTCATGAAAGATTACTGGGTGCGAGATATTCAAATGCAAATAAGGCCTCTTGACATTGTTTAACATTTAGTTAAAAATGCAGATTTGAACATTGCTCAAAAATGGAACTTCACAGAATGACTTGGAATGGCAATTTATCTTCATGAAATGCATAGAAATATTGAACTCAATGTGTTGGAAACATTAAAAGAATCTTAGGCCTCGAAAGGACAACCAAGTATACATGCATTAAATGTGTTTAAAAGGGCTCAAAAGCTTGGAATTGTACTGATGGGGACACAACCCAAGAACAGAATGGACACAACAGAAAAGGAAAATTATATTAACTAAGAAAATAAGATAGTACAAATAGTATAGAGAAAATAAACTTCAAAACATGCCCTAAGGGCTTACAATAGCATAAATCTGGAGATAATTTATCCTCTCAGTCCCTCCTCTCAAACTCTACTCCGAATTGCCTTTTACAATGCCAGAAATCTCCTTAAATAGCCCCCGAAGGGTTAAGGACTAGGAGTACATTCTAGAAAGTGATAGTAGGCATCCACCGACAAAATAGAAGGTTCCAGAAGAAGCATTAGAAGTCGGTGCAAATCTAGAAGAATCCAAAAACGGTAACCAAACTTTCGGGAGGCATAACTTGTGAACCGTAGCTCCGATTGATGAACCCTTTACATTTTTGGAAAGCTCTCAAAGCGCTCTATAACCCTATGAACCAGCTTTTCTCGTCCCCCATTTTTCAACCCTTTTCGAGGTCATTTAATTCTCCAAACCTGACTTTGAAGCATTCTTAGGAGGTCTCCAAAACTCGAAAAACTACAATAACTTTCAAACCGTGGGGCCTATTGACCTGATTCTTTTTTTGAAATGCTCTAAATCATGATTACATTCATTTGGCCAATTCACACCTTCTAGTTTACCAAAATGAAGGCCCAAATACATGCTCCTATTTTTTTGGGATTTTCAAACGCACTAATAGTGGAACTATGAGAGTTGGAACCTTTATTTGACCCAAATGGGTATCCAAAAATGAAAACACATCAAACAGAAACTAAGTCTAAGTACTTTTTTTTTTTGGGTGACACAGGATTGCCCTTATACCTCTGGATGCTCCTGCATCAAACACCCAGGGTAGATTGAAAAGTGACCCTGTCACTTTATAAATGGTAGAGGAAATCCCAAATGGGAAACCTCAGCTACTAAAATCCAAGTTGAGTCCTCGATCGACTGTCTTTTCCACTTCACCAAATACTCTACATACTACCTGTTTCTAGTACTCCTACCCACACAATGATCTAGAATGTCTTCTATCTCCTCCTTCTTGGAAGCAGGAATTGGACATGGCTCTAAAACCAGCTCCTCATCTGCACCATCATCATGATACTCTGTTAAATCTGCAATGTTGAAGATGGGAGAAATGTGAATACCTTCTAGTAGCTCCACCTCATATGCATTTCCTGATTCATGTTTCTTCAGAATTTTGCAGGGGCTAAATTTCTTCATTTTCAGCTTGTTGTAAGTACCGACTAGAAATCTTTCTTTTTGTAAGTGCACCATGACTAAATCTCCTACTTGGAATTCCTTATGTCGTCTCCTTTGATCAGCCCTAGCTTTATACTATTGATTCATCTTGGTAATGTGTGCTTGAACCTCCTCATCTAGATGCTTGATATGTTCAACAAATTCTTCAGCTTTAGCACTTGTCCTCTCCCCTTGTTCTATCTTCCTTAGCTCTGGTGCAGTCATTAGGCTACTCCCATATACAATTTGGAATGGTGATTTTCCAGTACTCCTATTTACAGAGTTATTATAAGCAAACTCTACCTGTGGTAGAATCAAATCCCATCCCTTGGGCTTATCCCCAACTAAACATCTCAGCAAATTGCCTAGACTCCTATTTAACACTTATGTTTGGCCGTCAGTTTGTGGTTGATGCGTGGAACTAAATTTCAAGTCTGTTCTCAACTTTTTCCACAATGTCCTCTAGAAATACCCCACAAATTTAGTATCTCTATCAGAAACTATACTCCTTGGAAGACCATGTAGTCTTACCACCTCTTTGAAAAACAAGCCTACAATATGGACATCATCATGAGTTTTGTGGCATGGAATGAAATTTTCCATTTTAGAGAACCTATCAACCACCACGAATACTGAGTCATTACCCCTTTGTGTCCTTGGCAATCAAAGAACAAAATCCATACTTATGTCCTCCCATGGCCTTGATGGAACAGGCAATGGCTGATATAGGCTAGTATTGTGACTAAACCCCTTGGCAACTTGACAAACCTGGCAACTCTGTGCAAACTTCTTCACATCCTATGAAATTTGAGGCCAAAAATAATGTTCTCTAAGAATGGAAATGGTCTTATCTTGACGAAAATTTCCTACCATCCCTCCACTGTGTTTCTCCTTAATTAGATTTTCCCTCATGGAACTCCTTGGAATGCACAATTGACTACCTTTGAACAACATACCATCCTGAATCAAATAGTCTAACCACTTGGTTCTATCTACAACAACAGGTTCTTTACAAGCTTTTCAGGCTTCAGCAAAATCAGGATCCTCAGGGTACAAATTCTTGAGTTCATCAAACCCAACTACTTCAACCTACATTACTATAAGCAACAACTTTTGCCTACTTAGTGCATCTGCAACCCTATTAGATTTTCCACTTCTATGCTTCAACACAAATGTATAGCTCTGCAAGAACTCTACCCACTTCATATGCCTCTGATTCAATTTACCTTGGCTATTTAGCTACTGTAATGCCTGATGATCATTATACAAAAAAAATTCCTTTGGCAATAAATAATGCCTCCATTTCTTTAAGGCTTGAACTATTGCACAGAACTCTTGATCATAAATAGAATACTTCTTCTTTGCATCATTCAATTTTTCACTAAAATATGCAATAGGCTTACCTTCTTCGCTTAATACATCCCCAATAGCGCTGCCACTAGCATCACAATCCACCTGGAAAACCTTTCTAAAATTTGGAAGTGCCAACACAGGCTGTTCTGTCACCTTCTTCTTCAGCAATTCAAAACTTCTCGCAGCTGCTGTAGTCCATTTGAACTCTTTTCTATCCCCTCTTATTGTATCAGTTAGGGGTGCATATATGCCAATGAAATTCTTAATAAACTTCCTATAAAAACTAACCAGACCATTAAATGATCTTACCTCAGTAGCAGACCTTGGAGTAGGCCATTCCAAGATGGCTTTTACCTTCTTCGGATCCATTTTGAGACCTTCAAGTGATATAACAAACCCTAAATAGACTAACTCCCATTTTGCAAAGTTACACTTCTTCATATTAATTAACAGTTTCTCTTCACTTAGCCTTTCAAGGACACTATGAATATGCAATAAATGTTCTTCCAAAGTCTTTCTGAAAATTAAAATATCATCCAAATAGACAATAACAAATTTTCCCAAGAACTTCTTAAGTACCTCATTCATGAGCCGCATGAAGGTGCTTGGGGCGTTCGTCAATCCAAAGGGCATGACTAACCACTCATTAAGACCCTCCTTGTTCTTGAAGGCTATTTTCCACTCATCTCCTTCTCGAATCCATATCTGGTGATAACCACTCTTCAGATCTATCTTTGTGAAGTATTGAGCTCCACTCAAGCAGTCCATAATATCATCCATCCTTGGCAAAGGAAATCAGTACTTGATGGTGATCCTATTTATAGCTCGAGAATCTATACACATCCTCCACTCTCCATCCTTCTTTGGTGCGAGTACTACAGGTACTGCACATGGACTCAGGCTCTCTCAAATCAAGCCCTTCCTCAAAAACTCTCAAACCTATCTATTTAGCTCCTCTATTTTAGTAGGAGTCATCCTATGGGCAGCCTTGTTAGGAAAACTAGCTTCTGGAATTAGATCTATCTGATGACTGATTTGCCTTACTGGTGGCAATCCATTTGGAACATTATCAGAGATAATATCTCCAAACTCCCCTAGTAAATCTAAAACTTCAAATGGTATTTCACTACTACCTTCTTTATCTTTCGTAGGAATCAAAGCATAGCACATATGCTGATGTTTCATGCCATCTAAAAACTTCCTTCCATCAACAAGACAAATCCTAGCACTGCTACATACCTTTTCACCTTCCTTTTTCATGGGCTTCAATTTGTGGTGAACTCCATCCTTTGTGAGAGAGTATGTGTTTGCATGTCCATCATACACTCCATGTCTATCAAACTACCATGGTCTACCCAACAATAGATGGCAAACATCTATTGAAATAACATCACAGAGAACTTCATCATGGTAACTCCCAATTTTGAATTTTACTAAACATTGTTCACTTACCAGGACCTTATGATCATCTTTTATCCAAGAAATCCAATAGGGCTATGGATGTTTCTCCCTCTTGAGATTCAGCTTAGAGACCATCTCTTCTGATACCAAGTTATCAGTGCTACCACCATCAATGATCACGTCATAACATTTATCCTCACACTTGCATCTGCTATAGAACAAACTCCTCTATTGTCCTAGTTCAATCTCACCACTTAGTAGGACTCTTTCATTTACCAAGGTCTCTCCTCTTTCTGCATCCTCTAAATGTGATGATTTGTGCATCCTCATCCACATGAGCAACCCTAGCTTGGCCCTCAGCTCTCCTATCACTCCTTCCTTGTCATTGAGGGAATTCAAAGGCACGATGACCTTCTTCATTGCAATGGAAAAAGGTACCATGGAAGCCTCCTCTTCCTTTTCCACATCCTCTACCTCTTCCTCTTTCATTTCCCAAGTCTTGATCATGGGAGCGGTTGAAACCCTCATTTCTCTGGTTCTTGCTAGTACCCACATATTCATTTTTCTTTTGGGTTTCATTGCAGCCTCCGAATTATCTATTGCTTCCCCTTCCTCCTTGACCACGCCCTCTTTTTCTTCCTTCAAACATTTTATTCAATTTCTCTTCAACCCGTAGGGAAAACTGGTATGCCTCTTCAACGTTGGTCATTCTTACCAGACTTAATTCCTCCTGGATGCTAGGTCACAACCCACTGATATAACGAGCAACCTTCTCCTTATTTTCTTTTGCATGCCTCGCTCTAATCAAGAGTCGGTAAAACTCCTCTGTATATTCTTGGATTGATCTTCCTGCTTGCTTTAACCCATGCATCTTCTTAAACAGATCAAGCTCGTAGTCCATAGGAATGAACTGCTTCTTCAATTTGTCCACCATGTGATCCCATCTTGTGATCTTCTCCTTTCCTCTTTTGTTTCTTTCCAATTGAACCTCTTGCCACTAGATTTTGGCATGGCCTTTGCAAACTTAACCCTATTTGGGTCCCTGATATCCTCATACTCAAAGTATTCTTCCAGTTCATTGATCCAATCGATCAACTCATCTAGTTTCAGATTTCCTAAAAATACACCCACTTCAATTGTAGGTCTTTTTCCAAACTTAGTAATGGCCCTAAAAATCCTTTCCTCTATAGGATTCAGAACTTCCCTATCAAGTTCCCCTTCTGGTCCCATTTCTTCTTCTTCATTGTCATCCTTACTGTCATCACCTGCGGCAACATTTGCTCCTCTACAGAGCTCCTCTTGCAATGCCTGTACCTGCCTTTGGATGGATCTAACCTCATCAGGATTAATAGCTCTGGCCCTTCCACCATGCTCTCTTTGTGGAGGCATCTTCTAACTCGAACCCACAACCACACAGTCCTAGTGCAAACTGCCTCACAATCGGCATTCTGTCTACACAGTCAGGAAAACCAGCTTTGATACCACTTGATGGGGACACAACCCAAGAACAGAATGGACACAATAGAAAAGGGAAATTATATTAACTGAGAAAATAAGCTAGTACAAATAGTACAGAGAAAATAAACTTCAAAACATGCCCTAAGGGCTTACAATAGCATAAATCTGGAGATAATTTTTCCTTTCAGTCCCTCCTCTCAAACTCTACTCCGAACTACCTTTTACAATGCCAAAAATCTCCTTAAATAGACCTCGGAGGGTTAAGGACTAGGAGTACATTCTAGAAAGTTCTAGTAGGCATCCGCCAACAAAATAGAAGGTTCCAGAAGCTGCATTAGAAGTTGGTGCAAATCTAGAAGAATCCAGAAATGGTAACCGAACTTTCGGGAGGCATAACTTTTGAACCGTACCTCCGATTGATGAACCATTTACATTTTTGGAAAGCTCTCAAAGCACTCTATAGATCTATGGATCAGCTTTGCTCATCCCCCATTTTTCAACCTTTTTTGAGGTCATTTAATGCCCCAAACCTGACTTTGAAGAATTCTTAAGAGGCCTCCAAAACCCAAAAAATAGCAATAACTTTCAAACCGTGGGGCCTATTGACCTGATTCTTTTTTTGAAATTCTCTAAATCATGATTACATTCATCTGGCCAATTCACACCTTTTAGTTTACCAAAATGATGGCCCAAATACATGCTCCTATTTTTTTGGGATTTTCAAACACACTGATAGTGGAACTGTGAGAGTTGGAACCTTTATTTGACCCAAATGGGTATCCAAAAATGAAAACACATCAAATAGAAACTAAGTCTAAGTACATTTTTTTTGGGTGACACAGGATTGCCCTTATACCTCTGGATGCTCCTGCATTAGGTACTCAAATTAGGAAGGCAATTTTGAGTCCCAATAGTAGCTCTATCTAGGGATGCATGTCCCTTGTGGACAATGCAAGGATTCATATCTTTGGAAGAAATAGACCACATACTTGACAACAAAAACTTTTCTTGAACAACTTTATTGAAAGCAAAAATCATTACTCCTAATTTGTACAAATGATGGCCCAATGCCACCGAACTTCAACCAAAACTTTTACCTCTATCATATATTTGATTTTCATCTATACTTTCATGAGGTAATCTAGAAAAATCTCTTCTATTAGTTTCACCAATTAGGTTAGCATTATGAAATAACTCACTTGGCAAAATGAAATATCTTCCTTCATTCTCATAGTGCATACATAAATCAGCATTAACTTCTACATCATTCTTATTATGAGAAAATAAATCAGCATGCTCATGTAAACTAGAATCAATATAAAAACTATCATCTACATATGACTATTGCATGCTATCAACCAAAAGTATAAGGGTTTCATATTCTACTTTATTCAAAAAGTTGAATGTGTCAAAATTTTGCAACTCACCTTTTGTAACCAAGTGTGGAGAACATTTCAAATCTGATATCTCTATCTCATTTGTAGTCCTGATACTCATCTAATTAGATTGGCCATAAGATAAAACCTCTTCACACTCCAATAACTATTTAGTTGCCAAGTCTAGAAAACTATCATGACAGTACTAATATAAAACATGTTGATCATAATTAGCACATAATGAAAAATTACAATCAAATTGATCTCTTCCGGCCTTTTCCACTTTTTCATATTCTAAAATAATTTCAGTATTATTAGCATGATAATAACCTGAAACAAAATGAAACTTCTCCCTATTGGTACTCTCCTCAAAAGGAAAGTCATCATGTGTATTAATACTTGATCTATTATCACATACACCTCCAAAACTTGACAATGGGTATTCTGATTCTATATCAATTTCAGCGTCAAACCTTGGGGAAATGAATTCATCTTGAGGGGAATTATAATATGATATAGTATGAGCATTTGGAGAAACATTTTCATACCTTTTGAGATCATGAGCTAGTAATTCTAAAATTTCATCAATGCTCAAAAAGATTTCATCACAAGTCTATTCTCCATGGCTCTTATCATAATCTAGCTATTTTGAAAAACTTATAGCAGTAGTACCATTATTATGACAATCTAAAAAACTACAATCATTACTACAACATATTACCTCTTCTTTGCACAATACCTCTTTACTAGGTGTATCATTCTCATCTTTACCAAAAGAAGAACTATATGTACTATTTTTAGAGCTTTCTACACTCACATGCATATTGTCACACAATTCATTTTTAGTCACATAACCATCTTTATCTTGCTAATTAAAATCATCTAATTCAGTAGATCTAGAATCCATTTCTTCATAATTACATGAAATGTTGTCATTATCTATGGATTCACTAGACTCGCTATTACTTTTAGCACATTCACATTTGCTATTTAAATCACTCTCAAATTTCTTTAAAAGACCATTAACATAAAAAATCCTTTGCACCCTTAAATGTGATAGTTAATTAACCGAATTAGGCATAAAGATATCTATGAAAGCAATTGGCCATGAGGATTCCTTGAGTCTTAAAGACACATGCATCTCCATAAGTGTTTCTTTAAACTTTTCATAAATCTGATCATCTTCTAGACCTTGAACACTTTCTACCATATTTCTTATAAATCTGCCAATCTGATTGTGAAGATCTTTTTAAATCTCTACCATATCTTCAAACACATCTTTATGACTTGGTAAACTAACTTTAGATCTGAAATCCGATTCCATTTTAAAATAAAACTTCTACCTCTTCATTATAGTGTTTAAAATAATTGAATAGCGGCACTAATTTCTAACATTTGACTTCCATGAAAAGAAAATGTGAAAATAAAAATACCTCAAGTGTTGATGCTGAACTTTGATCTACTAATTTGATGCAAATGCATATTAAAAATCTTTCACACCATTGATAAAACTTTGTAGAGCTACCACCTCTTTGCAAGAGGATAAAGAAATCACTACTTGGATTTACTTTTAACACTTCTATTTCTTATAACAGTAGATACAACAACATTTTTAAAACTTATCAACAACTTAAACTTCCTTTTCAAGAAACTTATCAAAAGCTTTAGATCTGCCTATACAACTAAAAATCCTTCAAAATATTGCAATAAAATCAAGTAGGAAATAGCTGGTACATAGAGTTAGAGTCACCACTTACACATGTGAGGAATAAAACATAATTTGTCACTTGATAAAGTTGAACTAGACCTTCAGATGTAGGAGAAAAGAAAATCGTGAAACCACTCTTATAGATTTACAAACTTAAAAAAGTGAACACAACCTTGTTCATTCTTGACTCTAATTTTACAACAACACTTTGAAAAAAAAATCTAGTTGAATTGATTGAAGATGAACGCTCTTAACAATAAAATTTACATTCAACCTTCAAAGCTATTGTTGCAAATGGATAAAACTTCACTAGGGTGCATAACTTAGGAGTAAGAAACTAGAGAGAACATTATAAAACTTATTACTGCAACTTTTTTCATGCATTTCTTTTGTTGTATTAAATCTTCCTTTTTTTCAAAATCTTAGGGTTTGTCTACGACACCAATTCAATACAGTCCCCAATAGAGTTGCCATTTTGTTAGTGTTTTGAAATATCACGATTTCAAATTATCCTGATGAGAACAAGATATATCTAGGGGAAGCTACTTCCCATCTTCAACATACCCTTTTAGACACTGGGCCAATTATAAGGCTAGACCCTTCTACTTTAGGCTCTACAAAACATAGGTGGGTGGACCTTAGATTTACTTATATGGTGCTAATGCTAAAGCATACACTTGAATCTAACAAAGAAGATGAAACCCTTAATCTTCTAACACTTATGTAGAGATCTCATGTGTAAGATAGCTAATAAAATGACCTAAGAACTTGATAAGCCAAGTGAGGGAAATTATTTTTAGCTCTTGTTACCTTTGGTTTTACCGCCAAGGATTTAAATTTTGAAAGTGTGGCTTGTGCAACAGTTAGTCTCAAATTAGTATTTTAAATGTTACGACCTGCAAGTTTCTAGCTGTCAGATCTAAGCGGTACCGACGGTTGGTGCTATCGCGCTATAAGAGAAATGCACGATATTTATTATAGCACGATGACGCCCTGACGACATGTTGTAGGGGTGGGTCTGGCATTCTGCGGGTCAGAAAAGGTTCTTGATGCCCTTGGCGCTATGTCACTATTGCATATCGGCCAAAAAATCTCCATAGCGACATAGCACTCGGCAAAAATAGTCACGGTGGCGAGTTTCAACGACTGGCAAAATCAGGTGTTACGGCGACAAATCAGAAGGAACCACGTGTGCCAGGTTAGAGTTCCCGTCGGCATGGCTAACATAGTCGGGGCTTACGTTCACCACCGTCAGATCAGCTCTAATCAACGAGAAGTGCCATCGCGCTATGGAGGAGTTGCATGAGGGTTATGACAGTGACATTGCACCCTAGTGACATGTGTCAGGTGGGGCCGTGTCTCAAGGTGATGCCAGGTGTATCGACATGGAGGGTAGAAGCACAAGGTATGATGAGTCCTCATGATCGTCGGATTGGGTTGCATCAACGGATGGCACCATCTCGCTATGGTGGAGATGCATGGATTTTATCATGGTGACATAGTGACCATCCGCTACATGGATTGACAGGACCAAGTCTCACCAAGGCTTGCTAGGTGTCATCTAGAGTGTGGTGCAATTACAAATATGGCACTAAGTGGGATGGGTCTGGTCGCAGATCAAAGGGTACAGCATGTCATAAGTTTCATGGTGGCGGGCAAAGAAGTTTCATGGCTTGAAGGTTTCAAAAAATGGCAAGGCGCCATGGCACCAATGGAAAACCAATGCATTTTCTGATGGTGACATAGCACCCAAACGGAAGGTTCACTGTAGCGAGGAATGATCAGGCAGATAGGTCCTAGCGGGTGTCGTGCAAGTGCAGTTGACGTGGCAAATTGGATGGGGACACGTGTAAATCTTAGGGCACGCTATCAGTGGGTGCTATGGCGCTATGGGAATTTGGTCTCGATTTTTGCATAGCAACATGATGCCTAGCTAACATGTGGTCGCTCTGCGGATCAGGGCTTGGGTTGCTAGCTAGTATTTTGTCGAACCAAATGGGGAGGTGCCATGTGTATGAGTCAGTGCATAGCGTACAGTGGGCCTAGTAGTCTCAGCACGAATGGCGTGTCTTCACGATCATCAGATCTGCGGGGATCTATGACTAGTGTTGTCTCGCTATCAAGAACTGCCCAGGAGTTAACGTCGGCAACATAGTGCCCGTGCACCATGTGTCCTGGCAGGGCCACATTTCATGCCGTCATTGCAGTCAGATTTAAGTGACCAACAGAACAAGGAGATGCCATGTATCAACTGGCCCGACGAATCAATAGAGAAGGAGGGTCGCGGGAGGTCAATTTTTGTGACCGTCAGATCTACAGAGATCAGCGACGGGTGCTATCTCGCCATGGAGAAGCCGTGCAAGTTTGATGATAGTGGGTTAGCGCTCATGCACCACATGTCCTCGTGGGCTTGGATTTGGAAGCACAGTAAGTAAAACGGTTGGAGGTTGGCGGTTGGCAGTCATTGCAATCGTTGTAGTCGACGTGATGATTAACATAAGGTTATGGCAAGGTGATGAAAGCTAGCACAGTCAGGATGAAACCCTTAGGCGCTATGGTGCTATTGAGATCTTTGAAGACTTTTTTGATAGTGACATAGCGCCCAGTCACACAGAAAAGGTGGTCAGCGCCTAGTCAAACATAAGAGACTACCAGGTTGGCAAGATTGAAGGTGTGATTAGCCTGCATGGCCTAGTTGGCTTGTCGAAGCCTATTTGACTGATCAATTTTTATGGGTTCACAAATCATCAGTGATGAGAAATCCAAGTTTTTCCACAATTTGATAGTGGGATTAATTGCTACCAACTCGAAATGAATGCCAAGCATAGGAAGACACTCCATCCATCTGGGCAATCCATCTACCATGTCAGAGAATGTTGGGGCACCGTTCCTGTCTACTCTAGGCTCTTTCTTAGAGGGATATCAGATTTCTTGGTATGCAAGCCATGTTCAATCAAATCTTTGATTGGATTCTTAGGATAGAAAGTTAATGCCAGTAGGTGAGAAGTGAATGTAATGCAGAAATCTTCAGTTATGCCTAATCTATAAAGGCAATTTGGTGATCTGTTCTTAGGGTCGACTCTTCCTGATTTTCTCTACTATTGCTTGCAGACTTGCAGTGTAAAACCCCTTTGTCTCTGAGCTAGATAAAACATCCTGTATCATCTCTTTCAGCCATCAACGTGTATGTGTATCATTTTGCCTCTCATTGATGTATTGTTGAGATTAGTGGTATGCATACTATATCTATCTTTGGCCTATTGAATAATATACAAGTGAAATCTTCTGTTCCTGGTGCTATTCAGTTGGTCTCCTGATCTGTATGTGGCTATTGGTCAATATAAGTCTGAATGAATGTATGACTTTGAATGTTACCCTAGTCTCGTAGTGCATATATGGGCAGAAATGAGTTTGAACACTCTGTTTTGGTGCATCACTGCCTTAGATTAGACTAGGTAGATTTGCTTTAGTGCTCTCTTTCTCCCTTTCCCTTCTGAGAATAGATAGGTGCACCCTAACAGTAAGAGGAAGCCGGCCTTCTCCGGAGACTCAACCTCACAGTTCAAGTCCCACAGCTTGGAGGTTGTTTCCATGTTTCACTAGGTTGTCCTCACACATAGGCCTTGGACAAGGGTGCAAAACTAAGTGAAAATAGTTTTTGGCATGCCCGGTGGGACTCATATCAGAAGATTTCAAGTCTACTGGTGTCAAGAAGAAAGAATTCTAGAGATAAATGCTGAAGAAGTAGTGCTGGCTTCAGTTTTCAAGCCTTCAAGAGGTTGATTCTTTAAGTACTTGGCGACTCTAAACATCCAAAAAGTCTGGTTCTAGACCAAGTTTGCAGTGATTCATGCCCAGGATTGAAACAAGGGCATCTTTTAGAGGTAAATGTCAATATCAAGAGCTTTCTCTTTCAAATCCTAGGAGAAGAAGGACTAGAACTTCATTATCACCAGTTAGGGGTAGAATAATAGTTGATGTACCTGTAAGATATGTCTCTACTCCCCCTACTATTCGAACTCAACCTAGATTGCCATCAACACTCATCAATAGAACACTTGTTTATATGGCATAGCCAAGAGTTCATGCTTTTTCCACCTTTAATGGTGGAAGTCCTCTGTTGTTAGCCCAAAGACATGATATACCAGTATCTGCACTAAAAAGTATACCTAATTTTACTGGTGAAACTTCTATTTCCCCTTTAGAGCATATCCAAGAGGTAGCGAATGTCTGCAATATTCATGATATAACAGAAGATGATGTTGCCATTAGACTTCTAGCCTCATCCTTAAAAGGAAAAGCATTACAATGGTATAGAGGCTTAGCTCATGGTTCCATAACTGATTGGGATGGACTAGGAGCAGGATTATGTAAACATTTCAAGGATAAGAGTGACCATTTGTCACTACTAGAGCAGCTGACTACAATAAAAAGAGCCCCCTATGAATGTATGACTGATTTTAATTATAGATTCCAAAAGACATGGGATAGAATACCTACTATAGTGAAACCTACCCCTGGTAATGCCTTCTTACATTACCTTAGAGCTTTCAACAGTGACATTGCCACTACAATCCAAACTATGGGAGGGGATACATTATCGAATGCTTATGAGACAGCTATGAAAGCTGAGAACATCCTAATACAAGGAGGGAAGTTGGCTCCAAGGCCTCCTATGCCTTTCTTTCTTGATGTTCCCAACCACCAACCAGAAATAGCCCCCCTTCCTATGATTTCTACATCACAAGCCCTTACTCCAGTTCCCCAAGCTTCCACATCCTCAAACAGAATAGATGAACTCAAGGAAATGCTCCAAGGTCTAGTGCTAAATACAGATAAAAGAGAGAGGACTCTAGATAAAAAATTTCAAGAGTAGGGGAAGGAGTTAAAGGACCAAGGGAAGAGATTAGAGGATAGTTTTTCTCTAATACAAAAAATGAGTAACAAGGTGGTGGCCTTAGAAAGGCAGCAAGCCCAAAGTGGCAAGCCCCTCCAATTACAACATCAGGCCCCAAGTGGTGGTAGGCCTCCTAATCATTGGAATAGCTCTTTTGATCAGAATAGAGCTTTAGTTCCTCAAAATAACTCAGCCCAAGATCAAGACTTCTGTCCTTCATGTAACTATTCTTATGCCTACTACCTATGTCAGAAGGCAGAATCTTATTTGGCCCTAACTATCCAGGAGTCCGTGGTAAAGCAATCATACAAGGAAGATCATCCCAAGGAGGCCTCATATGTTCAAAGGCAGGGTGATTGCTCTTTTATGAATCACCAGATGGAGGAGCATTGTAATGTAAACCAAGATTCCATTGCTCATAACACAAGAAGCAAGAAGAGAGCTATGGAACATATTGCCCCCCTTTCTCCTGAGTAGGCCTCAACTTTGAGTGTTATACCTCATACACAAAAAGAAAATGAGCAGACAAACGCTTCACAATAGCAAAGGCAAGGTCCAAGAAAGGAGGATGCAAGTGATCCCTATGTTGCTCCATCTCAGCCTCTCATGGGTACAGTTCCCAAAGTTTCTGCCAAAATTCCTAATGCACCCTTGAGTGTGGTGGAGCAAATGAAGAAAACCAATGTAAGAATCTCCATGTGGGATGTAGTTGCCACCATACCAATGCAGAAAAGGATGCTACAGCAAGAATTGGAAAAGATCAAACCCAAAGATCAGTCACCCACCATGGAGAGTGACACTAGTTTAGTACAACCATCAGGTGATTTGGAGACAAATAAAAAGGTTAGACCTCCTCCATTCTATGTTTCTCTAATTATAGGGGGCAATTTAGTCCATAATTGCATGATAGATTCGGGGGCTAGTAGCTCAGTAATGCCTAGGTGTGCTGTTGATGCTTTAGGAATGAAATATGAGCCCATTATTAGGGATGTGTTACAACTAGATGGGAGTAATGTCAAAACCATAGGCATCCTTAGGAATGTGGAAATGGCCCTACATGCATGCCCTGCTTATATTGTGATTCAAGACATATTTGTTGATAAAGTCAAGCCCTATTTTGCCATCTATTTTTCAAGAGACTTCACTACCCAAATAGGTGGATTCATATCTGCTGATTGGTCTTATATGTCATTTAACATCAGATACGGGGCCAATGCTTCAATTAGAGCAGAACCTCAAGCCCTTCATCACACTGAACCCTACACCCCCAACTTCATTAATATGAATTGCCCTATTTTGAAGATGGATGAAAATGACATAGTAAATGAGTCTGCCACCTCCATAGTAGAGATTCCTGATTTCTTCTTAGATGAGTGGGCAAATACATGTCAGTTTGAACCTATGTTGGAAACTCTTGAGATAGGCCTTAGTACATATTTCATAATAGAGAAGGAGGCTCAAGTTCCTGATCTTGTTGGAGCTAATGATGACATAAGTGGAATATGGAGTATGTACTCTGATGGCTCAAGGAATAGAAATGGATCAGGGGCTGGTGTTATGTTGATCTCTCCTGCACAAATAAGATACTACTTCTCTTTTAGGCTCCAATTCAGTTGTACCAATAATGTGGCCGAGTATGAATCTTTGATCCAAGGTCTCCTACTTGCCCAAAAGAGGGGAATTCAAGCCTTGAAAGTATATGGAGATAGTGAGTTGGTAGTGAACCAAGTGAGAAATCAGAATATCACCAAAAAATGGCCTGCTCAAGTCTTACAAACACAGAGTCTGGGATTTTCTTGAGGGTTTCCAAGCATTTAATATCCAGAGCATTCCTAGGAAAGAAAACAAATATGCTGATAGACTTGCAGCAGTGGGTGCATCTTATGATGTGCCAGGGAATCTTGAGGAAGAGAAGAAGCAAAAAATAAGGGTGGTAGTAAGGCTTTTTGTTCCTGATAATAATACTCATTAGCAAGTGTTTGAGTCTGATGAGCAGATTGTGAGTTTCTTGCAGAATGAAGCAGAATTTTCAGAAAGAAATCAATCAAGACTACAAGATCAGTATGGTGATCAGATCATTCACCTCAGTTCCAACAAGTTGCCCAAGGGTCTCATTACCTTGGAGAGTGTCTTTAGTCCTAATGATCAGTCAAGAGGCAAAGGAATGAATCTAGCTACAGAAAAAGATGGTCATGCCCCAGTTACAATTGCAGATGGAAAATCTCTTCACATGGGGAAGGTATGTTCTGAAGTGGAGCAATAAAATTTCATTCATCTATGTCAAGAATTTAATGATGTGTTTGCTTGGACATATGATGACTTAAAGGGGTTTGACCCTAGTTTTTTTCAGCATACCATAGACTTAGTTGATAGGGTCAAACCAGTAAGGCAAAAATAGAGGCCAGTGAATCCCAAGATTGAACCCTTAATGAGGAAGGAACTATCCAAGTTGATTGAAGCTAACATAGTTTTTCCTATCAAACACTCATCATGGGTGGCTAACCTTGTCCCTATAAGGAAGAAGAATGGAGAAATCAGATTGTGTGTGGACTTTAGGGATCTTAATCAGGCTTCCCTTAAGGATCACCACCCTCTCCCTTCTATGGAGCAAATTCTGTCCAAGGTCAGTGGGTCAAGGAGGTTCTCTTTTCTTGATGGATTTTTTGGTTATAACCAAGTGTTGGTTAAAGAATCTGACAGATATAAGACAACATTTACTACTAAATGGGGCACCTATGCTTATTGCAAGATGCCATTTGGACAAACAAATGCAGGTGCCATGTTTCAAAAGGCAATGGAGGCGGCTTTCAAAAGATTAATTGACAAGTTTGTCTTAGTATACCTTGATGATATAAGTGTATATTCCAAGAATGTAAAAGATCATCTTGATCATTTGAGACAGGTATTTATAAGATGTAGAGAGTTTGGGGTTTCCCTCAACCCAGCCAAGTGTGTCTTTGCTACAAGCCAAGGAAAATTAATGGGACACATTGTATCTAAGGATGGGTTGACCATTGATCCAGAAAGAACAAAAGCAATACTTGCCCTTCCTCTCCCTAAACACAAGAAGGGGCTGCAAAGTTTCCTTGGTAGGATAAATTTTGTAAGAAGGTTTATTCCTAATCTTTCCATCGTGGTGAAACCCCTTACAGTCATTCTTAGGAAAGATACGGTCTTCTCATAGACCAAGGAGGGGAAGGAGATTTTTGAAGAAATCAAGGCAGCCATAGCCTCATCCCCCACCCTCATGAACCCAAATTTTGAGAAAGATTTCATCCTCTACACTTTAGGTGGTGAGTCAAGTGTTTCTGCTATCTTGACTCAGACAAATGACAAGAATGAGGAGTAGCCCATAGCCTTCTTTAGTGAAGGACTCAAGGAATATGAAGATAAGTATAGCTTTGTTGAGAAGCAAACCCTTGTAGTCATTAGAGCCTTGAAGAAATTTAGACACCTCTTATCCCACAATAGGATCCATTTGTTGGTGCCCCATGCGAGTGTAAAAGACTTCCTGTTAAGCAAGGACATCAATGAAAAGAGAGCTAGATGGATCACTAGGGTAATGGAATATGATGTTGATATTCAGATTACCAAATTGGTAAGAGGGAGAGGATTATGCAAAGAAATGTTATCAGGTCAGGATTCAGATGAAGGGACTGCTATGGTGATTGCAGAGTAGCAGGAGGAAAGAAATGTTAATGCCCCAAGGAGCTGGATGGATGACATGAGGAACTTTTTATCAGGGAATGGATACCCTCAGGGATTGGACAAAGCTAAAAGAAGACAATATAGATTACAGTCCATTCCCTATGTTGTGATTGATGATATCCTATTCAGGAGGGATTTTAATGGGACCCTATTGAGATGTATTGAAGAGGATCAGGTTGAGAGAATGATTAAAGAACTTCATGATGGCCTTGATGGTGGCCACTTCTCTGCAAGAACAACCGCCATGAAGACCATGAGGGATGGATATTATTGGCCATCTCTGTTCCATGATTGTTATAGGTATGTGAGAAAATGTGAGAAATGTTCTTTTTTCTCAGGAAAAAAGAGACTTGCAGCTCTTCCTCTTCATTCCATTTAGGTGGATCAGCCCTTCACCCAGTGGGGGTTGGATTTTATAGGCCCCATTAATCCTCCATCTAGTGCAGGTCATAAATGGATCTTGGCTGCCATCGATTATTTCACTAGGTGGATAGAGGCAGTTGCCTTGAAGGATGCTACAGAGCCATCAGTTGTTGAATTCCTTGATGGAATTGTATCTAGGTTTGGAGCTCCTTCTACTATCATCTCAGATAATGCCAAATCTTTTGTTGGAACCCAGATTTGTGCATCGGCAATGAGTCACAATATCTATCTAAGAACATCATCAAATTACTACCCCCAGGGTAATGGTTTAGCTGAATCTTCCAACAAAAATCTGATCAGAATCATAAGGAGAACGATAGAAGACAATCAGAGGGTCTGGCATAAAAAATTAAGGACTGCTCTATGGGCTGATAGGATAACACCCAAGAGATCTATTGGGAACTCACCTTTTGTGCTGGTATATGGTAGGGAGGCCAGACTTCCAATCTCGTTGGAATTCCCATCCTTAGAGTTGGCTCATCAGCTAGAATTGGTTGAAAATAGTTCCATGTCAGTAAGAATGGCAAAGTTGATTGAACTAGAAGAAAAGAGAAACAAAGTTATGAAAACCTTGGAGATACACCAGCAGCAGATGAAGAAGAGTTTTGATAAAAAGGCAAGGGCCAGAATCTTCATAGAGGGAGATTTAGTTCTCAAGTGGGACTCAGACAGAGCAAAACCAGGAAGGCACTCCAAATTTGATCCACTATGGGGTGGCCCTTATCTAATCTCTAGTTGCAAACAGGCCAATGCGTTCCAGCTAAGCAGGCCAAATGGTGAAATTTTGCCCATTCCAGTCAGTGGGATCCATCTGAAGCCCTGTTTCTGAAAAAGTTGTGAATCCATGTACATAGTTAGTTTAGTTGCTTCCTATTTGTTCCTATTTTGCAATAAGTGCGCATGCATATGGCTCACTTCTTGAGTTTCCAGTTCCTAAAGTTTTGACAAGTCTCAGGTTGCTAAGGAGGTCCTATTTTTTTTTCCAAGTCACAGAGACAGAGCTAGAGTTCAAGGGTTTTTAATGTTTTAATTTCCTCATTAAGGGTTAGGGTTTCTTGCAACTCTCGGTTCTGTACCTTCTAGGCCCTCTTTTCTGACTCCATGGCCCAATGGATCATTCTTAGGCACTGGTCATGCATTGAGTAGGCTCATGCCCCCTGCGAGTTGCCAGAAGTGTTACCTCTGGTTTTAACGCCAAGGATTTAAATTTTGAAAGTGTGGCTCGTGCAATGGTTAGTCTCAAATTAGTATTTTAAATGTTACAACCTAAAATTTTCTGGTTGTCAGATCTAAGTGGTATCGATGGTTGGCACCATCGTGCTATAAGGGAAATGCACGATATTTATTATAGCGCAATGATGCCCTAACGACACGTTGTAGGGGTGGGTCCAGCATTTCGCAGGTCAAAAAAGGTTCTTGATGCCCTTGGCACTATGTCACTATCGCATATCAGCCAGACAATCTCCATAGCAACATAGCAGTCGGCGAAAATAGTCATGGCGGCGAGTTTCAATGACCAACAGAATTAGGTGTTGTGGCGACAGATCAGAAGGAACCACGTGTGCCAGGTCAGAGTTCCTGTCGGCACGGCTAACACAGTCAGGGCTTACGTTCACCACCATCAGATTAGCTCGGATCAACGGGAAGTGCCATCATGCTGTGGAGGAGTTGTGCGAGGGTTATGACAGTGACATCGCGCCCTGGTGACATGTGTTAGGTGGGGCCATGTCTCAAGGTGATGCTAGGTGTATCGACATGGAGGGCAGAAGCACGAGGTACGATGAGTCCTCATGATCATTGGATTGGGTCACATCAATGGATGTGCCATCTCGCTATGGTAGAGATGTATGAATTTTATCATGGCGACATAACGACCATCCGCCATGTGGATCGAGAGGACCAAGTCTCACCAAGGATTGCTAGGTGTCATCCAGAGTGTGGTGCAGTTACAGATATGGCACTGAGTGGGATGGGTCTAGTCACAAATTGAAGGGTACGGCAAGTCAAAAGTTTCATGGCGGCAGGCAAACAAGTTTCACGGCCTAGAGGTTTCAAAAAATGGCGAGGTGCCATGGCACCAATGGAAAACCAATGCATTTTTTGATGGCGACATAGCGCCCAAACGGAAGGGGCACCATGGCGAGGAATGATCAGGCAGATAGGTCCTAGCGGGTGCTGTGCAAGCACAGTCGATGTGGCGAATCGGATGGGGACATGTGCAAATCTCAGGGCATGCTGTCAGTGGGCGCTATGGCACTATGGGAATTTGGTCTCAATTTCTACATAGCGACATGGCACCTAGCTAACATGTGGTCACTCTATGGATTAGGTCTTGGGTTGCCAGCTAGTGTTTCATCAAACCAAATGGGGAGGTGCCATGTGTATAAGTCAGTGCATAGCGTACAGTGGGCCCAGTAGTCTCAGCAGGAATGGTAACTCTTCACGATCGTCAAATTTGCAGGGATCTACAACTGGCGTTGTCTCGCTATCGAGAACTGCCCAGGAGTTAACGTTGGTGACATAGCGCCCGTGTGCCACATGTCCTTGAGGGTCCACATTTCATGCTGCCGGTGCAGTCAAATTTAAGTGACCAACAGACCAACAAGGAGATGCCACGTATCAACGGGCCCGACAAATCAATAGAGAAGGAGGGTCATAGGAGGTCAAGTTTTGTGACTATCAGATCCACGGAGATCAGCGGCAGGCGCTATCTCGCCATGGAGAAGCCACGCAAGTTTTATGATAGCAGGTTAGCACTTGTGCACCGCGTGTCCTCGTGGGCCTGGATTTGGAAGCGCAGTAAGTAAAATGGTTGGCGGTTGGTGGTTGGAAGTCATTGCAATCGTCGCAGTCGATGTGACGGTTAACGTAAGGTTACGACAAGGTGATGAAAGGTGGTGCAGTTAGGATGAAACCCTTAGGCACTATGGCACTATCGAGATCTTCAAAGACTTTTTCGATAGCAACATAGCACCTAGTCGCACGAAAAAGGTGGTAAGCGCCCAGTCAAACATAAGAGACTGCTAGGGTGGTGAGATCGAAGGTGTGATTGGCCTGCATGCCCCAGTTGGCTTGTCGAAGCCTGTTTGATTGATCGATTCTGATGGGTGCACAAATCATGAGTGTTGAGAAATCTGGGCTTTACCACAATCTGATAGTGGGATTAATTGCTACCAACTCAGAATGAATGCCAAGCGCAGGAAGGCACTCATCCATCCAGGCGATCCATCTACCATGTCAGAGAATGTTGTGGTGCCGTTCCTGTCTTCTCCAAGCTCTTTCTCAGAGGGATATCAGATTTCTTGGTATGCAGGCCATGTTCAATCAGATCTTTGATTGGATTCTTAGGATAGAAAGTTAATTCCAGTAGGTGAGAAGTGAATGTAATGCAAAAATCTTCAGTTTGATCTATTCTTAGGGTCGACTCTTCATGATTTTCTCTGCTACTGCTTGTAGACTTGCAGTGTAAAACCCCTTTGTCCCTTAGCTAGATAAAACATCCTGTATCATCTCTTTCATCCATCAACGTGTATGTGTATCATTTTGCCTCTCATTGATGTATTGTTGAGATTAGTGGTCTGCATACTGTATCTATCTTTGGCCTATTGAATAATATACAAGTGAAATCTTCTGTTCCTCATGTTATTCAGTTGGTCTCCTAATCTGTATGTGGTTGTTGGTCAATATAAGTCTAAATGAATGTATGACTTTGAATGTTACCCTAGTCTCGTAGTGCATATATGGGCAAAAATGAGTGTGAACACTCTGTTTTGGTGCATCACCGCCTTAGATTAGACTAGGTAGATTTTCTTTAGTGCTCTCTTTCTCCCTTTCCTTTCTGAGAATAGATAGGTGTGCCCTGACAATAAGAGGAAGCTGGCCTTCTCCAGAGACTCAACCTCGTAGTTCAAGTCCCACAGCTTGGAGGTTGTTTGCATGTTTCACTAGGTTGTCCTCAGGCATAGGCCTTGGACAAGGGTGCAAACCTAAGTGACAACAGCTCCTTCAACATTAAAGGGAAAGATATTTGATTAATGATGTTGATTTTAGCACAACATGACATGAAAAACACAACACTTTGATGCCATAGCTGATCAGTGCCTTAACTATTTGACAATGCTAAAAAACCCTAACACATATATCCCTAAAAATCATTGTCATATCCCATACATTAGGAGTTTCTAATCTATCTATTCACCTTGTGAATTAGATATCTACATCTTTCTAGATCGCTTACTCAACCTATCCCTTCATGAGATCTGCAATCCTATGATGATAATTCAAGCATTTACATGACTCCTTGAATCATTAAAAAATAAAATCAATATATACAACCAATAGATTGCAATTGAGTTTTATACTCTTTGTTCATAAAACAAAAAAGATCACAAATAACATGAATGGGAGACAAGTTATCAGAATGAAGAGTAACTTGTTGCTACATTCTCATTCATTTCATTGAAGAATATACAATAAGATGCATGGAATTTGAAATGTAAAACTACCTAATAGATCAGAACTATCTATATTCTTATTTCTTGTTGTTCAGTACAAGGGAAATTGCTGAAGAAAAATGGTAGAATCATAGCTTTGGATCCAACAATCTAGTCTCATGGACAAACTAGAACCAACCCTTGAGAAAGAAGAAAGAAGAGACTAAATAGAAAGGAAGAAATCCCAAATTAGATTAGATGCTACCATTTGTCTACTTGGAAAACATCCATTTACAGATGCAAAACATATCTCTAGTCTCTCTCTATAATTGCACATCAAATATTTTCATTGCTACTCGTGAATGCATTGAAAATATCTCCAAGATTATTGAAATGTGTAATTGATTTTGATGCCAAATTTGAGATCGAAGCAAAGACAAAAACACTAGTCCAATGACCTCTAGAGGCAAGATAAATATTTTAGAATTATTTTCACCAAATTTTGGCCTTAACAAACTTTCAGATCTCCCTTCCAACTAATTTTCATTCTAAATAATGAATTCCTCCCATTCTGTTAGGAATGCCCTAGAAAAAAAAAATCTCATTATAGACTATACAATTAAATATGAGTGCAAATTATGATCTAATATCTAGAATGTTCATTCTCTCCTAGTTCCAATGGTATACTATAGTGCATATTTTTTATAAAAAATGTCCCTCTAGCTTGTGTTTGAATATTAGGCCCCCATTACAACTTTAGAACATTAAAATGAAAAAAATTAAAAAATCTCTATAGTTAGAACTATATAAAACTCAAAATTCTTTCAAATTTTTCAAACAAGACCTTGGGATTTCAAAATTTTGCTAATAAAATGATAAAATATTAATTTTCAAAAAAAAATCACTTTTCCATCTAGGTCAACCCTCCTAGTTGACTACCACATGTCAACCTCTAATTGGCCAGCTCTGCAACATGTCATCTTTAGGAAACTCCATGAGTTTAACCTCAACTTTGGCTTAACTTCAACAAACTAGCACTTAACACCACTTCAGAGCTTTGCAACACTTGATTACTAATTGTGGCTAACTTGAGCAATGATGTAAAATCTTGATTTTCATGACCTTGCGGTGATTTCCATTAATAGGGCAATTTGTGATGTGAATCTGTGGAATGGCACACTCTTTCCATTGCTGATGTCATCTCATGCATTGTCTTTGCTCGCAATTTTGGTCAAAACTTATCTTACTGCACTATCTTGCATTTTGACCATGGGTGGGGCCCTCATGTGAACTTGTGGACTTTCAAAAGGCTAATATCTTTTTGGACACTAAGCTATGTGAGCACTAGGTCATTTAAACACCAAAACATCTCCCTATTTTATGAATATGGGACAAAATATTTTAAAAGAAAAACTTTGCAATGCATCCTAATGCTTGCAAGTTATGGAAAGTCTACATCACATATATTTTCTTTGCATCCTATGGAGTGGGAGGAGGACTCACCTTTAGGTGGTCAAGTGGAACAAGAACATGGTGAGCCCAATTAAAAAGGTGCTAGAATTGAAAGCATGAAAACACCACTCTCTCTCTCTCTTATTTTCATCATTTACTAATGGATGGAATTGACTTTAGGATCATCATCACCCAAATTTGGCTAGATTATTTAGTCATCTAGTAATAATGGTTGATCATGGGACTATAAAGTAAGGTTCTTGGTATGAGTATCATTGGATATTAGCATCTTTCTAGATCTCTAAGCTATATATGCATTTGCAGTGGCCAACCATGACTTTCCTAAAATTAAAGGATTTCCTCCCATATTAGCCTTTGGGGAGAGACTAAAAAAATCAACTGAATACTCCCAAGAATATAAGGTTACTATAACATCTTCTATCATCTCATCTAGTTTAATAGTTGAGCTACCAACAAGTTGAAGTATGGTGGGTGTCTCTCTAAAGCCAATGATATCTAGATGAGACAATACCTCCTTTGTCATGACATTGATAGATGCTTCTTGGTCAACTAAAGAATTTTGAACTTGGATCCCATGAATAGTGATTGTAACTATAAGACTCCCAAGGTCAGATTATTTAGGTAGAGTTAATTTATCCAGCATTAAATTAGACAACTATCCTAGGAAATGAGTGGTTTTTGGATCTTTCTTCTTCCTTCTTGGTTATTTTATGCATGCTTCTTTAATAGATTTAGTATAGGCAAAAACTTCTTCAATAGCATCCAACTATGGTATCTTTACTATAATTTACTTTAGTTAACTAAGAAAATCAATGACTACATGGTTCTCTGTGTGTTGGCTATATTCCATCAACCTATTAAGGAATGGAGGTTCTTTGGCTACTTAAGAGGTGTGTTGATTTGAGTCATTTGTTTTCTTAGTTAGAGGATCTTCAACTTCATTTATTATAGGCTTTTGGGGTGAACAAAGAGTGGTTCTTGACCTTAAGTGAATATCATTCAAGGAGATGGCATAGCTTTGCTGTTGAGCCTACAATTTAGTATTGTTTGGATTAGGATTAGGTGAACTAGTAGCTAGGTCTTCCTAGAAGGAGTATTACTGGCTACAAGAGGAGGCATTAAAGCTTGCTATTAAGGTGGTGGCAATACGGTTTATTGACTAGGTTTGGTATTCCAATTTTGAGGTTACTATCAACCCTACAGAGGTTGCTGCCAACCCTATTGAGGTTGTTGTCATCCTCATTGGGGTTGTGTTCAGCCATACTAGGGTTGTTTCCATTTATTATTTCAGCTAACACTAGTATTCTAAATTTTTTGCAATTGATTGTTATTATTATAACAATGAAGAGGATCTTTTGGCATACCTTGTCTTTGAGCCCTTGGCTTTTGTTGAGAAACCTAATGCACCTCTTCATTTATCAATGACTTTGAACTCAATAGGAATTGGTTATGTCTCCAGACTTGCAATAAACTTACATCTATAGTGCCTTTTCTTTTCTTTACAATTTGGATAGTATTAAGTCAACATGGCATCAACTTCATCTTTCTTCCTTCTAGCTTGCATGGTGTCTAGTTGAGTGGCTACATCCTTAATGATGTCTTTCTTGAAATCTGATAGCAAATTAAATAATTCCATCTTGGATACTCTTGAACTATCATTGGACTTATGTGTTAGATCTCTAAGTCCCCTACCTTTCTTCTTAGTGGCTCTAGAATAATTTAAGCATATATATATATATATATATATATGTCCAAGTATTTTGAGTGATATCTTCTTGTACCATGAGATCTAGACCTTCGATGCTTCCATCATTTACACCTCTTAGAAAATGATGTTTCTTTGATTCCCCATTCAATTGATGTTTTGTATTATGATGTAGGTTGAACATGAACCAAGAAACATAATCTTCCAAGGTTTCATCATACTTTTTGGGACATTTTGAAAAATGGTATCCCCTTTCAAATATCAACTCCTATAGTATTCTTTATACTTTGTGAGAAAAAGGTTACTCATTGAAAGCCAATCTGCTACAACATTTGCACCCAACCCCATAAACCATCTCAGAGTAGCTTCTTTTAGGGTAGAAGGAAACAAATTTATTTTGTGGGCATCAGTTTATAGTCATCACTTCTAAAAAGTATGTCAAACTCAAATAGAAAGGTTTCAGAGTCTTAATTGATTAGCCCATAAAATTTGGGAAGTGTAGTAACATGTATGTTTTTTAAAATGTTGGTTACCCTGTTCAAGCAAGATAGGAAAAGGAAATTTAGGTTGAGGCTGAAGCTAAGCCATTCTTGGAGGAGGTACTAGTAGTGGTGGTTGATAGATGACAAGGAAAACTAGATTTTCTTGGTATTTAGGTTCAGCAAAAATATCATTCAAATGCAAGGATTCATTAGAGGATGAGGGTATTCATTCTTAAGTAGTAATAATTGGATTTTCAAAAGGTTCTTCTTCATTCTTGTTGTTAGGTTCTTTAGGTTTAGGATTAAAAATTTCTTCCTTAATAATATGGGGAAGAAATTTCCCAAGGAGGTCTCTTCTTGTATGCATGCAAGATAATGTGAAATCTAAGCTAACATAATGACTTCAAGGTTGAATTAGATTGACACCTTCATCAAAAATGAAACCAAAATGGTTGGTTAGTTTTATACCTTAGTAAAAAAGGATTGGACATGCTTTCACAATTACACCAAAATTAGATAGAATCACATGTTTTCCTAAGAATAACATACTAACTTCATTTTATTTTGTCAAGCTAGGAGTGTAAGCTTGAGTGGGTTGCTAAAAATTATACACTCTAATTCTTCTTTAAGTCATTACAACTAAACAAAAGGGAATGTTGAAGTAGACTTAAGCCAGGAGTCAAAACAACATTTTATCTTAGAACTTAAAGTAATGCTACTAATAGTAAATCTATCTATTCACCTATGTTGTAGGAACATTTCATTGATTCTATTATCAATGGCTATAGGAACAACAAAATTATACCTTGAAAAGAAAGAAACAAGGAAATGAAATCTATTCTAATAAAGTAGTTCACTTACCAAGTGGGCCCACTTGGATGAATGAATAGAAAAGACAATCAAGATAGAAGATGGAAACTTGAACTTTGTATTCTATTCATATGGTAAGAGATTACATTTGATTAAAAAAAAGAACACATGTTGCTATTATGAAAATCAATCTATTCTATCTTTCTTCTAGTAAAACTTCTTTCAAATCTATAATGGGTGTTATTTAAAGGAAAACTACAACAACTTCCTACTTCTACAATCACTCCATTAATGAGGATCAGTTTCAATTTCATGAAGTTTACAATGGAAATATCATTAACCATTATTAGCTTCTCCAAGAATTTATTAGGTTGAGGGAGCTATATTCATGCACTACCATAATAGAAATTAGAAAATAATCTTTTCGTTATGATGATTTAATAATCAAGTTAGCTTTAACTTAGTGTTAAAGTGTTAACTTTGAATACACATGGCAAGTACCTACAAAACATTGAATACATACAATTCTACATACATATAATGTTAGAAAATGTTTAATGTTTAAACTATCACTCCTTCCAAATCCTATGGCTATAGGAAGGTGATGCAAGAGCATCCAATGGTATAAGGGCAATCCTATATCACACAAAAATATGCTTAGTGTTAGTTACTATTTAATGTGTTTTCATTTCGGGATACCCATTTGGGTCAAATAGAGGTTCCAACTCTCTTAGTTCCACTACTAGTTTTCTAGGTTAGATATTTTGAGCACCTTGGGATATGTGTCAATGCAAAAAATATGTTATTCTATAATTGAGCCATAATTATGATGATTTAGAGTGTTTAAGTTGGAGGGATGCTTATACTTGTAATTTAAAGCACTCCAAAAAAAGAATTAGGTCAAAAGGCTTCACAGCTTGAAAGTTATTATAGTTTTAAGTTGTTTGGAGACCCTCTAAGAGAAATTCAAAGTCATATTTGAGGTAATAAATGACCTTTTAAAAGCCTAAAAAATGGGATACAAGAAAATTTGAGCCATAGGTCTATAGAGTTTTTGGAGATATTTTTAAAAATGTAAACTATTCATCAATTAGAGTCCCAAATCAAAAGTTATGCCTCCCAGAAGGTGGACTACCATTTTTGGATTCTTCTAATTTTACACTGACTTTTGTCATATTTTCTAGAACCTTTTGTTCTGGAAGTGGATACCAAATGGAATATTCTAAAATGTATTTTTGACCCTAAACCTAATTTGGATGGCATTGTAAAGATAGTTTTTGGTGGAGTTTGCAAGAAGGTACTATGAGAAGGGTTTTCTTCAGAATCTGATAACATTGTAAGCCTATAGGTCATGTCTCAGAGTCTATTTTTTTGTACTAAATGTAATAGAATATAAATTCTGATAATAATATTCTCCTTTTCTTGTTGTGTTCATTTTTGGTTTTGATTGTACCCTCATCAAGTGGTATCAGAACAAGGTTTTCCTAAGTGTGTAGACAAAGCACCGACTGTGAGACAATTTGCACCAAGACTATCTAGTTGTGGGATTTGATATAGTGAGAAGATGCCTGCATGAAGAGATTATGGTGGAAGGGCCAAATTTGTTCCTCCTGAGTTTAGAGCCCTCCAGAGATAAGTTTAGGCATTACAAGAGGAGATCTATAGAGAGATGTCTATTGCCATAGGCAATGGAAGTGAGGAGGATAATGAAGAAGAAGGAAATATTAGATAGGAAGGGAAAGGAGATGAAGAAGTTCTAAACTAGGAAGAGGAGAAACTTTTTTGGGCCATTTCCAAGCTGGGAAAGAGACCTAAAATTAATGTCAACATGTTTTTAGGAAATCTAAAACTAGATGAGTTGATTGACTAGATCAATGTGCTAGAGGAATATTTTGAGTATGAGGATATTAGGGACCTTGATAGGGTTAAGTTTGAAAAGGAAAAAATGAAAGGCCACGAAAAAATTTGGTGGTAAGAGATTCAGTTGGAAAGAAATAGAAAAGGAAAGTAGAAAATCATAATATGGGATCGCATGGTGGACAAAATAAAGAAGTTGTTCATTCCTATTGGTACAAACTTTATTTATTCAAGAATATGCAAGGGTTAAAATCCATCCAGGGATACATAGAGGAAATTTATTGAGTTCTTATTAGGGCATGTCATGTAGAAGCAAACAAGGAGAAAGTTGCCCATTCCCTTAAAGGGTTAAGACCTAGCATTCAAGAGGAGTTAAGTCTAGCTAGAATGACTAGCATTGAAGAGGCATACTAGTTTTCCTTGTGAGTTGAGGAGAAGCTAAAAAAAAAAATTGATGGAAGACAAAGAGGGCACAATTAAGGAGGAAGGGGTGGTGGCAGGTCATTTGGAGGCCAAAATGAGAACTAGAAGAAAAATGAAGATGTGGGTGTTAGCCAAAACTAGAGGAACAAGGGTTTCAACCACTCCCATGATCAAACTTTGGAGATTAGAGAGGAAGAGGTAGAGGATGTGGACAAGGTTCAAGAAGAGGAGTCTTGTGTGGTACCTATTTTATTGTAATAAAGAAGGTCATCATGCCTACAAATGCCCTCAATGCCAAGGAAGGATAGATAGGAGAGCTAATGGTCAAGCAAGGGTTGCTCATGTAGATGATGATGTATAGTAATCACATTTAGAGGATGGAAAAAGAGGAGATAGTTTGGTTAATGAAAGAGACTTGTTGAGTGGTGAGATTGAACCTAGACAAATGAGGATTTTGTTTTGTACTAGGTGCAAGTGTGAGGGTATATGTTGTGATGTGATTGTTGATGATGGGAGCACTAACAACTTGGTGTCAGAAGAAATGGTCTCAATGTTGAAGCTCAAGATGGAAAAATATCCCCATCCCTATTGGATTACTTGGGTTTAGGATGATCATAAGATCTTGGTTAGTATGCAATGTTTGGTAAAGTTCAAGATTGGAAGTTACCATGAAAAGGCTCTTTGTGACATCATCCCAATGGATGTCTTCTATTAATTGTTGGCAAGATCATGGTAGTTTGATAGGCATGCTATACATGATGGTCATGCAAATACATACTCTTTGACAAAGTATGAAGTTCACCACAAATTGAAGCCCTTGATAAAGGAAGGTGAAATGGTATGCAATAGTGCTAGGGTATGTCTTGTAATATCTTGATGGCATGAAGCATCAACATATGTGTTATGCTTTAATTCCTAGAAAGGAAAAGTAAGGTAGTAGTGAAGATCCACTTGAAGTTTTAGGTCTATTAAGTGAACTTATGGAGATTTCATTTGTGATAATGTGTGAGAAGTGTTGCCACCAATACAGAAAATTAGTCATCAAATAGATTTAGTCCCTAGAGCTAGTTTTCCTAACAAGGTTGCTCATAAGATGACTACTATTGAGACTAAGGAGCTAAATAGGAAAGTTTAGGGGCTATTGAGGAAAGGTTTAATTTGAGAGAGCCAAAGTCCATGTGGAGTATCTATAGTGTTGGCACCAAAGAATGATGGAGAGTGGAGAATGTGTATAGACTCACATGCTATAAATAAAATAAACATCAAGTATTGATTTCCTTTGCCAAGGATGGATGATCTTATGGATTTTTTGGGTGGAGCTTACTACTTCACAAAGATATGGATACAAGAGGGACATGAGTCAAATATTTCATTCAAGACCAAGGAGGGTCTATATGAGTGATTAGTTATGTCATTTGGACTGACCAACACATCAAGCACCTTCATGTGCCTTACGAATGAGGTACTAAAGAAATTTTTGGGAAAAAAATTTATTTTCTATCTGGATGATATTTTGATTTTAAATAATTCTTTGGGTGAACATTTATTGCACATTTGAAGTGTCCTTGAAAGGTTGATGAAAGTGAAATTGTTGATTAATTTGTAGAAGTGTAGCTTTGTCAAAAGGGAGTTAGTCTATTTGCAGTTTGTTGTATTAGCAGAAGGTCTCAAAATGGACCCAAAGAATGTGAAGGTCATCTTGGAATGGCATACTTCAAGGTCTATCATTGAGGTGAGGTCATTCTATGGTCTAGTTAGTTTTTACAAGAAGTTCATTAGGAATTTTAGTAGTATGTGTGCACCCCTAATTGAAATAATGAGGGGAGATAGAAAAGAGTTTGAGTGGACTACAAGAGCTACAAGAAGTTTCAAATTGTTGAAGAAGAAGGTGATAGAGCAACTTGCGTTGACACTTCCTAATTTCAACAAAGTGTTCTAGTTGGATTGCAATGCTAGTGGTAGTGTTATTGGGGCTATGTTGAGCCAAGAAGATAAGCCTATTTACTATTTCAATGAAAATTTGAGTGATGCAAAGAAGAAGTAATATGTTTATGATCAGGAGTTCTATGCAATAGTTTAGGCCTTAAAGAAATGGAGGCATAATTTGTTGCCAAAATATTTTTTTTGTATACTAATCATGAGGCATTGCAGTACCTAAATAACCAAGGTAAATTGAATCAAAGACATTTGGAAAGGGTAGAATTCATTGAAAGCTATACATTTTATTAAAACATAGAATTAGAAGGTCTAATAGGGTTACAGATGCATTAAGTAGGAGAAATTTTTTGCTAACAGTAATGCAGGTTAAAGTGGTTGGGTTTGATGAACTCAAGAATTTGTACCCTGAGGATCCTAATTTTGTAGAGGCTGGGAAGGCTTGTAAAGAACCTATTACTATAGATGAGACCAAGTGGATAGGTTACATGATTCAGGATGGTATATTTTTCAAGGGAAGTCAATTATGTATTCCAAGGAGTTCTATGTGGGAGAACTTGATCAAGGAGAAGCACAGTGGAGGGATGGTAGAATGCTTTGGTCAAGATAAGACCATTACTACTCTTAGAGAGCATTATTTTTGGCATCAACTATCATAGGTAATGAAGAAGTTTGTCCAGAGTTGTCAAGCATGTCAAATAACCAAAGGATTTAGTCACAATACTGGACTCTATTGGCCATTGCCTATTCCATCAAAACCTTGGGAGGACATAAGTATAGATTTTGTTCTTGGATTTCCAAGGACACAATGGGGTAATGACTCATTATTTTTGGTGGTTGATAGGTCTCTAAGATGGAATATTTCATTCCATGCTATAAGCCTCATGATGTAGTGCATATTGTAGATTTTTTTTTTAGAGAGGTGGTGAGGCTACATGGTCTTCGAAAAAGTATTATTTCTAATAGAGATACTAAATTGGTTGGGTATCTAGAGGATTTTGTAGAAAAATTTGAAGACAGAGTTGAAGTTTAGTTCTACACATCATCCACAGACTAAAGGACAAATCCACATAGTAAATAGGAAGTCTAGACAATTTGTTGAGGTGTTTAGTAGGAGATAAGCCCAAGGGATGGGATTTGATTCTACCACAAGTTAAATTTTCTTACAATAATTTTGTGAATAGAAGTACTAGTAGATCACCATTCCAAATTGTATATGGGAGTACTCCAATAACTACACTAGAGCTAAGGAAGATGGAGCAAGGAGAGAGGATAAGTGCTGAGGTAGAATACTTTGCTAGACATGTCAAGAACCCACATGAGGAGATACATGAACATATTACCTAGATGAACCTATAGTATAAGGCTAAGATAGATCAAAAGAGGAGACATAAGGAGTTCCATGTAGGGGATCTGTATTGTTTAGTGTTGAGCCTAATTAGTCCCCAAGTGGTAGATTGTTAAATTTTGGTGACTGATCAGGAAAGTACTATACATACTTCATAAATTCTTTGGGGCTCAGGGCATCGCCACAAAAAAAATTAGGGCCCTATTTTATCAATATTTTGGGCTGACATGTAATTATTAATTATAACCTTAAAGTGGTAAAAATACTTGTATGAAAGAGCTTAGGGTCAGGGATTGTTTCATGGTGGTGACGCAAAAATTGGTTCTTGTGGTAGTATTGAGTTGTAAGGGATTAGAGATTGTAATCAAGTTGTAATCATTGGATCGTAATAATATCGAACTTGCTATTTGGTGGATGTAGCCTAGGGATTAGGTGAACCACATTAAATCTTTGTGTCTTGTGTTATTTTCTATGTGATCTAATATTTTTTGATATTGGTTATATTTTCATGCAATTTTTTATTTTTGTTTGTGGTTTATTCCTAACAATCTAGTTATGGTATACTTGAGGAAGGAATGATTTTGAGTGGGTACCTACTACAAGCTGAAGATGAAGAAATTTGACCCCTACAAAATTTGTAAGAAACATGACTTGTAAAATACATATGAGGTGGAGTTGCTAGATGGGATTTACATTTCTCCTATTCTCAATATTGGAGACTTAATAGAATATCATGATGATTCTGCAAATGAGGAGTTGATGATGGAGTCATCTCTAATTCCTACTTTTAAGAGGGAAGAGATTGAAGAAATTATGGATAGTTGTTTAGGATGGAGTACCAAAAATAGGTAGTTTGAAGAATATCTGGTGAAGTGGAAAAGATGAATAGTAGAAGATTCAACTTGGATATCCATAGTAGAGGCTTCCCATTTGGGTTTTCCTCTACTAGCTACAAAGTGATAAGGTCACTTTTCAATCTACCCTAGGTGTCTAGTGTAGGAGGATCTAGTAGTGTAAGGGTAGTCCTGTATCACCCAAAAAATATGCTTAGTTTTAGTTTCTATTTAATGTTTTTTCATTTCTAGATATCCATTTGGCTCAAATAGAGGTCCCAACTCTCATAGTTACACTATTGGTTTTCTAGGTTAGAGTTTTTGAGCACCTTGGGATACATGTCAATGTAAAAAATAGGATATGTTGTAATTGAAAAATAATTATGATGAGTTAGAGGGATACTTATACTTTTAATTTAAAGCACTCTAGAAAAAGAATCAAGTCAAAAGGCTTCATGGTTTAAAAGTTATTACAGCTTTAATTTTCCTAGAGACACCCTAAGAGTGCTTCAAAGCTAGATTTGAGGCACTAAATGACCACATATGGGCCTAAAAATGGGGAATGAGAAAATATGATCCATAGGGATATAGAGCACTTAGAGAGCTTTTAAAAAATTTAAACAATTCTTCAACTGGAGTCCTAGATCAAAAGTTATGTCTCTCAGAAGTTGGACTACCATTTTTGGATTCTTCTAATTTTACAACAACTTCTGACCCATTTTCTAGAACCTTCTATTTTTTTGGTGCATGTCAAATCACATATTGTAAAATATATTCCTAACCCTAAACCTAATTTGGATTATTTAAGGTCATTTATGGCATTTTAAAGGAAAATTTTGGTGGAGTTTGGGAGAAGGTACTATGAGAAGGCTTTTCTCCATAATCTGATAACATTGTAAGCCCATAGGACATGTTTTGGAGTCTATTTTTGTTGTACTTAATGTAATTGCATATCAGTTCTGATAATAATATTCCCCTTTTCCTGTTGTGTTCATTTTTGGTTTGGATTATGCCCTCATCAGAAGGAATCTACCAAAACATAGCATGGATGAGGAAATATTTATCAGCATGTAACTTCCCTTCATTACACCATAGAAGTGCATAGATTTAAGCAAGCATAGCATATGTGAACTATCTATACTTCAATCTTCATGTCTTAACATATAGATAGCATTTTCATAAAAATATAAGTTCATTTTCTTAAAACATAGAGTCTTAAAATGTTTCTAGAAGTTAATTGTCTAAAAACAAGATAAAAAGGATCTCAAATAATTTCCTCTTAGAGGCTCATCAAGTATCTTGTTGTCATTTCAATTCCTATTAATCACAAGGTTAGGTTTGTTTAAGGTTAATGCTTTTGATGATAGTTGTATAACTGATTCAACCCCCCCCTCCACCCCAGTTATATCAGTGGACTATATATTCTAATAGGAAGGGGATGATTATTGAGTAAACAAGGGGTCTAGTAAAGAAAAGTAAGTTTCTACTATAAGTCATTTACTGCTACTTTCTAATTACTATAGTAGTTTTTTATATCCTTAAAAATGGTGGAATTATCGCTGTTATATGTAAATCTCTTAACTAAGTACACACTTGATGAGTGTTGTAAAATCCTTGTAAAAGGTCTAGATCTTTGCATATCTCCTTATATACTCCTAACTGAGTAAGTCATCAAAAGTGACTAAAAATTATAGTCCTAAAAATGCAACCTCTTACTAAAGTAGTGATGAATTATTAGGCACCATCCCCACCATAGTTTTCCCTCTGACGAAAGAGTTTCTATGATACCAAATGTCATTTTTATGTGTTATATTTTATGATTTTATGATTTGATTTAAAATTAGTTGTTTCACTTTCATTAATAGGTAAATTGTTATATGTTTAATGTTAATGAAGTAATAGAGGAAGCTAATACATGACTATATTTATCAAAAGGAAAAGTTTTAGAGCATACAAATCCCCCCCCCCCACTCTCAACATACTATCTATTTTGAATTCCAATGGAACTCTCCTCTATGCCTATCAAAATGTAGATAAAAAACAATTTTACATTACCTTTTGGTAATTAAATTAATTCCCTTGAAAGTTATGATTTGTAAAAATGTCTTCCTTATTATAAGATTTCTAAAAATATAATCTTTAATATACATCAAATTTTATTAATACCTTTACAATTTATTTATTGTAAATTTAGAGTTTTTCATCAAATGTTAAATTCTTTGATTTATATTGTGAAACAATAAGAAAATGTTAATCTCATATTGGTATAAAGTAGTGACAAAACACTTAGTCATTAATCAAAAAAAAATAGTGTAAGTCTAGTGTAGAGTGCATGTCGAGTGATCAAAGTGAGCACAAAAATCAATGCAAGCTGAGTGATCAAAGCATGTTGAGCATAAGTGTCGAGATCATACATGTCAAGTAATATAATAGTTAGTACCAAGCACTAGTAGGTGCCAAGTAGTTAGAGTGTGCTGAGTCATCCAAGTGCCAATCCAACAGAAGCAACTGAGTAAGTAGTATGTGCCCAATGATTCAAGTGTCAAGTAAATAGTGAGTGTTAAGCTATTCAAAAGTCAAGTTATGGCATGCACAGCACAATGAAGGTAGAACATCAGAGCCTATGAATGCCAAGTGAATAGATTATGACATAAATATTTGTAATGTCATAAAATTCTATGTAAATGATGAAGGGTGCTCCCCTTAATACAATAAACTATAACAGAAACAAAGAAATAATAACAAATGTGAGAACAAAATATGGACTTCTTATTTGCGCTGCAAATGTGGAATTACCAAATTCTCAAATACAATATGCTAACCCACACGAACTCCTTCATTATAGTAGTTTGCAATACTAAGTTGTGAACTATCACCTAGAGTTGTCCTAGACAATGCTTAGGCCTTCCTTAAATAGGCAATTTTATGCCACCTGGGAAGGCTCTAGACATTGGTACTTAATACATAGGGCCAATAGACCCAAAAAATACATATAGATTTGACTAAATACATCTTTGATAAATTATTTTAGAGATTTTGGGTATCCCAATTTTGGAAGACCATAACTCTCGAGTCATTACTCTGATTGGCTATTATAATCACTTTTTAGAAATAGTAGCTCTTGATCTATAGGTTCAAAGTTATGCAAGTACCATTTCGTCAACTTCTCAAACCTTGTTTGGAATTGTAAGTCCTTGAATGATGAGCTTGAAGATTTTTCTACAAATGTTTCTACCAAAATCTGCATAACTTCTCTGATACTTAAGTTGGAGCAATGAGATTTTTATGGTAGGCTTACAATTTTAAAATTAACCTTCATGTAAAAAAATAGAACATTCAAAGATTGTATGAAAAACTTACTAAAAATAGCATGTTCCCATGAATAGTAACCAACTTGTCTACTACTTCTTATTAAAATGCAATAGACTAAAAAGAAAATACTTTTGGGTCATGAAAGATTGCTCTTACAACTAGGATGCTCCTACATTAGATGCTTGGGGTAATTTGAGAAGTGACTCTATCACGTCTCTGGTGCTTAGAGCAAAATGAAGATAGTTAACCTCCTCCCTTGTTAGCCATGATGAATCCTTTACTGGCCTCCCTTTCCATTTGACTAGGTATTCCTCATAAGTTATGTTCCTTATACTTTTTCCAACACAACTCTCTAGTATCTGCTCAATTTCCTTTGTAGCTGAACTAGCTACTAGAATACTCTAGTATGCTTCTGCAACTTCATCTCTATCACCTCCTTCATAATACTCTATCAAATTTGAAATGTTAAATACTGGTGAAATATTCAATTCAATAGGAAACTTTGCTTCATAAGTATTTCTAGAATCACGCATTTTCACTATCTTGCATGGTCCAAACTTCTTCATCTTCAGCTTATTATATGTACCCACTAGAAAACACTCCTTTCCTAAATTAACCATGACTTGATCTCAAATCTAAAACTCCTTATACCTCTTTTTTACATTTTCCTTACCCTTATATAGTGTATTCATCTTTATGATGTGCTTCCTCACCTCCTCATGGATGTTTTTCAAGTTTTCAACAAAATCTTTTGCTTCAACACTACCTATCTCTCCTTTATCCAACTGCCACAATTCAAAAACATTTCTATGAGTACTCCCATATACAATCTGGAATGATAATTTACTAGTACTCCTATTGAGAGAATTATTATATGCAAATTTTGCCTATGGTAAAATCATATCCCATCTTTTTGGTTTATCTCCAACTAAAAATCTCAGTAAATATCCCAAACACCTATTCACCACTTGCATTTGTCCATTTGTCCATGGATGTTGTAGTGAACTAAATTACAAATCTATCTTCAACTTCTTCCACAATGTATGCCAAAAATACCCAACAAATTTGGTATCTCAATCTTAAACTATACTCTTTGGCAAACAATGTAGTCTCATCGCTTCTTTGAAAAACAACTCTACTACATGAACAACATCACTAGTCTTCTTGCAAGGAATGAAATGTGTCATCTTTGAAAACTTTTCAACCACTATAAGAATAGTATCATTCCCTCACTGTGTCCTCCATAATCCAAGAACAAAATCCATGCTGACATCTTCCCACAAATTCTCCAGTATAGGTAATGGTTGATATAATCCTATATTCTACTTCACTCCTTTGCCATTTGACATACTCTACAACTATATACAAATCCCTTCACATTCTTTTGCAACTATGGCCAGTAATAATTCTTAGCAACCAAAGCTATCATTTTATCTCTGCCAAAATGTCGAGCTAATCCTCCACTATGTTTCTCCTTGATCAGATTCTCTCTCATTGAACTTTTGGGAATGGACAACTAGTTTCCTTTGAACAACATACTATCTTGGATCATGAAATCCAACCATTTTTTCTTTTCAAGTTAATAGGTTTTGTACAAGCCTTCTAATGGCACTCAAAATTATATTCATGTTTTGAGTATCATTCCAAATTTTGAGTCATTTTGAGCCCTATAAACACATGTTCTTGCTTGTGTACCTAGCTTTCATTTTAAGGCCTAAAAGGTGTTTTATGTTTCTAACACCTTGAATTCAGAATTTTTATGCTTTTTATAATGATAAATTGTCATTTTGATTTTTTTTGTGAAGTTTTGTTTTGAGTAGTGTTCAATTTTGCATTTTTGCCCAAGTGTCAAACAATGACAAGAGACCTAATTTTCATTTCAATATCTTGTACTTGGTAGATTTTCATGGCTAGCCACTTTGGGAATCCATACTAGTGAACCTATGTTTCAATTTTTGGGTCATTTTGATATGTTTTGACTAGGTTTTGAATCCCTCAAAGTTGGGTACTTATCTCTATCATGTTGATGCAAATGCCCTGAAATCCAAGAAGCCCTATTTTACCTATTATAAGTTTGACCCAATTGACCATACTAAGAAATTTCCTTTTTCATTACATTATAGAGATCACATACTTGCTACACTACAAATTTAAGCTTATGAAAAATCTGTTTGATCAGTTTCAAATGTGATTTTGAATGCAATTTATAACTTTTTACTAGTGTCATAAAATGAAAATTGTTCAATACCCATGTTCATGATGTTATAACTTTAAATTTGTGACTTCTTGGATCAAATGGTTTATTCCACTACATTCCAATCCAAAGATACTTCAAGTGTGCCAGTTTCTAAACCTTGACCAATCCATTTGCACACTTTCCTAGGGCCATTCTATTTGCAAAAAATACTTTTCTACTGATGTTTCCAGTCCTGCAATTCTGAGTAGACCACTTTGCATGCTCGCCAAATGCATCCCATCTTTCATCATGAGTAAAAATCACAAAATTATATTCCCCTCATGGAAATGAACTATTTCCCCATTTTTTGTACACTGAAGTACCCATTTACCCAATTTTCAAAGCTGAAACTAGATGTGTTTTATAGTTTTTTATCATGTTTATTTGCAAATAGTTTTACTAGGAAACTTTGAATGTCAATATTTTTCACCTAGTGGTTGTCATGTGATAGGACCTACTAGGGTGCAAGGATGCTAAACAAAAAACCAACATGTCAGCTTTTAGAGCCTAGTTATTTCTTTGGATTAGTTTTTAAAGCCATCTGATAAGCCCTGTTAGCAAAAAGTCACAATTTGCAGATAAGATGTGGAATGAGTTTTAATAATTAATTAGTGCTTGAAATTATTTCCAATCAGTATCAAATGTTCTATGGATTAGCTTGCAAAGTCAATTGCTCAAAAATGAATTTTTTTTTTAGCTAGACCCACTTGGGGCCCAATTGATTCCATCAGATCAACAACATGCTATGATCATTTTTAAAATTAGGATTGAATGAGTATGTAGAACTAATGTACAAGGATGGAAAGATCAATAGTATTGGTACTCCAAGACAATCAAACTTTGGGGGCAATGGAGATTGTTAAAATTTAGGAGTGTACATTTGTATTTCCTTTTTTTTAAACAATTAGCATCATATGTGCAATTATGGGGGTCCATCTTTCTTTTGTGGGACCAAATTGTAGATATAATATATAAACCTATATTCAAACTTATAAATCTTGATGACATAGCTATAGTACAGGAGCATCACTTTTCTAATTTTAAAGAAAAGATATGGGTCTAGTTTAGATATTGATTTAATAAATCTAAGGGGAGGAGATGGTACATTTGGAAGGGAGAGTACCATGACATAATGCCTCCACCCAAGAGCACAAAGACCATGGAAAATGAAATAAGTAAGTAGAGCAATCAGTAGTAACACCATCTACAAGCTCATCCCCTAGCATGTGAGTGAATATGACATGTGAGCATCCATGTAGGAAGGAATGATATCCCATTACATTGGAAGATTTTTGGGGAGGTGACATAAACTATAGGGTAGAGCATCCCCTAGGAAAAGGTTGGTACTAGAGATGGCATTCCATGGCTAGGAGCATTTATGGTACGTAGGGGAAGATCTTTAATTTTTAATTTTTTGAATTTTAATGTTGTATAATGTGAAGCAGGGCTCACCTGGGTACAAATGACAAATGAGATTCTAAGAAGTGGCATTGTTGGATTAGAAAGGAATATAAATAAATAAAATATAAAAATATTAAAGATTTTCAATGCATGAGAAGTTCAGAAGTTAAATTTTTAAATAAATTTAATAATTTTAAATAGTTTACACTATATGATCTTTCAAATTTTTTATTTTAACGATTGTTCATGGCCCAAGGCTTGGAATTTCAAATCAATCTTAGAGGCATGCTTTTTATCCAAAATGCACACTCTAATATACCATTGGAATTAGCAAGAGATGAGTTTTCCATTTTTGCAATAAGTTTTTATATAGGTATTCACCAGAAGTAGTTATGGGAGGATTTGTAATTTTGGGGCATTCTTAGTGCAAAGAAAAAAATGATGTTTTTAGATGAAGTGATAGTAGGATTAGATCATATTTTGATGCGATCAAGTGCCCTGAGTAGCTGTAAAGGTAAAATTGAATGTTTTAGAGGTAGTTGGAAACAATGAAGTGTTTGTCAATAGTACAATTGAATTTAATGGAAAAAGTAGAAGTGACAAACTAAGATCAAATTTGAAACTGCAAAAAATATTATGATGTGTATCTGATATTTTCTTCAAAGGATATTTTAAAATTTTTGTTAAGGGATATATTAGATATTTTTTTACATCATTTATGATTTTTTACTACTAGCAAATGAAGAAGATTAGTTTCAACATGCATCAGGATGAAGATAATTTCAACATGATAGTTGTTAGAATCAAATGGTAATTCTAGAAACTTCTTATCCTCTAGAAATCTTTCTTCTTTGCTCTTTGTACAAGTCCCAATTTTGAGATTTTCTCACTATTGTGAGACCAAAAAGGTTCCAAAGTTGGAGAATTTCCTGACTGTTGTGATATCATTCTCAATTTTTCTTTTGTTATGAATAGTAGTAGTGTAATTTTCTTCTAAGCATTAGATTATACAGTCATTCCTTTGTGTTATTTTCTAATTTTGACATCTAGATGATGTATTGTTTTCAATCAGATTAATATAATAGCTTCATTTCTCTTAGTTTCATTCTAATTCTCATCTCCTTCCCCTACTATCTGTAATGTTTTGTGTTTAAGAATAATGAGCTTAAACTCATTTGTAATCTCTAAATGTTGTATGTCCTAATGGGATTTCTATTGGAACAAAGAAGCCAAGTAAATACTTATTTACCTTGACAAGATTGCAGGTTTCACCAGGAGGATTTTACAATAAGTATGAGATTTTTTATGAAGATAGATGTATATTTGCAAGTTAAATAGATAGATCAAATGTTTGGATATATGAGTATACTTTAGGTTTCCATTTGTATGTTAAAGTTTGGTTGATGCCTAATGGATAAGGGATTGGTTAGCTTAGGGATTGCACATTCTGTGTTATTGCATACCCAAGTTATGATGATGATTCAATCATTAATCAAATATATTTTCCCTTTATGTTTAAAGAATTGAAAGAGTTTCCCTCACTTGGTTTATTAGGTTCATGTGCTCTTTTATTAGCTATTTCATGACCATGAATGCTTGCACAAACATAGAAGATTGAAGGTTTTTATCTATTTTCTAGATTTAGTTGTATGCATTTATATTGGTACCATATAAAGAATCTAAGGTCCACCTACCTAGATCTTTTAGAGCCTGAAGAATAAGAAGGAGAGTTAAATAACCTTATATTTGGCCCTAGTGTCTGAATAGGTGCATTAAGGATGAGATTTAGTCATCCCTAGGTGTAAATGTTCTTCCATTAGGTTATTCAAAAGTTGTTAATTTAAAAGGAAAAAAATTGTGATTGTACTGGGGACTATGTAAGTGATTCATTGTTAAAAGTACAAGAATCTCTACTATAAACTTATATTTTTTAGTCCTATATTTTGGCATAGTTTTTCCTAGCTCAGTCACCAACAAAATGGAAAATCTACTGGAGAGTATTCCAATTTCAAAGGTGATCCAATACAATTACAAGAAAGGCATGTGCAAAGGTTGTTAGCAGTAGCAAGGTCATGCTGAAGTTCCATGCTTCCTAGTGATGTTTTATCTTAGACAACAATAGCTTTGAAGGTTGAACAAAGATTGTATTGTCACTAGTGATTCCATCATCAGTTAGCTCAGTTAGGAAATATTTTCAAGGTGATGTAGTGTTTAGATTCAAGAACAAACAAGCATGGTTTGTTCTTTTTTTTTCAAGATTGTAAATCTACAAGAGTGGTTTGATAATTTGTATTTCTCCTACCATTGAAAGTCTAGTTTAGATTTTGTCAAGTAACATATCTTATTTTATTTTGCATGTTTGTGAGTGGTGACTCTATTTCTATACCAGTGTATCCTAGTTGATTTCATGTTTAAAAGTTGAAGGACTTTTAGTTGTATGGGCAGATCTGAAGCTCTTGATGGTTTCTTGGAAAAGAAATGTTTCTTGATTAAAGTTCAGTGGTTATTGCTTCTGCTATTATAAGAAATCTAAATGTTGAAAAGGGAATCACATCTATGATTTATTTTTCCTCTTAAAGAAGGTGGAAGCTCTATAGAGTCTTGATTATTGTGTGTTAAAGGTCAATACCTCTATTTAGTGTTTTTTTCAGCACTAGAGAAAGAGATGAAGTTTATTATTTTAAAATGGAGTCAAGACATTAGGTATGAGGTTAGTCTACCAATTTCTGAAAGTTTGGAAGCTATGGGTAGCAATATTGTTATGTTGAATCAGCAAATCTACAATATGATTATCAAAATAGTCAAAGGGGAAATGGGAAATACTTAGGGTCTAAATGTTGAACAAATTTATATAAAGTTTAGATTAGTAATCAGTATGATGCCTTTTCATTCTAGACTAAAGGAATCTTCCCTACCTAGTGTTTTCCTAGATATTATAGTGCTTGATTTTGTTAATTGGCCAATAATAGTAAGGCTACAAGAGCTTTTACAAGCTGTAAGATTCATTAAGAAGATGCAAAGTGATAACAATAGAATTCATATTATGTCTTTTAATGATGTTAATACATGTGTTGAGAGTCAAGCTAGTGATGAATATAATGAATTCATAAATGATGATAATCTATCTTTTGAGTGTGAAGAGATGGATTCAACTTTAATGAATCAAAGGATTGCAACCGACACAAAGAAGATGGATATACAATTGAAAATGTGGCTTGTGACATTGAATATGAGTTTGAATAAGTTTGTAACATCAAAAGAGGTAGTTCTTACCATGATAAAATTGAGTGTTATAATGATTCTGATATTTTAGATTGTTGTATTAATGTTGCTACTATTGTAAGTTCTTCAAATCACTTGGATAATAGTCATAGCTAGGAGAAGATTTGTAAGGAAGTCTTCTTGAGCCCTGATGAGACTTTAGATTCGTTGGCTCATGAGTTTGAGAAATTTGTAAGTACTTCTAGGGATGTTCATATTTTCCCTCATAGTGTTTATTCATTTAATCAAGTCACTTCCCTAATGTTTGATGTGGAAAAAGATACAAAATCTCAAAAATATTTATCAAACTTTGGAGGTGCATATGACAAAACCTCAAGTGTATGTGCACATGATGACTTGTTAGATGCAAGGGATGTCATTGAAGGGAAGTTTACCACTGTCTTAGTTCTTTCTCATGTTGGTGATTACACTTCAATAAATTTTGATCCTTCAAGGGATGAAGAGGAAAATAGTGAAAGATATATTGCTATTTCTGAGTTTTCTTTTTATACTAATAAATCTTGTAATGATCAGCCTAAAGGAAAGTTTAAAAAGTTCAAGGTTTAATCTAACAGTATGTTAGATGAAGACAATGATTATGATCAACATATTTTGGATTAGCATTTCTAGAATAGTTTTTAGATGTGGTAACTGACAAAAATCTTCAGTATGGAGAGTTTTTAACAAGTGGTAAATCTGACTTGATGAGTAATATAACTACAAAGAGGAAGGGATCAGATTTTATGTACTCTTTACACCTAGATACACAAGTTTAGTTGCATTTTCTTGACATGTGCAACTTCATGAACAAAGTGGAATATGAATACTTTATGTTTCCTCTTGATAAAATACATCTGTTATATGTTCATGATGGTTCTCAATCTAATTTTAATATTCAAGAGCATGCTGATATGCATTTTCATAGTGAGCAAGACAAACCAAGTGATTCAAGTTTTTATATGCACTATGAGAATGATTTTGTTTCACCTAATTCGCTAATGACAAGATTTGATGTTTATGGTGAAACTGATGGAAATGATACTTAAAACTTAACTCAGAGAGATGTAAATGAGAATCATTTTTTTGACAAAGGTAAGAAGTTTTGAGAAGTTTTGGTGGCCCGGGGTCACCATCTTGTACAGTTAGAATAGACTCCTTATTTTCATTAAGTTGTCCCAAGAAAGTTCTTTTTGGAGTGGTCTTCTTTAACTAGAGATATGAATTCTTTCCATGCCTATAAGGGGCAAGCATCCCCAGATAGAACCATTGATGGCACTAAAAATTGCATTCCTATTTTGAGTACCATTCCAAATTTTGAGTCATTTTGAGCCCTATAAACATATCTTCTTGCTTGTGTACTTGGGTATCATTTTAAGGCCTAAAAGGTGTTTTATATTTCTAACACCTTAAATTTAGCATTTATATGCTTTATATAATGATAAATTTTCATTTCAAGTCATTCTGTGAAGTTTTTTTTTTAGTAGTGCTCAATTCTGCATTTTTTCCCAAGTGTCAAGCAGTGACAAGAGGGCTAATTTGCATTTCAATATCTTGTACCAGGTAGTTTTTCATGGCTATCTACTTTTGGATTTTTTATTATGCATATTAATGAACCTTTGTAAATATTTTTGAGTCATTTTGATTTTTTTTGACTTGGTTTTGAATCCCTCAAAGTTGGTTACTTATCTTTGTCATGCTGATGCAAAATGCCTTGAAATCCAAGAAGCTCTATTTGACCTATTATAACATTGACCCAATTGACAATACTAATAAAAATCCTTTTTTATATCATTCTAGAGGTCACATAATTTCTGTGCTCTATATTTGAGCTTATGAAAAATCCGTTTGATCAATTTTCACTATTCTTAATGTAATTTATAACTTTTTACTAGTTTCATAAAATGAAAATTGTTCAATAGCCTTCTTTTTGAATATTTGATTTCCTAGATCAAATGCTTTGTTCCACTACATACTACTATGAAGATACTTCAAGTGTGCCAATTTGTAAACCTTGACTAATTCATTTGCACACTTTCCCAGGGCCATTCTATTTACAGAAAACACTTTTCTACTGATACTTCTAGTCCTACAATTCTCAGTAGCCCACTTTACATCCTCGCCAAATGCATCTTGTGATTTTTCATGAGCCTAGATCACAAAATTATATTCCCCTCATAAAAATGAACTGTTTTCCCAATTTTTGTACCCTCAAGTCCTCATTTTCCCAGTTTTTGAAGCTGAAACCAAATGTGTTTTTATGGTTTTTTAACATGTTTATTTGCAAATAGTTTTAACTGGGCAACTTTGAATGTAAATATCTTTTGATTGAGTGGTCATCATGTGATGAGATCTGGCAGGGTGCAAGGATGCTAAATAGAGAACCAACATGTCAACTTTCATAGCCTAGTTATTTGTTTGTATTAGCTTTTAAAGCTAGTAGATAGGCTGTATTAGCAGAAAGTCATAGTTTGTAGATAAGATGTTAAATGAGTTTTAATGATCAATTAGTGCTCAAAATTATTCCTAGTTGGTATCAAGTGTTCTATGGATTAGTTTGCAATTTAAGTTGTTCAAAAATGAAAAAAAAAAAAAAGCCAGACCCACTTTGGGGCCTAACTAATTCCATCATGTCAATAACATCCTATGATTATTTTTTAAATTAGGATTCAATTAGTATGAAAAACTAATGTACAAGGATTCAAAGATCAATAGTATTTGTACTTCAAGGCAATCAGACTTTGGTAGTAATGGAGATTGTTAAAATTTAGGAGTGTACATTTGTATTTCCCTTTTTTTTTAACAATTAGCATCATATGTGTGATTATGGGGGTCCATCTTTCTTTTGTGGGAGTAGATTGTAGATCTAACATATAAACCTAGCTTCAAACTTTTAAATCCTGATGACATAGCTGCAATAGTGAAGCATCATTTTTATGATTTTAAAGAAAAGATATGGGTCTATTTTAGCTATTGATTTAATTAATCTAATGGGAGGAGATGGAAAATTTGGAAGGGAGGGTTCCATTGCATCCACTAGCATGTGAGTATCCATTTGGGAAGGAAAGGACTCCCATAGCATTGGAAGAGTTTTGCAGAGGTGACATAAACTGCAGGTCAGAGCATCCCATAGCAAAGGGTTGGGACCAAAGATGGCACTCCATGGCTAGGAGCATCTGTGGTAGCTAGGGGAAGATTTTTAATTTTTTTCTGAATTTTAATGTTGTATAATGTGAAGTAGGTCCTGCCCAGGTATAAATGATGAATGAGATTCTAACAAGTGGCATCATTGCATTGGAAAGGAATAAAAATAAATAAAAAATTAAATATCAAATATTTTCAATGGATGAGAAGTTTAGATGTTAAAGTTTTAAATAAATTTAATAATTTTATATAGCTTACACTAGATGATCTTTTAAATTTTTCATTTTAATGATCGCCCATGGCCTAGGGCTTGAAATTTCAAATTAGTCTTAAAGGCATGATTTCTATCCAAAATGCACACTATAATATACCATTGGAATCAGCAAGAGATGAATTTTCCATTTCTACAATTAGTTTTTATATAGGTATTCACCAAAAGTAGATGCAAGAGGATTTGTAATTTTGGGACATCCCTAGTACAAAGGTAGATTTGATTTTTTCAGCTGAAGTGATAGCAAGATTAGATCAGATTTTGATGTGATCAAGTGCCCTGAGTAGTTGTAAAGGTAGAATTGAATGTGTAGAGACAATTGGAAGTAATGAAGCGTTTGCCAACAGTATAGTTGAATTTCATAGCAAAAGTAGAAGTGAAAAACCAAGATCAAATTTGAAACTCCAACACATATTATGATGTGTATATGATATTTTCTTCAAAGGATATTGTGTAGATTTCTTTAAGGGGATATATCAATTTTTTTTTACATCATTTATGATTTTTTATTACCGATAGATGAAGAAGATTAGTTTCAACAAACATCAGGATGAAGACAATTTCAGCATGAAAGATGTTAGAATCATATGGTAATTTCATAAACTTCTTCTCCTCTATAAATATTTCTTCTTTGCTCTTTGTACAGATTCTAATTTTGAGATTTTCTCACTACTGTGAGACTAGAAAGATTCTAGAGTTGAAGAATTTCATGACTATTGTGATATCATTCTCAGTTTTTCTTTTGTTATGAACAACATTAATGTAATTGTCTTTTGAGCATTAGCTTATATAATTATTCTTTTGTGTTATTTTCAAAGTTTTGACATACAAATGATTTTTTTTTCAATGAGAATAATACAAGAGCTTCATTTCTCTTAGTATCATTCTGATTCTCATATCCTTCCCTTATTATCTACAATGTTTTGTGTTTAAGAACAATGAGCTTAAACTCATTTGCAATCTCTAAAGGTTGTATGTCTTGGTAGATTTGGTATTGGAACAAAGAAACCAAGTAAATGCTTATTTGCCTTGATAGGGTTACAAGTTTCACTAGGAGGATTTCTATTTGCAAGTTAAATAGATAGATTAGATATTAGGATATATGAGTAAACTTTAGGTGTCCATGTGTATGTTAAGGTTTAGTTGATACCTAATGGATAATGGGCTAGTTAGCTTAGAGATTGCATGTTCTCTGTTGTTGCATACTTGGGTTATGTTGATGATTCAATCATTAATCAAATATATTTTCCCTTCATGTTTAAAGAATTGAAAGAGTTTCCCTCACTTGGTAAATTAGTTTCATGTGTTGTGTCATTAGTGATTTCATGACCATGAATGCTTGCATAAACATATAAGATTCTAGATTTTTATCTATTATCTAGATTCAGTTGTATGCCTTTACATTGGTACCATATAAAGAACCTAAGGTCCACCCACCTCTGTCTTGCAGAGCCTAAAGTAGGAGAAAGAGAGTTCAATAGCCTTATAAATGGCCCTAGTGTCTGAATAGGTGCATTAAGGATGGGAGTTAGCTACTGCTAGTTGTAAATGCTCTTCCATTAGGTTATTCAGATGTTGCTAATTTAGAAGCCAATACCTTCAACACTTCACAAAAATTAAGATCATCTAGATACAAAGTACTGAGTTCCTTGAACACAAGCACCTCTATCTGCATTTTTGTCAGCAATAGTTGTCTTCTACTAAGAGAATATGCAACACTTGATACTCCTATTTTTCAAAACAAATATATGGGTATTTGCAAGATCATGGTCAACAAAACTATGGCCTTAAGTGGTAGTGAAAAACTAACAAATCAAGGTTATGTCAACTTGACACATAATTTTAAAGTGGTTCTAGACTTTATATAAAAAAGTTGTAAAAAAATAATTTGTAGTAAATTGAATGTAGTATCCAAACTACTAGGTCTTATTTGGAGAAACAATTATTTGATTGGTCAAAAGTTTGGATTTTAATGTAGTACTACAAAAAATTTATGGAAAAATTAAAAAGTAGGCATATGTCTAGCCACCTTAATCAAAATCAAATGGTAATATTTTTAAAAATAATTATAAATATAAAAATTAGACTCATGCCTGGATGTGATGCATATTTTTGAGTATTTTTATTCCAAATAAATAATTAAATATGAATTTTCTACTATAACTTTTCTAGAAAAAAGAAACTCCCACATTTGACTACCTTAATTAATTGAAAACTTTACCAAATTATTTTTTTCTTTTTTTCCTTATACTAGGTGAAGAATAGAATGTGACACAACTTTTGGATTTTAAAAATATTATACTGTTTGAAAGTTATAACTATTTTTCAATCAATATGTCAATTAGCACTTTACAATCATCTTCATTAAAAATTAACTAATAAATACTTATCAAACTTAGTATTTGATAGTAATTATATTGATGAAATCTTGAGAGTGTTATAAATAAACCCTTTTCATTTCATTGAATTTTGATGAAGATAATATTGTCAAATAACTACTCAAAGTCTAAATGTTAGTGAAACCTTTCTCAAACATTTTTTTTGACTTGACCAAACAAGTTTGGTAAATACAAAGCCTAATTAGGTACCTAATTTCAAATCAAGTATTTGATACCCAATCAGATACCCAATATCAAATCATGTACCTACTAAACTATCATTTTACACAATTCTAAACGGTAGGAATTCTTGCGAACTCCTCTCTTGAAAAGTTGATTTTGCGAATCGACTCCAAGGTTGCGGGTGATCTTGCGACCTACTCGAACCCACTCAATTGAAGATAAATGTGAATGTTCACAAGGAGCCTTTGCTAGTTCATTTTGATTTTGGATAGAATGTAGAATCTACACAATGTTTCAAAAATAACACTAAAAGAAAAGTATGTTTTTGTGTTTTTTATGTTTTTAATGAATGCAATATAATGATACAACTAAAATGAATTCCTATTCCAACAAGGGGGTTATCAAAGAAAATAACAAAACTTCAAAATAAATAATAGGAAATTGAAAAAAAATAACATGAAATTTAAATCCTAATGGACATAAGCTACAGAAAACAACACATTTGCGAGTTGGGTAAAAGCACAAACTTGTGTCACCTTTTATGAAGAAACATGATATCAGAATGCGACAGTTCAACATTAATGACAAAAAAAATGGTATTTGTGTTTAGAATTTGAAAATGATGTAAACTAATCAAATATGTAGAATTGGATGAACTTTATGCCTGTCATTTTTTTAAAAAAAATTGAGTAAGAATTTATTAATTTCTTTTATTTTGAAGTCCCTTTTTTAACTATAAAAAATATAGGGTGTAGTTCCCATCAAAAAATAAAATGCAAATCATCTTTTTTTGTTTTGATTTGAAATATCTTATAGATGACATATATATCTAGTGCACAAAATTAGAAATAATTATTTTTGATCTATATTTTCGTTGTTATAAGTACTCAAGCTTGATTTTCTTAGAAGCCAATAGATTTTTCCTCCTATCAAAACTTCCCAATCAAATCTACACCTTCTTTAGAAAAAAATACATATTCATGAAGAGGACTCTCTCCTCTAGAGATAAATATAATTCTTTTTGTTTTTTTGGTATGATTTACTATTTTTTCCCCTTTCTAAAGTGAGCATCTTCTGAAATGTTGAAATATCGACTTATAATATTTTGAAATTCTAACATATTATAGCTAATCAAAACACTCAAAAATTTATATAATGATGATATTGAATCTAAGATAAATAAAAGAGTATTTTTAGTTTTTGAATAAAATTGAGTTTTGATAGAGAAATGAAATTTGACCAAAACAGGTTTTGATATCACAAACGGTGACACAGATCTGTGCTTTTACCTAGTTAAGATTTTGAAGAGATCGGTGAGTAACTAATGAAAATAGGAGCAGTGCTTTCTAGATTCCACTGATGTAATCATCGATGGGAAATTTTCATAATAGAATGGTGTTTCACTCTTCACCAAATTGCAAGGTCATGGAAAGTGCACTAATGCAAGAGAAAGAGTTATGTAGGCATAATTCAATGATCCCTTCTCAAGCTAGTTATGTTAGTAGAATTTGTAAATCTGTAGAAAACACTAGAACTAAAAGATTGCACAACCAGAAACAATGCAATAAACCTTTGGCTCAATCACAACTCCATGAACAAAAGTCACAAAACAATGACACACTTAGGCAGGAATCACGACACTCCAAATGCGAGCACCAAAAGCATAATTTTATTGCATAATAATGGCAGCATTGATTACATATTACAATAGGGTATTTATAAAAATTTGTCTCCTCAATTTGTGTTGAGAGTGAGAGATATCTTCATGCAATAAAAATTCTTTTTAAACATTAAACAAACTAATTATATACAAACTAACTATCCAACTAGTGCTTAGTAAGACTCTATCCATATTTTATTCATTAATTGGATACATGAGCCTTTTACATGTATAACACAAAGAAATTATGAGAAAGGAAGCATGAAAAAGCTCTGAGTCAAAGTGGAAGTGTTTGGAAGTGCCAAAAATAGAAGTTGATCCTTCACAGGGCATTTGTAGGAGTTAAACTGTCATCAGAATGCATTTCTAATGCATGTAAACCTCTATTTTTTGAACTAGAAATTAACTATTGGTGGAACTTTTTCAAAAATGAGCACCTATGGAGTTGCAAACCTATGGACCTACACACCCGTGGAACTATGCACCTCAACAGGTTCAAAATCTCTAAAATTTTACTGAGTGTCAAAATTGAAATTCTGGCATCTAAAATTTGTTCTTCTTCAACCCAAGGCTATGTTTGGATGTTTGTCCTTGAATTTCTCTATCTCTTAGTAATTTTAGCCTTATCCATTAGATCTAAAGTCTCATATTTTACTTTTACCTTCTACCTACAATTGTATGCTGCAATTCGAGTATTAGCAAAATCCCCAAGTTTGGTATCCAATTCTAACAAGGCTTCTTTTATCCTAAAGGCTTGCCAAATATCTTCATCACTGCATGCCTCCTCCAAATTCTTCTTAAAATTCTCCACTACTACCTCAACTAACAATAACTTCTCTCATTCCTCATCCTCAAAATTATCCAAGCATGCATTACTATAGAGTTGCTCTACTTCCAAAATTCACTCTCGGGCTTGGTCCTTGAGATGATGAATCTCTTCATGTAATTTTCCCATTACCTTATTGCTATCTACTATCTTTTCTATCCAATTATTAAGCATATCTAACTCTTCTCCCATATATACATCAATCAAAATCTAGTACCTTTGCCCCTTTATGGCTTGTAGAGTTTGAAAATCCTTACTCTAGGCTCATACTTCATCCATAATATTGACATTCTACTTCAAAATTATTGGAGTCAATGATCCAACTCTGAAGATGCCCAAGATCACCTGCATGCAAAAACTTTTCAAAGATAAGAGAAGGAGAGAAGAGCATGGAGCAAGGGAAAAACCCTAAATGAACATGAGACAGAAATATGCAAACACAAGAAAAAATGTATTTACAATATGCAAGAAGTGATGTTGTTAAATAAAATGAGGGAGAGACCACTTATAAAGGCCTCAAAGAATCTCTTAGAACAAGCTAGAAGTTGCTAGGAGATAAGTGTGATAACTAAGCATACATCCACATGAGGTGGAAAGTCCTCAAACAAAGTGAGAGGATAAGTATGACTTAGAGAGAAAAAAGTCCCATATTGTCAACAACTTATAACTAGCTCCTAGGCTACAACTAATTAATGAATTCATTTACCTAAGTAAGCTTAAGTAAATAGAATAAATAATTAGTAAATTAATTATTTACTCTAACACCCCCCTCACCCCCCTTAAGTGCAACTTAGGGAAATGCCTTAAGCTCACAAAATTAAGATGAAATGCAGAATGGGTCTTGACAATGAGGCCATGTTAGATACCCATGTACAAATACAAAAGAAATGCAACCTCTAAAATTGGGGAAAGAGAAAAAACCACATGGAAAAAACCCTCCCCCAAAAAGAGGTAAGAACCTAGTGAAGAACTGAAGAAGCCTCCAACTAGGGGATGTCCCCTAAAATAGGAACAAGGAGTGATCATGAAGAGCATCACTGAAGCATGAAGAGCCACAAATTTTTTATCTAGAAGAAAACTACTAATCTGAAGAATCTCCATAGAAGAAGAAGGCATGAACTAAGCATGTCTATATGGTAGATGATCCATCTCACTGAAATGCATAGGTAGCCAGCCACTGCAATCACCTTGTATATAGGATCAACCACTAAATACATAGTTCACACTATCGAACCATCGAACCAAGGATGCATTAGAACAATAGCATAACCCCCCCTTAATGCAGATGGGGTGAGATGATAGGCAACTGAGAAGATGGGCCAAATTTTCCTATAGACAAACCAAGAACAACGAGAGAGGAAGAGGTACAAACACCCATAAAGACATGGTCAAACTGACTCTACATGGGGCTAATGTTGTGGAAGGGACACTCAGTTGATAAAGGGAGAAGCCTAAAATAGTAAACAACTATCACCCCATGGTGCTTTATGAAAAATAGTGCAAGTACAACTAACTCAAAAACAACATTCATGAACACAAAATGCAAAAGTGGCATATTATCTCAGTGCGATACATAAAAGTGCTTCAAAATGATAGCTATAATGATCAAAATAAAAAATAAGCTAAGAAAAAACATAGTACAGCCAAAAACAAAGAAAACTATGCCAGGAAAATGATCCTCAAGCCTAAAACACTTAAGATATCCACCATATAGCAAAAATGTCAAAAATATGATAGAAAGAGCATGTGCCAAAATCTAAGAAAAAGTAACACATTTCTGAAAAGGTGATAGAACTAGCTTTCCAAAAATATAAAGTTTTCAAAAAAATGACATGGGACGTAAAAGAAATGCATGCCGAAGTCAAAAACATAACTTTGGAATTCAACTAAAAAAAGGCAATAAAAATACCTACACCAATATCTTCGTCTTGGAACTAGCTCTTTGGTGCTTCTTTCAGATCAAAAAAATGCCTTCGTATGCTCAAGTTATGGCCAAAAAATAAGAGTAGGTCAAAAGGACCCTAAAGGAGAGGCAGGAAGGTACTAATGTAGTGCTGACATCATGCTGATGTTAGCATTTCACGTGTTAAAAATTGATGATTTATGGCCTATCAGAACAAAAAAGGGGCCACATGGTTGCCATGTGGTGCCACATGTCAAAGAGCCACGTGGTAGCACTGCGACTTGTCACAGTTAGGTTCACTAAAAATGCTAATGTGGATGCCCTCGTTGGCACTCACTATGCATGGGCAATGAAACCCAGGGTAGACTGGCAACTAACAATGAAGGTGGTAGGATCAAGCACTACACTGCAGCTAAGTGAAGAGGAGGGTGGTAGAGAGGAAGGGGTCGTTGGCTTGGGTGGCACTACTATGGTCCGTCGACGCTGCCGCCAACTATGGTGGTGCATGGGCCGCACAGTGGCAGTGTAGTGGTGGCTGCTGGGTGGCATGCCCTAATTATATGTTTTTTATTTTTTTTCCAAAAATCATCCATACGACTGTACGAAACCTCCTCTGAGCTAAAAAAATTTTCCTCCCGAAGCCCTATCTGCAAAATTGATGAATTTTATATGGATCCTAGCTAAAAATGCATTTTGAATCCAATTACAACATCCGTTTGGGCTGAAAGTACTCTAAAAAATTGTTGATCCCTTGATTTGAAGAAAAAAGCATAAACAAACTATGGTTTTTCTCTTTGAATCATAGCTTAAAAAATTCTTCAACGAAGTAGTAGCAGGAAGGCTTTGATAGCATGTTGGAGTTGATGAAATCCAACTTTGAAGACACCCAAGATCACCTGCATGCAAAAACTTGTCAAAGGGAAGCCAAGGAGAGAAGAGTGTGGAGCAAGGGAAAAACCCTAAATGGACATGAGAGAGAAATATGCAAATGCAAGAAAAAATGTATTTACAATATGCAAGAAGTGATGTTTTTAAATACAATGAGGGAGAGACCACTTATAAAGGCCTCAAGAAATCTCCTAGAACAAGCTAGAAGATGCTAGGAGATAAGTGTGACAACTAATCATACATCCACATGAGGTGGAAAGTCCTTGAACAAGGTGAGAGGATAAGTATGACTTAGAGAGAAAAAACTCTCGTATTGTCAACAACTTATTACTAACTCTTAGGCTACAACTAATTAATGAATGCATTTACCTAAGTAAGCTTAAGTAAATAGAATAAATAAATAGTAAATTAATTATTTACTCTAACAAAAATTTCTATGATCTTATTTACATTCTCCTACATAGCATGTAGTAACTTCAAATTTCTCATAATTATCAAAATACCTTTCTCCTCAAGACTTTCTCACCACTCCTGGAAGGCTCTCAAAAATGGTTCTAATTGTACACCTCACTCTTCTATGAGTATGGTATTCAAATTTTTTTGGGGTGCTCAAGATCGAGTGGACCAACTACTTTAGCTAGATATCTTTTTAGGATCTCAACCTACCTTCAAAGTGTTCGAAGTTCAACCTCATCTTGCTCCATGTTCTTGAGGACCTCTTTGACCCCCATGGTCATCATAGTTGAGCTGAATCCCATGTACATATTCCCAACTAACCTCCTTCAATTCATAATCCTCAAGACCAAGGCCTTCCGCATCTGTGTCTTCAGGAGGCACAACCACTTGTGCAAACAATTCCTAGTTTTGTGCACTAATGACAAACACCAATGACATTGCCTCGTGTGATTGAGACTCAAGTTTATTTAGAATCTATGTAATGTCACAAATGTCTTCCTCTAAAACATAGAATTGAGGCTTAGTACTCCTCATTATTTCTCTTTGGATCCATCTAGGGATGCATTTTGTTGAGGACCTAGCTCTTGATAATGAAGGGGTATGTTCTACAACTTCCTTCCCTTTGTTGCTCCTACTCAAAGTTGTCTCCTGTTGGGAGATCTCTTCTTCTCTAGTCTAGGTATTACTAGACCCTACAACTTGAACCTTAGTGTCTTTAGAAGGTGCTTGAGAATATTTAATCATTTTCCCCTCCTTAGACACTTCATCAATTTTCATTTGTTCTGGTTCCTCCTCCTATGATGGTTCCTTCTAAACCTACTCTTCTTTTGAACTTTGAGGTGGAGGAGTAATTGATCCCTTATCTACCATCGTAATTTGTGGTGGAGATGTGGGAGTAAGATTAGGACCCTATGTATCTAGTGGCATCTAAATCAAATCTTCTTGTTGAGGTTCACCTATAAGAGTGTCCCTAATCTTATCCACAATCAACTCTATAACCATAGGCATAAAATTGAAATCAAAAATTATAAAAATGTCATCACCCTCATCACTCTGCTCATCCACCCACTATTGTACTTCATCTTTTGAAGAAGAGAGTTCTAAGGATTTTGCCTGGGTGGATGGTGAGATACCTATGGAACTTTTCCTACTTTGTAGTTTAGCAGCTCTAGCTAGCTGAGTTCTTCCATGTAAGGGTACCTATTCCTCTTCCTCTTCTGATTCTTCTTCCTCCTCCTCTTCATCCCCTTCTAGAATGGTTTCAAAAATAGATGGGGAAAGCACCAATATTTTGTTGATCCTTTGCCTCTTTTTTATCTAAATCTTAATCCTCTTCTTCTATTTCTTAGGTATAGAAGGAAAAGCTATCTCTTCTTGCACAGGAGGAATGGAGACTTGTGGAATATCTCCCTCTTTTGGTTTTTTGGGCATAATGGGAGGCAATTGAGGTTCATCCTAGACTTGAGTAGCTCTAGTATCTTCAGACCTTAGTGCATTCTCTTCTTGTTGATGGGGATGTGCTTGTTCTATTTGAATTCTTTGAGGGGTGGTCCTCTTTCTTTTATTCTTTTCCTTCCTTTCAAGAGGGTGATAGTATCCAACCGAGTGATCTACCTAGTATACTATATTTGGCCTGATAGGAGACTAGGCCGCAAAGGTAGGAATTGTTACTTTCTTCCCTCTACCTCTTTCTAGGCAAGAATGTGCATAAAATATTACTATATTAGGTATTGGATGAACTAGAAAAGGTTTCTTGATCCAATCCTTTGTCATTCTAATAACATGCCTTGCTTGATGATCAATATCATCAACCTCCTCCTTGTCAACCTCATCATTCATAATGAGTCTTTCTCCTTTTTGTCTAAGTTGAATAGGGGGTCCAGTAACTCCTTAGATTCTTGTTGCCTTATCTCCTCCAAGATGTTCAACTAGAGAGCCTTCTCTGCTAGATACAATGTTATCCTACAATAGTCCCTTATGTAGACATTGTAGTTGTTTGTTCCATTCATCCAGTGATCCTCCACAACATCCTCATGGTGAAACTCCTTTCATGTCAAACTCTTCACTCTCCCAATATTGTAAAATTTTGGTCAAGGAGAGTTGTATTCTTTGAGAGGATAATTCTCCCATTCCCACTTGAAGGATGGAATATCTTGTTTTTGTTTCACCTGGTATGGTCCAATAACCAAGGGCCATGCCTAGCAAGGTCTTTGTTGTTTCTTTATCTTCTCGTATGCTGACTCAATCTTTTGGACAATCTCCTATAGCACTAGTTTGTCACTTGGATATCTTGGGACCTTCTTAGGATTGATGGAGGCACCAACTATCCATAGGTATGTGAATGTTTTGAACTAGATGAAGTAGGCTCCGAGAACTATAATCTGTGCTTTCGCTTCAACAGATAACCTCTTCCCATTATCTCCATCAATGAATGAAATGATCACAAAAATGAACATATAATTCATGATTCTACACTCCTTTCTCTATGTTGAGAGCTTCTTATTTACCAACTGGGGGTATATGATGTATGGCTAGGCATTACGATCTTGCATACTACCACTCTTGTAAAAATTAGGGTAGTTTGTTGCCCTTGCTACAAGTAGGTATACCATGTAAGAATTCATATAGAAATTTTTCTTATCTTTTACTATCCTCAATTGCTCACACAGGGTTTTACTTAGTGTGGTGGCACAATCCAGTGGTATCTTTGCTACTCTGATGGTCTCAATGAAGTTGACCATGCAAGTGTTGAGGTGGCCTACTATAGGTAAGCCCATGACTCTAATCAAAAGCATGATGAAATATCCAATACCATCCTTCATGTATCCCTGAGTCATATCCACTTTTTCTATTATCTTTCTCCTAAGAGGCTTCTCAATGAGGTATGATGGTTGTATAATGTCTATCGCCTCCTACTGGTGCTCCCTATGCCATCTCTCTATTGCTTTGTATGAGTGTCTAATGAACTAATCTACTTTTGGGAGATGGAATATCCTCTCAATATTATCGAGTCACAAGTCCAACACAACTTCTCCTTTGACACTCTTGACCACTCTCTCTTCAGCAACAAAATGTTGCACCAATGTCAAGATTAGTTCTGCTAACTACACCAATACAAGATGAAAAGCTACACTCACCAATTTGGAACAAATTAGTGAGGATACAAGAGTTGATCTCTTGATGGGCTTATTACAAATTCTAAGAAATTCTCCTATGTCAGTATGTCCCAAATCCATATCTCTAATTTTTTCATGATCATCATGAAATCTTGATTTCGAGGGTACGCCTTGAAGCTTGAACATGATGGGCTTGGGTGCCATTCTGGATGTGGATGCCATTTCAATATTTGATTTGCACAATGTAGAAAAATGTTTACTAGTTCAAAATAATAAAAATTTGAAAATAAAATATAAAAGCCTTAAATTTAATGAAAAATAAACATAAAGAACAAAAATGAGATGCCCAATTTGGGCACTTTTATTTATTATTTTTTTTAAAATCTATTTTCACTCTATTTTATTTATTTTTTATTTTTATTATTCTTTATTATATATATATATATATATATAATTGAAAAAATAAATTGACAAGGGCACATGTAATAGCTTGTGGTTGTCCATGGTGCCAAAAGGTGCGTGATGCAATGTGTGAGCCACGATGCATTTTTTGGGCATGCGACACTAGTTTTCCTTGGGTGCATGACGCTGAGAATTTATTATGGGCATGCAACACTGATTTAAGGTGTTTGGAATCGAATCCTTATGGGCACGTGGTGTTGTCTCAAGGTGACCAACACCGAATCCTTATGGGCGTGTGGGACTATCTGAAGGTGCATAGCATACAATCCTTATGGGCATGTGGCACTGTCTAAAGGAATGTCATGCTAAATGCTTATGGGCACATGATGTTTTGGTTGCAGTGACACATGGTGCTTGTTGAGGGTGTGGTGGCATGTTTCAGAGGGAACACAACACCTTATTATGAGTAGTGTATGGTACCATATTGTGAGCGGTGAAGCGCATGTGCAAAGGCATGGTGCAGTGCATGTAGAGCCTTGTATTGCACGGCCATATGAGTGCAACTAGTGTAAAAACAAATCGTGTGCATGAAGAAGGGCTTTACCTATGTGTGGAGGTGCTCAAACATACAAATTTTTTTGAATGGAATGAGGCTTTTAAATGTGGGGGAAGGGCTTTATAGGCTCACCTACCTCAGGCCTTATGTGATGCCAAAAAAGCTTTAATTTTTAAATTTTTTTTACTTATATATATATATATATATAATTTTTGAATTTTATATTTTTATATCCTTTTCTATTTTCTGATTTTTTGGCTTTTTCATTTTTTAACCTTTTTTTAGATTTTTTTGAATTTTTCAATTTTTTAAAGGATTTTATACTCTAACACTTTTTCCCAAACCTTGAATAGTGAGTTTGGGTATCTAAAAAAAAGTGGGGGGTCCCCATCCCTCATGAGGAATGGGGCCTATGTTATGGGACCACAACAGTACCCAAAAGTGGCAGCCAAAATTCTTTCAACTATTCATAGCCTATGCCAAAATTTTGAAATTTTAGAGGGAAACCACCCAAATTTTGGAAATGTGGGTATTATTATTAAATATTATTATTACATATGATTATGATTATTATTACTAACTATTATTATTATATATGATTATGATTATGATTATTTTTATTATCATATATTAATATTATATTATTATATATAGTAATATATAGTTATTATGGTTATTATTATTAAATACATTATAGTAATATAGATAATTATTATTATAACTAAATATATTATAGTAATATATATGATAATTATTATTATATTATTAAATATATATAGTAATATTATATGATTATTATTATATAGTGTAATACATATGATTATTATTGTTATATAATCTAGTAATATATTATTATTAATAAATATAATATTTTCATGAAATACATCAAAAGGGGTCATAGGTTAACCTATGACCACTTCTGACACATTCTAACCAACCAAATGGGTCCATAGGGGTCTTAAGGCCACTACAGACATATGTTGTCATCATATGCATCGAAAGGAGTTAGTCATAGGGTAACCTATGACCCCTTTTTATGCATTCGAACAAATAAAATAAGTCCCTAAGGGTCCTAGGGCACCTAGGGACATATGTTTTCATGAAATGCCTTAAAAGGGGTCATAGGTTAACCTATGACCCCTTTTGATGCATTTGAACCAACCAAATAGGTCCCTAGGGATTCTATGACCCCTAGGGACATATATTCTCATGAAATGCATCAAAAGGGGGTCATAAGTTATTGTATGACCCCTTTCAAAAAATTTGAAACAACCAAATAGGCCTTTATGTTTCATAGGGACCCTAGGGACATATGTTGTCATAGAATGCATTGAAAGGAATCATAGGTTAACCTATGACCCCTTTTGACACATTCAAACCACCAAAATAGGTCCCTAAATCTCTTAGGGACCCTAGTGACATATGTTGTCATGAAATGCATTCAAAGGGGTCATAGCTTAACTTTTCAACCCTTTTGATGTTGTTAGGGGTCCTAGGGCCCCTAAGGACATATGTTGTCATGAAATTCATTGAAAGGGGTCATAGGTTATTATATGACCCCTTTTGATGCATTCAAAATAACCAAATAATAACCAAATAGGTCCTTAGGGGTCCTAAGACCCCTAGGGACATATGTTGTCATGAAATGTGTCAAAAGTAGTCATATCTTAACTTGTGACCCCTTTCAATGCATTCAAACCAATCACCATATGTTTTCATCAAATGCATTGAAAGGGATCATAAGTTAACCTATTACCTCTTTTGATGTCTCTAGAGGTCCTAGGGCCCCTAGGGACATATGTTGTCATCAAATGTTTTGAAAGGTCTCATAGGTTACCATATGACCACTTTCAATGCATTTGAACCAACCAAATAGGTCCCTACAAGTCCTAGGGCCCCTTGGGACATATGTTGTCAAGAAATACATCGAAAGTGGTCATAGGTTATTATATGACCCCTTTCGACGTATTATAAAAAAATAAATAGGTCCCTAGGGGTACTAGGGCCCCTAGGGACATATGTTAACCTATGACCCCTTTTGACACATTTGAACCAACCAAATAGGTCCCTAGGGGTCCTAGGCCCCTGAGGGACATATGTTGTCATGAAATCCATCAAGAGGGGTCATACATTATTGTGTGACCTCTTTTGATGCAATTGAAGCAACAAAATAGGTCTCTAGGGGTCCTAGGGCCCCTAGGGACATTTATTGTCATTAAATACATTGAAATGGATCATAGGTTATTGTTTGACCTCTTTTTATGCATTCAAATAACCAAATAGTTCCCTAGGGGTCTTCGGGCCCCAAGAAACATATGTTGTCATTAAATGTATCATTCAAACCAAAAAAATAAGTCTTTATGGGTCCAAGGACCCCTAGGGACATATGTTGTCATGAAATGTATCGAAAGGAGCCATAGGTTATCATATGATACATTTTGATGTATTTGAACTAACCAAATAGATTGCTATGGGTCCTAGGGGCCCTAGGAACATATGTTGTCATTGAATGCACTGAAAGGGGTCATAGGTTAATCTATAACCCCTTTTGACACATTTGAACCAACGAAATGAGTCCTTGGGGGTCCTAAGACTCCTAAGGTCATATGTTGTTAGGAAATGCATTGACTGAGCTGATAGTTTAACATATGACCCCTTTCTAGATATTCAAATCAACCAAATAGGTCCTTACGGGTCCTAGGGCCCTTAGGGACATATATTTTCATGAAATACATCAAAAGAGATCATAGGTTAACTTATGACCCCTTCGACACATTCAAACCAACCAAATAGGTCCATAGAGGTCCTAAGGCCCTAAGGGCATATGTTGTCATGAAATGCATCAAAATGTGTCATACATTAACCTATGACACTTTTTGACACTTTTGAACCTACCAAATGGGTCCCTAGGGATCCTATAGACCCTAGGGACACATGTTGTCATTAAATGTGTTGAAAGTGGTCACAACTTAACTTATGACCCCTTTCGACATCCCTAGGAGTGTTAGGGCCCCTAGGAACATATCTTGTTATGAAATGTATGGGAAGGGGTCATAGGTTATCATATGACCCATTTTGACTTATTTCAACCAACAAAATAGGTCCCTAGGGGTCCTAGGGTCCATAGTGACATATGTTGTCATGAAATGGGTCGTAAGAGGTCATAGGCTATAATATGATCCCTTTTGATGCATTCAAAACAACCAAATAGGTCCCTAGGGGTCCTAAGGCCCCTAGGGACATATGTTGTCATTAAATACATCAAGAAGGGTCATAGGTTAACCTATGACCCCTTTCTACACATTTAAACCAAACAAATAGGCCCCTAGGGGTCTTGGGAACCTTAGGGATAAATGTTGTCATGAAATGCATAGAAAGAGGTCATAGGTTATCATGTGACCCCTCTCTATGCATTCCAACCAATCAAATAGGTCCCTAGGATCATAGGTTCCTTAGGGACATACATTGTCATGAAATGCATTAAAAGTGGTAATACATTAACCTATGACTACTTTTGACACATTCCAACCAACCAAATGGGTCCCTAAGAGTCCTAGGGTTCTTAGGGACATATGTTGTTACCAAATGAGTTGAAAGGGGTCATATATTATCATAGGACCCCTTTTAACACATTTGAAACAACCAAATAGGCCGCTATGGGTCCTAGGGTCCCTATGCACATATGTTGTCATGAAATGCATCAAAAAGGGTCATAATTTATCATATGACCACTTTCTATGCATTCAAACTAATCAAATAGGTCCCTAGGGATCCTACAGCCCCTAAGGGCATATGTTGTCATGAAATACATCATTCAATCCAAACAAATAGGCCCTAGGGGATCTAGACACATATTTTTTCATGAAATGCATCGAAAGGCAACAATAGTTATTGAATGACCTCTTTCCATATATTCAAACCAAATAATAGGTCTAGAGGGGTCTTAGGGCTACTAGGAACATATGTTGTCATGAAATGCATTGAATGGGGTATTAGGTTAACCTATGAGACCTTTCAACACATTTGAACCAACCAAATAGGTCTGTAGGGGTCCTAGGGCCCCTAGGGACATATGTTATCATGAAATGCATTTAAAAGGGTCATAGATTATCATATGTCCCATTTCTATGCATTTTAACCAACCAAATAAGTCCCTTGGGGTCCTAGGGCCCCTAGGAATACATTTTGTCATGAAATGCATCATTCAAACCAAATAAATAGGTCCCTAGGGGTGCTAGGGACATATGATATCATGGCATGCATAAAAAGGGGTCACCAATTATCAAATGATCCCTTTTGACACATTTGTGCCAACTAAATAGATCCCTATAGGACCTTGGGGCCCTAGGAACATATGTTTTCATGAAATGCATCGAAAGGGGTCATAGGTTAACCTATGATCCCTTTCAACATACTCAAACTAAACAAATAGTTCCCTAGGGGCCCTAGGGCCCCTAGGGACATATATTGTCATGAAATGCATCGAAAAGAATCATAGGTTAACCTATAACCCCTTTTGACACATTCAAAGAAACCAAATAGGTCCTTAGGGGTACTAAGGCCCCTAAAGACATATGTTGTCAAAAAATGCATTGAAAGGCATCATACAATAACCTATGAACCCTTTCTATGCATGTACACCAACCAAATGGGTCCGTAGGGATTCTTAGGCCCCTAGGGACATATCTTATCATGTAATGCATTAAAAGGGGTCATATGTAAACCTATGACCCCTTTCAATGTCCTTATGGGTCCTAAGGCCCCTAAGAACATATGTTGTCTTGAAATGTGTCAAAAATGGTCATATGTTATTGTATAAGCCATTTCGATGCATTTGAAACAACCAATTAGGTCCTTAGGGGTCATAGGGCTCCTAGGGAAATATGTTGTCATCAAATGTGTCGAAATATGTCATAGGTAATCATATGACCCCTTTTGATGTACTCAAACTATCCCAAAAAGTCCCTAGGGGTCCTAGGGCCCTGAAGGACATATGTTGTCATGAAATGCATCAAAAGGGACCACAGGTTATTGTATGGCACCTTTCAACATATTTGAAAATAATAATTAGGTCTTTAGCAATACTAGGGCCCCTAAGGGCATATGTTGTCATGAAATACCTCAAAATGGGTCATAGGTTAACCTATGACCCCTTTCAATACATTCAAACCAACCAAATATGTCCTTAGGGGTCTTAGGACCCATAAGGACATATCTTATCATGAAATGCATTGAAAGGGGTCATGAGTTATCATATGACCCCTTTTGACACATTCAAAACAACCAAATATGTCCCTATGGTTCCTAGAGCCCCTAAGGACATATCTTGTAATGAAATGGTAGAAAGGGGTATAGGTTATTGCATGAATCCTTTCTATGCATTCAAACTAATCAAATAGGTCCCTAGAGGTCCTTGGGCCCTTAGGGACATATGTTGTCATGAAGTGCATCATTCAAACCAAATAAATAGCTCACTAGTGGTGCAAGGGCCCCTAAGGATATATGTTGTCATGAAATGTGTCAAAAGGGATCATAGGTTATCATATGACCCCTTTCGATGCATTCAAACAAAAATAAATAGGTCCCTAGGGGTGCTAGGGCCCCTAGGGACATATGTTGTAATGAAATGCATTGAAAGGGGTCATAGGTTAACCTATAACCCCTTTTGATGTATTTGAACCAACCAAATAAGCCCATAAGCATCCTAGACTACTTAGGGACATATGTTGTCATGAAATGTATCGAAAGGGGTCATAGGATATTGTGTGACCCCTTTTGATAAATTCAAAACAACCAAATAGGTCCCTAGGGATTCTAGGGCCCCTAGAGACATATGTTGTAATAAAATGCATTGAAAGTGGTCATAGGTTATCATATGACCCCTTTCTACACATTGAAACAAACCAAATAGGTCCCTAGGGGTTCTAGGACCCCTAGAGACATATGTTGTCATGACGCGCATTATTCAAATCAAACAAATATGTCTGTAGGGGTTTAAGGACCCATAGGGACATATGTTGTCATGAAATGATTCGAAAGGGGCCATAGGTTATCGTATCACCCATTTCGATACATTCAAACCAACCAAATAGATCCCTATGGGTCTGAGGGTCCCTAAGAACATGTTTTTTCTTGAAATGCATCAAAATTGGTCATAGGTTAATCTATGACCCCTTTCCACTCATTTGAACCAACCAATTGGGTCCTTAGGTGTCCTAGGTCACCTAGAGACATATGTTGTCATGAAATGCAATGAAAGGGGTCATAAGTTAAAATATGACTCCTTTCCACACATTCAAACAAGCCAAATAGGTCCTTAGGGGTCCTAAGACCCCTAGGGACATATCTTGTCATGAAATACATCAAAAGGGATCATAGGTTAACTTATGACCCCTTTGACACATTCGAACGAACCAAATAAGTCCATAGGAGTCCTAAGACCCTTAAGGACAAATGTCATAATGAAATGTATCAAAACATGTCATACATTAACCAATGACACATTTTGATGCATTTGAACCAGCCAAATGGGTCCCTAAGAATCCTATGGCCCGTAGGGACATATGTTATCATGAAATGTGTCAAAAGGGACATATGTTGTCATGAATTATATCGAAAGGAGTCAATGGTTATTGTATGACACCTTTCAACTGATTCCAACCAACGAAATAGGTCCTTAGGGGTCTTAGGGCCCATAGTGATATGTGTTATCATGAAATGGGTCATAAGGGGGTCATAGGTTATTATATGACCCCTTTCAACTCATTCCAACCTATGACTTCTTTCAACCCATTCAAACCAACAAAATAGGACATATGTTGTCATCAAATGCATTGAAAAGGGTCATAGGTTATCTTATGACTCCTTTTGAAACATTTGAAGCAACCAAATTGGACCCTACGGACATATATTGTCATGAAATATGTCAATAGGGATCATAGGTTTCGACACATTTGAACCAATGAAATATTTCTGTAGGGATCCTAAAGAAGTTAAGGACATATGTTGTCAAGAAATGTTTCATAAGTTAACCTATGAACCCATTCGATGCATTTCAACCAACCAAATGGGTCCCTAACAATTAGAGGGGTCGTAGGGACATATGTTGTCATGTAATGCATTGAAATTTAAACGTTCGTAGGTTTCCTAAGGCCCTTGTGAACATATGTTGTAATGAAATGGTCCAAAATAGTTCATAGGTTATTGTATAACCCCTTTTGAAGCATTTGTACCAACTAAATAGGTTCTTTAGGTTCTTAGGGCCCCTAGGGACATATGTTATTATGAAATGCATCGAAACGAATTGTAGGTAAACCAATGGCCCTTTTCATTATCTTTGAACCAACCAAATAGGTCCTTATGGGTCCTAACACCCCTAGGGACATATGTTATCATTAAATGTGTTGAAAGGGATCATATGTTAACCTATGACAACATTTTACACATTCAAAACAACCAAATAGGTTGTTAGGGGATGTAGGGCCCCTCGAGACATATGTTGTCATAAAATGTGTTGAAAGGGGTCATAGGTTAACCTATGACCCCTTTTGATTCATTTCAACCAACCAAATCAATCTTTAGAGGTTGTAGGGCCCCTAAGGACATATGTTGTAATGAAATCTATAGAAAGGGGTAATAGGTTAACCAATAGCCACTTTCGACCTTCCTAGGGGTCTTGGGACAACTAGGGACATATGTTCTCATTAAATTCATCCAAAGGGGTCATAGGTTATCTTTTGTCCCCTTTTGAAGCATTCTAACTAGCCAAATAGGTCCCTAGTGACATATGTTGTCATGAAATGCATCGAAAGAGATCGTAAGTTTTTTGACATATTTGAACCAACCAAATCAATCCCTAGGGGTCCTAGGGCCCCTAGGGAAATATGTTCTCATTAAATGCATTGAAAGTGGTCATAGGTTAATTTGGGACCCATTTTGATGCATTTGAAATAACCAAATAGGTCCCTAGGGGTCTTAGGGTTCCTAGGGACATATGTTGTCATCAAATTTGGAAAAAGGGATCATAAGTTAACCTATGATGCCTTTCAATGCAATCAAAACAACCAAATAGGTTCCTAGGGGTCTTAGGGCCCCTAAGGACATATGTTTTCATGAAATGCATTGAAAGGGGTCATAGGTTATTATATGAATACTTATGACACATTTGAAACAACTAAATAAGACCCCTAGGGAGACATGCTGTCATAAAATGTGAAAAAATGGATCATATGTTAACCTAGGACCCATTTCGATGCATTTGAAACAACCAAATAGGTCCCTAGGGGTCCTAGAGCCCCTAGTGAGATATATTGTGATGAAATTCATCAAAACCTATGACCCTTTCAAACCAATTGAATCAACCAAATAGATCCCTAAGGGTCCTACAACCCCTAAGGACACATGTTGTCATCAAATGTGATGAAAGGGGTCATAGGTTATCATATGACTCCTTTCGAAAAAAACAAGTAGGACCTCCAGGGACATGTTGTCATGAAATGCATTGAAAGAGGTCATGAAATGTGTTGAAAGTTGTCATAGGTTATCCTATGACCCCTTTCAAAGAATTTGAAACAACCAAATAGGTCCCTCTGATTCTTAGGGCCCCTAGATACATATGATGTGATGAAATGCATCGAAAAGGCTCATAGGCTAATCTATGACCTCTTTTAACACATTTGAACCAACCAAATGGGTCCCTAGGGGTCCTATGTACCCTAGGTAAATATGTTGATAGTAATTGCATTGAAAGGGGTCATCGGTTAACCTATGACCCCTTTCCAAACATTTGAACCTACCAAATAGGTCATTAGGGTCCCTGGGGCCCCTAGGGGACATATGTTGTCACGAAATATGTCAAAAGTGGTCATTGATTAAGTTATTACCCCTTTCTACACATTCAGAGCACCCAAATAGGTCTCTAGGGATTTGAGGGCTCCTAAGGACATATGTTGTCATGAAATGCATCGAAAGGGATTATATGTTAAGCTATGACCCCTTTGAACACATTCAAACCAACGAAATAACTCCTTAGGACATATGTTGTCACAAAATGCATCAAAAGGCATCATACATTAATCTATGAACCCTTTCAATGCATTTGAAACAACCAAATAGGTCCCTAGGGGTTCTATGGCCATTAGGGACATATGTTGTAATGAAATTGATTGAAAGGGATCATAGGTTAACCTATGACCCCTTTAAACACATTCAAACTAACCAAGTAGGTCTATGTTGTCATGAAATGTATTGAAAGGGGCCATAGATTATAGTATGACTACTTTCGACACATTGAAATCAACCAAATAGGACTCCTAGGGACATATGTTGTCATAGAATGCATCAAAATGGATCATAGGTTAACCTTAGACCACTTTTGGTGCATTTGAAACAACCAAATGGGTCCCTAGGGTTCCTAAGGCCTGTAAGGACATATGTTGTCGTGAAATTCATTGAAAAGGGTCATTAGTTGACCTATAATCCCTTTTTGATTCATTTGATTAAACCAAATACATCCCTAAGGGTCCTAAGGCCCTTTAGGACATATGTTGTCATCAAATGCATCAAAATGGGAAATAGGTTATCATATGACTTCTTTCGACACATTCAAAACAACCAAATAGGACTTGTAGGGATATATATTGTCATGAAATGTATTAAAAGGGGTCATGAAATGTGTCAAAAATGGTCATAGGTTATTGTATGACCCCTTTCAATGCATTTAAAACAACCAAATAGTTCCCTAGGGGCCCTAGAGACATATGTTTTAATGAAATATGTTGAAAAATGTCATAGGTTATTCTATGACCCCTTATGGCACATTTGAATGAACCAAATGGGTCCCCAGGGGTCCTAGGTCCCCTAGGGACATGTTGTTATGAAATACATTGAAAAGGGTGGGTCTGTAGGGGTCCCAAGGCCCGTAGAGACATATAATGTCATGAATGCATTAAAAGGGTTCATAAGTTATTGTATGACCCCTTTTGACTCATTTGAAAAAATCAAATAGCTCCCTAGGGGTCCTAGGGCTCCTAGCGACATATGTTGTTATGAAATGCATCAAAAAAGGTCAGAGAGTTTCATATGAATACTTTTTATGCATTCAAACCAATCAAATAGGTCCCTAGGGTTACTAGGGCCCCTATGAACAAACGTTGTCATGAAATGAACCATTCAAACAAAACAAATAGGTCCCTATTGGTTGCAGGGACATATGTTGTCATGAAATGTGTCAAAAGGGGTCATCGATTATCAAAGGACACATTTGAACCAACCAAATATGTCCCTATAGATCTTAGGGCCCCTAGGAACATATGTTGTCATCAAATGCATTGAAAGGGGTCATAGGTTAATCTGTGACCCATTTCAATGCATTTGAACCATCTAAATGAGTCCCTAGGGGACATATATTATCGTGAAATATATTGAAAGAGGTTATAGGTTAACCTATGACCCCTTTTACCACATTTAAACCAACCAAATAGGTCAAAGACATATGTTGTCATTAAATGCATCAAAAGACATCATACATTAACCTATGAACCCTTTCGACAGATTTGAACTAACCAAATGGATCCCCAGGGATCCTAGGACTCCTAAAGAAATTTGTTGTCTTGTAATGCATTGGAAGAGGTCATATGTTAACCTATGACCCCTTTCAATATAGGTAGGGATCCAAGGGCCTCCAGTAACATATGTTTCCATGAAATGTGTTGAAATTGGTCATATGTTATCGAATAACACTTTTCGATACATTCTAAAACACCAAGTAGGTCTGTAGGGGTCCTAGGGACTAGATTGACATGTGTTGTTATGAAATATGTCAAAAAGGGTCATAGGTTATTGTAAGACCCTTTTGCAATACATTCAAAACAACCAAAGACATCCTTAGGGATCCTAGGGTCCCTAGGGATGTGTTATCATGAAATGTATTGAAAGGTGTCATAGGATAACTTATGACCCCTTTTGATGCATTTGAACCAACCAAATAGTCCTTAGGGGTCCTAGATCCCTTAGGGACACATGTTGTCATGAAATGTGTAGAAAGGGGTTGATGGGTTATCATATCACCACTTTCAATGCATTCGAACCAACCAAATAGGTCCCTAAAGTTTATAGGGCCCCTAAAGACATATGTTGTCATGAAATGTGTAGAAATTGGTCATAAGTTAATCTATCACCCCTTTTAACACATTTGAACCAACCAAATGGGTCCCTAGGGGTCATAGGACCTTTAGGGACATATGTTGTCATAAAATGCATCAAGAAGGGGTCATAGGTAAACCAATGCCACTTTTCATCACATTTGAACCAACCAAATAGATCCTTAGGGCTCCTAGGGCCCCTAGGGACATGTTATCATGAAATGTGTTGAAAAGGGTCATAGAGAGGCCCCTAGGGACATATGTTGTCATAAAATGTATCAAAAGGGTTCATAGGTTATTGTATGACCTCTTTCAATGTATTCAAAAGAACCAAATAGGTTTTTAGGTGTCCTAGAGCCCCTAGGGACATATGTTGTTATGAAATGCATCAAAAGGGGTCATAGGTTAACCTATGATGCCTTTCAAAACATTAAAAAAAACTCAATAGGTCCCTACCAAATAAGTCCCTAGGGGTCCAACAACCCCTATGGACATATGTTGTCATCAAATGTAAAGAAAGGGGTCATAGGTTAACCTATGGCCCCTTTAAACACATTCAAACTAACCAAATAGGTTCAAAGGGGTCCTAGGGCCCCTAAGAACATATGTTTTCTTGAAATGCATTGGACATGATCATAGGTATGCCCTTAGGATCATAGGTATGCCCTTAGGAACATGATCAAAAGGGGTCATAGGTTATCGCATGACCCCTTTTAATGCATTCGAAACAACCATAAAGTTCCCTAGGGGCCCCTATGGACATATGTTGTTATGAAATGCATTAAAAGGGGTCGTAGGTAAACCTATGACACCTTTTGACACATTCAAAACATTCAAATAGGTCACTAGGGGTTCTAGGGCCTATAGAGACATATGATGCCATGAAATGCACTGAAAGGGGTCATAGGTTAACCTATGACAGCTTTCGAGATATTAAAACAAACCAAATAGGCCCCTAAAGATCGTAGGTCCCCTAGGGACATATGTTGTTATGAAATGCACTAAAAGGGGTTTAGGTTATCATCTGACACCTTTTAATCCATTCAAAACAACCAAATAGGTCTTTAGGGGTCGTAGGGCCCCTAGGGACATATGTTGTCATGAAATGCTTCATACAAACCAACCAAATAGGTCCCTATGTATCCTAGGTCCCTTACGAACATATGTTTTCAATACATGCATTTAAAGTGGCCATAAATTATCCTATGACCCCTTTTGATGCATTTTAACCAACCAAATAGGTCCCTAAAGGTCTTAGGGCCCCTAAGGACATATGTTGTAATGAAATATGTCGAAAGGGGTCATAGGTTAATCCATGACTATTTTCAATGCATTTGAAACAACCAAATGGGTCCCTAGGGGTCTTACGTCCCTTAGGGACATATGTCATGAAATGGGTTGAAAGTGGTCATAGGTCAATCGATGACCCCTTTCAACACATTTGAACAAACCAAATAGATCCTTAGGGGTCCAAGGGCCCCTAAGGACATATGCTATCATGAAATGCATCAAAAGGGATCATTGGTTAACCTATGACCTATTTCAACACATTCAAACTAACCAAATAGGTCCCTACGGATCCTAGGTACCCTAGGAACATATGTTGTCATAAAATGCATCAAAATGGGTTATAGGTTATTCTATGGCCATTTTCAACACATTTAAACCAGCCAAATGGGTCCCTAGGGGACATATGTTGTCATGAAATATTTCAAGACATTTAAACTAACCAAATAGGTCCCTAGGTGTCTTAGGGCCCCAAGGGACATATGTTGTCATGAAATACATTGATAGAGATCATAGGTTAACCTATGACACCTTTCAAAACATATGTTGTCATGAAATGGTTTGAAAGGTGTCATAATTCAACCTATGAATGGTTTTGATGAATTTGAACCAACCAAATGGGTCCCTAAGAATCTTAGGGCCCCTAGGGACATATGTTGTCATGTAATACATTGAAAGAGGTCATAGGTTAACCTATGACCCCTTTCAACATCCCTAGAGGTTCTAAGGCCCCCAGGAACATATGTTGTCATGAAATGCATCCAAATTGATCATAGGTTATCGTATAAACTCTTTTGATGCTTTCCTACCAATGAAATAGGTCTCTAGGGTTCTTATTCTCCCTAGGGACATATGTTTTCATGAAATACATCAAAATGGATCATAGGTTAACCAAAGACCCCTTTCATCAGCTTTGAATCAACCAAATAGGTCCTTAGGGGTCCTAGGTCCCTTAGGGACATATGTTGCCATGAAGTGCATCAAAAGAGATCATATGTTAACCTATGACACTTTTGAACACATTTGAACCAACCAAATAGGTTCTTAGGGGTTGTAGAGCCCCTAGGGATATTTGTTGTCATGAAATACATTAAAAGGGGTCGTAGGTTAACTTAGGACCCCTTTTATGCATTTGAACTAACCAAATGGGTCCTTAGATCTCCTAGGGCCATTAAGGATATATATTGTCATAAAATTTGTTGAAAAGGGTCATCGATTAACCTATAACCATGTTCGATATCCCTAGGGGTCCTATGATACCTAGGTACATATGTTGTAATGAAATGCATTAAAAGGGGTCATGGGTTAACCTAGGACCCCTTTCAATGCATTTGAAACAACCAAATAGGACCCTAAGAGTCCTAGGGCCCTTATAGACATATGTTGTTGTGAAATTCATCGAACGAGGCCATAGGTTAACCTGTGACCCATTTTGATGCATGCAAACTAACCAAATAGGTCCCTAGGGGTCCTAGGGCTTTGAACAAACCAAATAGGTCCCTAAGGGTCGTAGGGCCCCTCAAGGCATATGTTGTCATGAATCTATGACCCCTTTTGATGCATTTGAACTAACCAAATAGGTCCACAAGGGTCCTATGGCCTCTAAGGATATATGTTGTCATGAAATGCATCAAAATGGATCATATGTTATCATATGACTCCTTTTGACACATTGGAAACAACCAAATATGACCCCTAAGGACATATGTTGTCATGAAATGCATTGAAAGGGGTCACAAAATCTATGAAAAGTGGTCATAAGTTATTTTATGACCTCTTTCGAGGCATTTGAAACAACTAAATAGGTCCCTAGTGGTCTTAGGGCCCCTAGGGACATATGTTGTCACAAAATGAGTCGAATGTTAGAGTAAATTATTAATTATTTATTAATTATTTATTCTATTTACTTAAGCTTACTTAGGTAAATGCATTTCATTTATTAGTTGTAGTCTAGGAGTTTGTTATAAGTTGTTGACAATACGAGAGTTTGTTCTCTCCTAAGTCATACTTATCCTCTCACCTTGTTCAAGGACTTTCCACCTCATGAGGATGTATGCTTAGTTGTCACACTTATCTCCTAGTGTCTTCTAACTTGTTCTAAGAGATTCCTAGAGCTCTTTATATTCAGGCTCCCTCATTGTATTTTCATCATCTCATTTTTTCATATTGTAAATATATATTTTCTTGTGTTGCAATATATTTTTCTCACTCATGTCCATTTAGGGTTTTTCCCTTGCTCCATGCTCTACTCTCCTTGGCATCTCTTTGATAGGTTTTCACATGTAGGTGATCTTGGGTGTCTTCAGAGTTGAATTTTATCAACTCCTACATTAAAATGGGTCATAGGTTAACCTATGACCCCTTTCGATGCATTCAAACAAACAAAATAGGTCCCTAGGGGTCCTAGGAGTCTTAGGGGGATATGTTTTCATAAAATGCATTGAAAGGGATAATACATTAACCTATGATCCCTTTCGACACATTCAAACTAACCAAATAGCTCTGTAAGGGTCTTAGGGCCAATAGGGATATATGTTGTCATGAAATATATCATTCAAACCAAAAAAAATAGGTCCTTAGGTGTCCAAGGACCCCTAGGGACATATATTGTTATGAAATGTATCGAAAGGTGTCACAAGTTAACGTATGACACCTTTCGATGCATTAAAAAAAACTAAATAGGTCCCTAAGGGTACTAGGGATCTTAAGGAGATATGTTGTTATGGAATGCATCAAAAAGGGTCATAGGTTAACCTATGACCCCTTTCGATGCATTTGAACCAACTTAATAGGTCTGTAGGGCTCTTAGGAATGCTAGGGACATATGTTATCATAAAATGTGTTGAAAGGGGTCATAGGTTATCGTATGACCCCTTTTGATGCATTCGAGACAACCAAATAGGTTAATAGGGGTCCTAGGGCCCATACAGACATATGTTGTCATGAAATATGTCATTCTAACCAAACAAATAGGTCCAAGGACCCATTTGGTTGATTTAAATGAATCGAAAGGGGCCATAGATTAACTAATGAGCCCTTTTCACATATTCAAACCAACAAAATATGTCCCTTGGGGTCCTAGGGATACTTGGAACATATCTTACCATGAAATGCATCAAAAGGGGTCATAGGTTATCATATGAACCCTTTTGACACATTCAAACCAACCAAATAGGTCCCTTGGGGTCCTACATTTCCAAGGGATAGATGTTGTCATGAAACACATCAAAAATGGTCAAGAGGTTAACCTAGTGACATATATTATCATGAAATGCATCAAAATGGGTCATAGGTTAACTAATGACCCCTTTTTTCACCTACAAACCAACCAAATAAGTCCTTAGGGGTCCTAAGGATATATGTTGTCATGAAATGTGTTGAAAGGGCTTTTGACGTGTTCAAACCAACCAAATAGGTCTCTAGGGGTCTTAGGGCCCCTAAGAACATATGTTGTCATGAAATTCATTGAAAGGGGTCTAGGTTATTGTATGACCCCTTTCAATGCATTTAAAATAATCAAATAGGTATCTAGGAGTCCTAGGGCCAGTAGGGACATATGTTGTCATGAAATGTGTCAAAATGGGTCATAGGTTAACCTTTGACCCCTTTTTATGGGCCCTTAGGGACATATGTTGTCACAAAATGCATTGAAAGGTGTCATAGGTTATCATATGACCACTTTAGATTCATTCGAACAAACCAAATAGATCAATAGGGATCCTATGATTCCTATTGACATATGTAATAATGAAATGCATCGAAAGGGGTTGTAGGTTATTGTATGACCCCTTTCAACACATTCGAAAAAACCAAATAGGTCAATAGGGGTCCTAGGGCCCCTAGGGACATATGTTGTCATGAAATATAATGAAATGGGTCATAGGTTAACGTATGACCACTTTCAACACATTTGAACCAATCAAATAGGTCCCTAGGAGTCATAGGGCCCCTAGCGACATATGTTTTCATGAAATACATTGAAAGTGTTCATAAATTATCATATAACCCCTTTTGGTGCATTCAAAAGAATCAAATAGGTTCTCAGGGGTCCTAGGGACCCTAGGGACATATGTTGTCATAAAATGCATCAAAAAGGGTTATAGGTTATCATATGACCCCTTTGTACACATTCAAACCAATAAAATAGGTCTCTAGGGATCCTTGGGCCCCTCCAAAAAAATATTGTCATCAAATGTATCATTGAAACTAAATAAATAGTTCCTTAGGGGTTGTAGGGACATATGTTGTGAACAAATTTGTAAAAAGGGGTCATCAATTATTGAATGACCCCTTTTGAGACATTTGAACCTTAGGGCCCCTAAGAACATATGTTGCCATGACATGTGTTAAAATGGTTCATAGGTTAGTCTATGACCCTTTTCAACACATTTGAACCATCCAAATGGGTCCCTAGGGGACATATGTTGTCATGAAATGCCTCGAAAGGAGTCATAGATTAAATTATGATCCCTTTCAACACATTCAAACCATCCAAATAGATCCCTAGGGGTCCTAGAGCCATTAGGGACATATATTATTATGGAATGCATTAAAAGAGATCATATGTTAACCTATAACCACTTTCAACAAATTCAAACCAACCATATAGGTCCATAGGTGTCTTAACACCCCTAAGGAAATATTTTGTCATGAAATGCATTAAAAAACATCATAAGTTAACCTATGAACTCTTTCAATGTATTTGAACCAACTAAATGGGTCCCTAGGGATCCTAGGTTCCCTAGGGACATATATTGTCATGTAATGTATTGAAAGGGGTCATATGTTAACCTATGACCACTTTTAATGTTCCTAGGGGTCCTAGGGCTTCTAAGAACTTTTTTTTTTATAAGATGCATCAAAATGGTTCATAGGTTATTGTATATCCCCTTTTGATTCATTCTAACCACCCAAATAGGTCCTTAGGGGTCCTAGGGTCTAGACTGACATGTGCTATCAGGAAGTGTGTTGAAAGGGGTTATAGGTTATTGTATGACCCCATTTTGACGCATTTGAAACAACCAAATAGGTCCCTAGGGATCCTAGGGTCATATGTAGTCAAGAAATACATTGAAAGGAGTCATACGATAACCTATGACCCATTTCGATGCATTTGAACCAACCAAATAAGTCCCTAGTGCTCCTGGGAACCCTAGGGACACATGTTGTGATAAAATATGTTGAAAGGGGTCATAGGTTATCGTATCACCCCTTTCAATGTATTCGAACCAACCAAATAGGTCCATAGGGGTCCTAGGGTCCCTAAAGACATATGTTGTCATGAAATGCATAGAAAGTATTCATAGCTTAACCTATGACCCTTTTTGATGCATTTGAACTAACCAAATGGGTCCCTAGGGGACTTAGGGCCCTTAGGGACAAATTTTGTCATAAAATGCATCAAAAATGAGTCATAGGTTAACCAATGACCCTTTTCATCACATTTGAACCAACCAAATAGGTCTTTAGGGGTCCTAGAGCCCCTAGGTACATATATTGTCATGAAATGCATTGAAAGTGATCATAAGTAAGCCCCTAGGGACACATGTTGCCATGAAATGCATCAAAAGGAGATCATAGGTTATCGTATGACCTCTTTCAACACATTTTAAATAACCAAATAGGTCACTAGGGGTCCAGGGCCCATAGGGACATATGTTGTCATAAAATGCATCGAACAGTGTCTTAGGTTAACCTAGGACCCCTTTCGACATATTCCCAAAAATCAAATAGGTCCTTAGAAAATAAGTCCCTAAGGGTCCTAGGGTCCCTACAGACATATGTTGTCATCAAATGCATGGAAAAGGGCCATAGATTAAACTTTGGCAGCTTTCAACACATTTGAACCAACCAAATAGGTCCTTAAGGGTCATAGGGTCCTTAAGAAAATATGTTTTCATGAAACACATCGAAAGGGGTCATAGCTAGGCCCTTAGGGACATATGTTTTTGTGAAATGTGTCAAAAAGGGTCATAGCTTATCGTATGATGCCTTTTGATGCATTCAAAACAACCATATAGGTCCCTAGGGGTCCTAGGGCCACTACAGACATATGTTGTCATAAAATGCATTGAAAGGGGTCATATGTCAACCTATGACCCCTTTTGACACATTGGAACTAATCAAATAGGTCCCTAGAGGTCTTAGGGCCTTTAGGGACATACATTTTCATGACGTGTTGAAAGGGGTCATAGGTTAACCTATGATGCCTTTTGACGCATTCAAACCAATCAAATAGGTCTTTAGGGGTCTTAGGGCCCCTAGGCACATATGTTATCATGAAATGCATTGAAAGGGGTCTAGGTTATTGTATGAACCCTTTCAATGTATTTGAAACAAACTAATAAGACTCTAAGGGTCCTAGGGCTACTCGGGACATATGTTGTCACAAAATACATCATTCGAACAAAAAAAATAAGTCCATAGGTATCCTAGGACCCCTAGGGACATATGTTGTCTTGAAATGCATCAAAAGTGGTCATCAGTTATCATATGACCCCTTTCAACGCATTTCAACCAACCAAATAGGTCCCTAGGGGTCTTAGGTCCCCTAAGAAAATATGTTGCCATGAAATGCATCATTTGTACCAACCAAATAGGTCACTAGGGGTCCTACAACCCCTAGGGACATATGTTGTCATGAAATGCTTTAGAAGGGGTCATAGGTTATCATATGACCACTTTCAATGCATTCAAACCAACTAAAAAGGTCCCTGGGGGTCCTAGGTCCCTAAGGGACATATGTTGTTATGAAATGCATTGAAAGGGGTCATAGGGTAACATATGATCCATTTTGACACATTCAAATTGACCAAATGGGTCTATAGGTGCTCGAGGGCCCCTAGAAACATATGTTGTGACGAAATGGGTCAAAAGGGGTCATAGGTTAAAGCAGTCATAAGTTAACCTATGACCACTTGCGATGCATTTGAACTAATGAAATGGGTCCCTATGGGTCCTAGGTCCCCTAAAGAAATATGTTGTCATGAAATGCATAAAAAGGATATAGATTAACCTATTACCCCTTTCGATGTCCCTAGGAGTCCTAGGGAGCCTAGGAACATATCATGTCATTAAATGCATCAAAGTTAGTTATAGGTTATTGTATGATCCCTTTCAATTCATTTGAAATAGCCAAATAGGTCTTTAATTGTTCTAGGGTCCCTAGGGACATATTTTGTCATGAAATGCATCAAAAGGAGTCATAGGTTTTGCCATGACCCATTTCAACACATTCAAAATAACCAAATAGGTCCCTATGGGTCCTAGGACCCCTAGGGATATATGTTATAATTAAATGCATTAAAAGTGGTCATAGGTTAACCTATCACCCCTTTTGATGATTTCAGACCAACCAAATAAGTCCCTAGGGTTCCTAGGGCTCCTAGGGACATATGTTTGTGATGAAATGCATCAAAAGGGGTCATAGGTTAACCTATGACCCCTTTCAATAGATTATAACCAACCAAATATGTCCCTAGGATGTCTAGGGCCCTTAAGGACATATTTTTTCATGAATTGTATCAAAAGGGGTCATAGTTTATCGTATGACCCCTTTTGACACATTTGAAACAACAAAATAGGTCCCTCGGGGTCCTAGTGTTAAATTGTAGTTCTGTCAGATTGATATGATCATAAGATTCATTATAAATGGTAAATCATCATTAGATATATTTTCTTTATACATACATATTATTATATATAATATATATATTACGCATTATATTATATTATATATATATATATGTATATGTATATGTATATATATTATACATATGGTTAGTTATATTAAATATTCTAGCCAACGATGATTAACCATAGAGACATGTCTCCTCTTTCTCATATTTATATGAGAAGCAAATATGCAATTGGAATACATCAATCAAATTGGAAATGTTACTACATTTGTAGAAGCGATCCTAGAAAATCAACATGGTATCAAAGCCTCTTGAAAATGTAAGACAATACATCCTAAATAAGTGACTATCTGATAACTTAAAAAAATTCAAGAGAAATATATGGAAGGATAAAAATAATCCTCAACTTAGATGTTTGAAGGTGGAAGAGATGACATTTCATATGTGATCAGTATTTAAGATAAATTTGTGTGATGATAGAGACTGAAGATTTATCGGGTCAAGCTATAGCATACAAAATAAACTAAACTTTAGAATTGAGAACTTCAATCCTTGAATTGATTTTTATCAAAATTATTTAATTCTAAGGTAAAAATATACCTAAGCCTAAACACACGATTGAAACTTCTCCAATCACTCAGTTTTGGCCTAATCATTTTTTTTCTATTGAAACATTGGATAGCCACTACATAGTTCATTTAATTCAATTCAAATGAATGAGACATAATTCAACTAAACTATATAGGATTTATGAATATTAGAAAATAATTTTTTTAAATACATTAAAAATATTGGAAATGGAGTGGTATTCTACAATTTTCTCAAGGAAACTGAAATGGTAGCCACATTGCTAGAGAACAGATTTTGGTTGGGTTTGAACATTTAAGGCAGTCCATTAGTCTCTTACAAATGACTATAAAAGTATTGGAGAATGTATGTAACCAATTTTGTTATGGAAACTTCAATGATCAATAAAATTGTAACAGTCAAGAGGACTGAAATTCATGCAATAGGCTTACTCGTTCAGCACATCATAAGAAAGTTATGACTTTAATTAAACTATTGAAAGTCTCTCTTTGATAACTAAAACTTGATAGATGAGTTGTAGAGTCATTCAAGTGGCACAATGATACTCAATCAAGTTATTGGCATATTGTGGAAGAGTTTGTATTTTCTTCTACTATTAAGCTAAATAAATGTTTATATTTTCATTTGATAAAAAGAGAAAGTTCAAAATTAGACAAAAGTTATCATATTTTATACAAAACAATATAAGAATGAGTGGGAATTTTACATTGTCAGGGGAATAATATTCAATGTGTCATTCCCACCTAAAACTTCATCAGAAGAGATGTTCTATTCCCAAATATTCTAAGAAGACAAATTTTTGAATCTTCATGTGTAGACATACAACCAGATATTGCGGAGACTCAATCTTATGAAGTAGCTCCAAAGAAGTCTTTGATCTACAATTCATTAGTCTTATGAAGATCAAGTTGAATAATGTAAGGACCTTGAAGCAAATATCAATTACAATCAAGGTTTTGAGTATTCTTGTTTATTAAGAGGGAGTCTAGCACTTCTTCTAGGAAACTTTGGAGCTTGGATTATCTATAACTAGAGGAAGTCTAGAAATACATGGGTGTGACTTCATGGTTTTGATGGGCCTACCTCCATGTACTTAATGAGGAAGTATTGACTTATCACCTAAAGGTTGAAAAAATTAAAATATTTAAAGGGAGTTCAAAATTTTTTATGAGTAAAAAAATGATTTTAATGGGCCTATACCTTGTGAACATCATAAGAAAATGAAAAGATCCTTAAATAACTTGCACGATCATACTCTAGATACCAAGTATGTAAAATTGTTCGATAATATAAGAGTTGGAATTTCACATTATGAAGGGTAAATATAATAAACAATGTTTGAATTCCCACTTGAAACCTGCTTTAGAGAGGAGAGTTAATGATTCGACATTTATGGATTGTCATAGAAAGATAAGTAATTCTTACTCTTGAGTATTATAGTTATCTACTTACTAAAGTCTCTCTCTTCTTGGTTATAAACTTATATGTACTATAAGAGTTAATTGTATTGATCCTTTCTTTTATATCTAAAGATGTTCTTGTAGAAAGAGAAAGTTGGTATGTTTTCTACCAAGATTATTGTGTACGCTCTGGAAGTGAACATTTTTTATGATTAAGATTATGAAGAGGGAATCTGATATTGCTTTAGATTAAGAGGGAGCAAATAAAGAACATGACTCTATCAAATTTGTATTCAAAGGGAGTAGTCCATATCACTTCAGAGGTAAACTTGATATGATTAATGTTTATTTTTTCTTATGCACTTATTGACTAACATCATATGATTGATGGTATGCATACAGTGATAAATCTACTTTTGTAGAAAATGCTCAATGACTTAGTGTAATGTGACCTTGTGATACTAGTGCACTTATCACAAGGATGAGTTAAATTTACCAAGCCCCTTGCAAATTTGAAATTGTGTACTTCAGAGGTAAATTTGGTATGACATTGTTGTAAATTCATTTATTAAATTCTATATTCATGAATATAAAATTCTTTGCTTGCAAGCTTATTTTGTGAAAGTGACGACTTTTCTTGTGAAAGGTGACGACCTTTCTTGTGTTCTAATCCTATTTAAAGTGATGAGTTTATTATAGTTGATCTATCTTCAAACAATGGTTTAATTTAGTGTTATATTTTTTCTTTGGGTTGGATTTTGCTAGGCACATTGATAACTTTCATGGTTCTTTGGGCGATTGTTAGACACCATGAAAATAAATTGTCTTGAAGTTAGGGTTATCCTTGTTCTTTAGGCTAGAGTTTGTTGGACAGATTGATGACCTTAATGGGTCTTTGGGAAATTGTCAGACACCATAACTTATTAGATCACATTTCAAGTGGTGTTTTTCTATCTACTTTAATTTCCCCTTTGCTAAAGAGAGAGTGTTGAGGATTCTAGCCTCATAGTGTATTGAAGTAAATTCAATATGTTAATTTACATATGTGTGTTAATGAATTCATATTGATATGCCATTCTAGGGATATCATAGTGAGATAATATCTCCTTATACTCAAGAACATAGTATGTTCTATATCAATCCTTTCTAAATAAGAGGGAGTGTTAAACTGTAGTTCTGTCAATTTGATATGATCATGAGATTCATTATAAATGGTGAATCATCATTAGATATAGTTTCTTTATACATACATATTATTATATATATAATCTATACTATACATTATATTATATATATAATAATATATATATCATATATATGGTTAGTTATATTAAATATACTAACCAATGATGATTAACTATAGAGACATGTCTCTTTATGAGACATCTCTCCTCTTTCTCATATTTATATGAGAAGCAAATTTGCATTTGGAATACATCAATCAAATTGGTAATGTTACTACATTTGCAGAAATGATCCTAGAAAATCAACACCTAGGGCCCCTAGAGACATATGTTTTCATGAAATGCATCAAAAGGGGTCATAGGTTATCGTATGACCCCTTTCAATGCACTCAAAACATTCAAATAGGTCCCTATTATGACCCCTAGGGACATAGGTTGTCATGAAATGCATTGAAAGGGGTGATAGGTTAACTTATGACCATTTTTTATGTATTCAAACCAACCAAATGGGTCCCTAGGGTTCGTAGGGCCCCTAGGGACATATGTTGTCATGAAATGCATTAAAAGGTGTCATAGGTTAACCTATGAACCTTTTCGACACATTTGAAATAAACAAATAGGTCCCAATAGGTCCTAGGGATCATAGAGAGATATGTTGTCATCGAATGCATCAAAAGGGGTCATAGGTTATTTTATGACCCCTTTCGATGCATTTGAACTAACCAAATAGGTCAGTAGGGGTGCTAAGGCCCCTAAGGACATATGTTGTAATGAAATGTGTCAAAAGGGGTCATAGGTTCTCATATGACCCCTTTCGACACATTCAAACCAACCAAATGGGTCCCTAGGGGTTATAGGGCCCATAAGGACATATATTGTCTTGAAATGCATTGAAAGTGGTGATAAGTTAACTTATAACCTGTTTTGATGCATTTAAACCTAGAAAATAGGTCCCTAAGGGTGTCCTAGGGCACCTAGGTGCATATGTTGTGTTGAATTACATCGAAAGGGCTCATAGGTTAACCTATGCCCCCTTTTGATGCCTTCGAACTAGCCAAATGGATCCCTAGGGGTCTTATGGACCCTAAATACATATGTTGTCATGAAATGCATCAAAAAGGGTCATAAGTTAACTTATGGCCCCTTTTGATGCATTCAAACCAACCAAATAGGACCCTAGGGGTCCTAGGGTCCCTAGGTGCATTTGTTGTCATGAATTACATCAAAATGGGTGATATGTTAGCCTATGACTCCTTTCGAGGCTTTGTAGTGGACCAAATGGATCCCTATGGGTCTTATGGAGCTTAGGGACATATGTTGTCATCAAATGCATTGAAAATAGTCATACATTAACCTATGACCCCATTTTGATGTCCCTAGGGATTTGAGGGTCCCTAGGGACATATGTTGTCATGAAATGCATCGATATGGGTCATAGGTTATTGTATGATCCATTTTGATGCATTCAAAACAACCAAATAGGTCCCTAGGGGTCTGAGGGATCCTAGGGACATATGTTGTCATGAAATGTGTCAAAAGTCATAATATTTTATTGTATAAACCTTTTTGACACATTTGAAACATCCAAATAGGTCCCTAGGGTTCCTAGTGCTCATAGGGACATATGTTGTAATGAAATATGTTGAAAGGGTCATAGGCTTGCGATTCATTCAAACCAACCTAATAGGTCCATAGGGGTCCTTGGGCCCATAGGGACATATAATGTCATGTAATGTATTGAAAGGTGTCATAGGTTAACCTATGACCCCTTTCAATGCATTCAAACCAACCAAATAGGTCCCTAAGGGTCCTAGGGCACTTAGGGACATATGTTGTCATGAAATGAGTTGAAAGGGATCATAGGTTAACCTATGACTCCTTTCGACGCATTCACACTAATCAAATTTCATAAGCAGACACAGTGTTGCAATCTATAGATGTTTTGAGAAACTAATTGATGAGTTTTTGTTTATATCGGTGAAACTATGGAGGAATTTCAGCAAGAAATCTACAAACTTGTAGAGAGATTACTAGAGATAATAAGATTGAACTTGGGGCTAGATAAGAGTTACATAGGTGAGGTATTTATAGGAGGAGAGAAGCCATTTTTTGGGACCAAGGTGATTCAATATCCACCATGTTCAAGACCAGATATGATAGATGGTCTGAGAGCTCATAGAGGATTCAGGTGGCCTCATTCTTCTCTTCCAAGATGATGAGGTCCTCGAGCTTCAAAAATTAAACAGCCTCTGATGACACACACTCACTATACAATTCTAATTAAACAAAACATTTAAATCTTCTATAACTCAAATGCAAATGGATACTAGATCTGCCAGTAAACCTCATTTGAAGTCAATTTCTAATCCACTATTCAGTCAGCCCAAATCAATCACCAATTATAGATAATGTCCTTGAACAATTAATATGGACATGAGATTTCCAACATGCAATCTCAGCTAGAACAATTCACATTGAAATTCTTATTCATCGGACTTGTCATCAATGCCCATATGTAACTATTAAAAAATGGAGCCTCTACAATGGTAACCTATTTTAAAACTCAACTATACAATTTTTTAAATTTAGAATGCGTTTTCTAAATATAAGATCCTATTTTAAAATTCAATGATACAATTTTTTAAATTCAGTAATGCATTTCCTAAATATCAATTTTCTCTTGTCTACTTAATAATAATAGTAAAAATGATAATAATATAATATAATAATCATATATATTAATATATTATATTTATAGGTCATAATAATCATATATTACTATAGTATATTTAATAATAATAATCATCATAATAATAATATTCATAATAATAATTATATACAAATATTATATTTAGTAAAATACTAATATATAATAACATTTGTACAAATTTGTTCACATTGCCCACACTTTCCAAATTTTGACTTCCCTCCAAAATTTGGGCATCCATTTCAAATACCCGATATCATATCCGATATTTGATTTGGGATCAGATACTTGATATGGATTGGGTACCTAAAATATGGGCATGCTTTTTCTAAAATATTCTCTATCACTGCAGACCCAACAATCACATTTTTTGGAGGCCATTTTCATGGATTTGGAGAAAAATGATTTCTTGGGGCTCATATGATTGAAAAAGGTTTTATAATGTATGATTAGGTGTCCAATATTGTTTTCTGAATGGGGAATAGTAGTTTTCAGAAAGATAAACGTAAAAGGAAGGTATCGAATGAAGATATTATAGCATATATGGAAAGGGACAAGGTAAATTACCAAAGGAAGAGAAAAGGTATATTAAATATGAGTCAAATTGATGATGTATTGATCGAAGGTGAAATCTTAGAGTCAAATAATGAATACTTATAGTTGGGGAATGAAAATGTACCAATTGATAATGATAATGTTAGGATTGAAAATTTAGAGAATGAATATTTGGTGAATGAAATTTTACCAGTTCATAATGTAAATTGCATGATTGACCATGTTGAAAATGACAATGCACGGGAATGTTACATATATCCTAATTATAATTGACATGAAGGTTCTAGAATACCAAAATGGACAATTGAAATTGATGAAATGATTATTACCAATTTAGAAGGGAAAAAATTAGAAAGGACCATTTGGTTATGGGCTTCAAGACTATATAAGATGTTTTTTTGACACCAAGACAGTGGTGCAACAATGTCAAAATTTTATGTACTTATTAAAGATGCAAAATGTGAGACCTATGCTTTCCAAATTGAAGATTCATGTCAATAAAAAAAAATAGAAAGAAATGCCATTATTGTGAAGAATCTTTTACTTCTCTAAATAGCATTGGGAAAAATAGGAGGGAGAAAGATAAGAAAACTAATCGAAGGGTTATTACAACCTCTTTGGTAAGCCATCATTTGAGAAAGGGTAGATATATGAGACAAACTTCTATTGAGTTAAACCTAAATTGTACTTCTTTGAGAAGAGAACTTAGTAGACAAGAGAGAATTGATAATCCTCTTAAAAATGAAACATGGGCTTTTGGTGGAAGACTTCAATATTTTGATAAGAAACTATTTGATGATGTAAAGGAAGTAATTATATAGTTTTGACACTCTAGCTCAAGAGTATCACGCAATGCTAAAGACGTGTTAAAGTTGAGAATTGACATCAAAGACCACACACCACATCCTAAACATTATTTGGAAGTAAGTAATATTATTTTGTTCAAACAATTTAGAGAGAGTCATCCAAGATTGCATATATCACAAAGGGTTTTGAATCTTTGAAGCCATTTTATTGTGTGCCACTTAATATTAAAAATAGATGTTGTTGCAAATATCATGTCAAATTTTCTATGCACCATGAACTATTACAATCCATGTGTTCTACTTTGCATAGTAAATAAATGTTGGAGAATTATGGTGCTAGTTGGATTCCAAAATCATCAAGAGAATTGCTAGATCAATTTTAATGTCATAGACTTAATTGTTGTTTCTTTTATAGAAATACTTGTTTAAATGAGAAGTGTTCAAAATGTGGTGGCTTACCCAAGTTTGACACATTTTTCCATGAGGGGTGTGAACAAGATCTTGTGAAGAAAATAGTAAGAAAAATGGTATATGAAATGGTGAAATACATATTGAAGAGTGGGGATCAGAGCTCTAGATGTGAATTGGTTTCAAAATAAATCACTATGGCTAGTTTTATTTTAGATTTCAAGATAAATATTTTCTAAAAATATGTAAGAAATAGTCATAGGTCTTAGTGGTTGGATCAACAATTTAGAATGTGTAAGGAGACTTTCCCATTGGAACTATTATATCCATTGTTGACTTTATTGAGAACTACACATTGTAGCCTCAAAATGAGACACAATCTCAATGTTACAACTCCATTCAGATTGTTATTTTTGTCTACATAACATATAGACATGTCCATGATAGTGTAGAAGATAATTGGAAGATTATTAGAGAGTACCATTTTTATATAAGTGATGATAGATCTCGTTCTCATGAGTTTGTGCAAGATTGTTTCAAGAATTATTTTGATTTTTTATAGGACCATGACATTACTTTGGATAAACATATCATTTGGTTGGATAGTTGTATAGGTCAATTCAGGAATGATCACATGTTTTATTGGTTGTGTAGGATGCACATAGAGAGTGGGGTGCCTCATATTTGGAGTTTTTTTGAGTTTGATCATGGGAAAGGGGAACATGATGGAGCAAGGGCATGTGTAAAGAGAGCTCTAGTTAAGGAGCAATTGAAGATTTTAGGAGTAGAGCTTATTGATGCTCATAGCATTGTTGATTGGTGTAGTTCAACATTATCATGGGGGTGGACTCCTAATTTAGTAGTATGCAGGTTCTTTTGGTTGGTTAAGGAAGAGTCCATAGGTGATATATTATATTTTGCTATAGTGAAAGACTCATAAAAAATGCATTCATTCTAGAGATTTTTACATGGACCATTTGGACATGATAAATAGCTTGCATTTTTCCTAGTTGTTTCCAATGGGATTGGGATCTCTATGAGTCAAGTGAGTGGGTGGACACATGGGCTCCACATTATACTACTCCATTTTCTATCATACCCTCTATCAAAAATGATCACATGGAAAGTTCAATTAAGCATAACCATCTATTAGATCTTCTTCAGATAAGAAATTAGATTATTGGTTAGCACATTGTGTAAGAGGTAAACAAAAGCTTGCGCAACTAATCACAGATGATGATGGATTCACATATCCTACCGGTTCAGTGGTTATTGCTAGAAGATGGCTATGAAAATACATGCTTAGAAGGAATGGAACTCCTACATTCAAAGACTATCAGAAGCACACAAAAATTCTCATATATCCGCATTTTATTATATTAAAAAATATGAAGTTGTTGAAGCATCAAGGAAGACCAAAAGTAAAATAACTTATTACTTTTACTAATGTTGATCATGAAGTCCTATTGGAGACCCTAAAACATAGAGAGGACTGTACTAGAACACTTGACTAGGTATATTTATATCTTATGTTATTTTGTTCATAACAATTTGGTGAATTGATGTTTTTCTTGTTTAATACAATAAGTTACTAATATTTTTTATGATATCAAAATGTAGGTCCATCATGAAGAGTATCCATGCATGAAGATAAAGAACTAAATGAGGAGCAAAATGAATAAAATTCTATTCTATTTTTGACACTATAGCTTTTGACACTACTTTTTCTGACACTACAAATTTTGACACTACTATTTTTGACACTATGATTTTTGGTAGTTTTGTATTGGTGTAATAATGATGAAACACTTGAGATATTATAAATGTAAATTTTTTGTTTTATTGTAAGAAACAAAGATGACTTTGCTTAATGCAATTTATGTGGAGGGACCTAAAAAATGATGATTTTAATACATACTAACACCAAGCTTGCACTGTGCCCAATGCCAAAAGCTTGAGAGGTAAAAGATAATGTTTTTATTTAATACTAACCCTAGTGACACCCTTTTTCTAGCCTTGGAGAGCCTCCATCATTTGTGGCCACCCTGTATCAAAGAGTCTCAAAGGTGCTTTAAGTGTATTTTGAGGTCGATCTTCCAAGGGTCATAACTCAAAGCTCGTGAGGGCTATCAATGAAATGTAGAATGCTATAGGATGGTCATGTCGAGGCATAAAATAATTTATCTCATTTTCAAGAGATCACATTTCATTTGTATTTGACACAGTGATCTCACTCGATGTCAAAACTCATAATGTGCCTCAATTCATAGGTGTATCATAGTGTAACTTTCAAACTGGTGATCTTGGCATCAAACCATCAGACCATTTTCTCTATATGGGTGGATGAAACCTATTGAAACCCTTGTTCTAGTTACAAAGAGCCTCCATCATTCATGGCCACCCCATATTTAAGAGTCTCAAAGGTGCTCTAAGTATGTTTCAAGGTCGATCTTCCAAGGGTCGTAACTCAAAACTTGTGAGGGCTATTGATGAAATATTGAATGCTACAAGATGGTCATGTCGAGGCCTTAAATAATTATCTCATTTTTGAGAGATCACATTCTATTTGGATTTGGTACACCGATCTCACTTGATACCAAAACTCATAGTGTGCCTAAGTTCATAGGTACATCAGAGCATAACTTTAAAACTACTGATCTTGGCATCAAATCATCAATACCATTAGCTCTAGATGGGTGGTTAAACCCTAGTGATAACCTTGTTTTAGCTATCGAGAGCCTTCATCATTTGTGGACACCTTGTACCAAAGAGTCTCCAAGGTGCTCTAAGTGTGGTTTAAGGTAGATCTTCTGAGGGTCATAACTCAGAGCTCATAAAAACTATTGATGAAATGTCAAATGCTACATGATAGTCATATTGAGGCCTAAAATAACATATCTCATCTTTGAGAGATCACATTTTGTTTGCATTTGGCACAACGATCTTGCTTGATGCTAAAACTTGTAGTGTGCCTCAATTCATAGGTGCATCACAATGTAAATTTGAAACCAATGATCTTGGTATCGATTCCTCAACACTGTTAGCTCTAGATGGGTAGGTGAACCCTAGTGACACTCTTCTTTTATCTATGGAGAGCCTCCATCATTCATGGCCACCTCATAGAAAAGAGTCTCCAAGGTGCTCTAAGTACATTTCAAGGTCTATATTTTGAGGGTCATAACTAAGAGCTCATGAGGGCTATCAATGAAATTTTTAATACTAAAAGATGGTCATGTTGAGGCATAAAATATAGCATCTCATTTTTGAGAGATCACATTTTGTTTGGATTCAGTACATCAATCTCACTCGATGCCAAAACTCACAATGTGCCCCAGTTCATAGCTGCATCAAATCATAACTTTGAAACCACTAATCTTGGCATAAAATCATTAGCAACATTAGCTCTAGATGGGAGGGTGAAATCCTCCAACATTCATGAATACCCCATATCGAAGAGTCTCCAAGGTTCTATAAGTGCATTTCAAGGTTGATCTTTTGAGGGTCATAACTTAGTGCTCATGAGGGCTATCAATGAAATGTCAAATGCTACAGGATGTCCATGTTAAGGCCTAAAATAACCTATCTCATTTTTGAGAGATCACATTTTATTTGGATTTAGCACAACAATCTCGCTCAATGCCAAAACTCACAATGTACCTTAGTTCATAGCTGCATCACAACGTAGCTTTGAAACCACTAATCTTGGCATTGAATCATCAATTCCATTAGCTCCAGATGGGTAGGTGAACCCTAGTGAAACAATATTTTTGGTTGTGAAGAGCCTTCATCTTTCATGACCACCCTATACCGAAGAGTCTCCAAGGTGCACTAAGTGTGTTTGTATGTTGATCTTTTGAGAGTCATAACATAGAGCTCATGTGTTCTATCAATAAAAAATTGAATACTATAGTACAAAAATTTTGAGACCTAAAATAACCTATCTCATTTTTGAGAGATCACATTCTATTTGGATTCAGCACAATGATCTCACTCAATGCCAAAAATCCAAGTATGCCTCAGTTCATAGGTGCATCATAACATAACTTTGAAACCACTGATCTTGGAACCAAATCATCAGTGCCATTAGCTCCAAATGGATAGATAAACCCTATTATCATCCCTTTTCTAGCTATAGAGAACCTCCATCATTTGCATCCACCCCATACTAAAGAGTCTCCAAGGTTCTCTAAGCACATTTCAAGGTCAATCTTCCAAGGGTCATAACTTGGAGCTTGTGGAGCTATCAATGAAACATTTAATGCTATAGGATGGTCATTCTGAGGGCCACAATAACCTATCTCATTTCCATGGTGGTCTAAGTGTGTTTGGTCAGGTGAACCATAGTGACATCTTAAGGGATTGTAGAGATTATTTCAAATTAAACATTTATGATAGCATTTCAAATTAAACATTGCATAAAAATTTAATAATAAAGGTTGTTATAATGTTATTCAAAAATTATTGCATTTGAATTAAATATAAAAAACATGATCAAAATGATTGATATTCCATAAACATGAACAATACACATGATCCACAATAAATGGAACAATACTATACTAAATTAATATGCATATCATTGTGCACACAAATGAAAAAAATATATATCAAAATACATGTATCCATAGACAAATTACACAAATATATATCAAAGTTCATGTATCCATAGACAAATTATGTAAATATATATCAAAATACATAAATCCATATACAAAATGTGGTTGATCATGCCATCAGAATGTGTATAATATCAATCTTTCTATATACAATGTGGCATATGCCATGTCAAAATGTCTCATGATGCATAATATAACAGCTATACTATCCTATGCTACTAGTGGATGATCAAAATGTATCCTCCTCGCTACACTAAGTTGATCAGATGCCTCCTAGGTAAACAAAAAAGGAAAACCCAAAGTTAGACTACTAAATTTATATGATTCTATGTATCTAACATTGAATTAATCAAATGCATAATGATCCTTTTTTTTAATGAAGATTTATAGTATTAAAATTTCATATAAATACCTCTCACGTCAACCTCTTGCACTAGTCAAGAGTCCTCTCACATGTCCTCGACAATGCTTGAACCTCGTTGATTATGGACTATGTATGTTCAGGTATGTTTTTCAGATGTATCTACAACTTAAACTATAACATTATAATTCATAGCATGTTAAATTTATAACATATAATCAAGAATTCAAACTACAACTTACATGTGTTGACTCCACCTTTGGATATAATGGTTGTGTCAACAAAGATACAAAGCTCTGGTCTCCAACCTCCTATATACTAGGTGTTTCCTATTAGATACAAAATACTAGTTGTTAATATCTTGAAAATCAGTTTTGAATTTATTTATGAAAATAAGGAAGATAAAAAAATATTTGTGATACTTATACATATGATGGGACTCTCACTATGAATGGAAATGCCAAAGGCTATACAATGTGGAATCTACCTAGACTCATCACAAGTTACCACACCATATACAATAAAGAATGTAATTAAATTTCATTACCATAAACATTTTACAAGAATGCATCAATATTTAATCACTTTAAAAGTACCTAATTACCTTTCCATTTTCAATGGGTCATGCCTCATCCCCCGCACTCTATCCCCCACTAACAAGTGATACCTGTAAGAGAAAAGAAAGATTAGAAACCATATATGCTCCAAAATAAAATGAAAAAAATAATGAGGACACAACATAATATATCATAGATATCTCAAGGCAAAATGAATAGCCAAGAGCATGACATTATCAACCTATCTGAGCTCATGCTTAGTCATCAACTAAACATGAATGAAGATCACATACATGTATAAGTCAATATGGGTTAAAAATTAAAATTACTCTATTATAAAGATTAACTTTAAATTGCATATGTTGTAACAAAAAAATGTATACACATACTGATATAGAAGGATTCCATGCCTCTACATGCCCCTCCTCTCTCATATTAGGTTGTGCAACCTTTGTACATGCATATGGTGTATCATTCTTAAATACAAACTAATACTCAAGAAGATCACCTATGGGACCCAGATAAATATTCTTTCACATTATGCAAGTATGGGGCACAAAAATGTGATGAGCTCGTCGATGATGAACTTGTGCCAACATCATCAACACGGTGAGGCAACACTAACCTAGCCTAGGATATCAATAGGCTACTAAATATATAGATCACTCTAATAGTATGAGAGCTAACCTCTAAAATGATATCAAAATGCTACACTAGATGAGGGGGTGAGGCATCATTATGGGGGACAAAAGTGCAATCTTTCTTCTGCTAAGAAAAGGGTCTATCCTAAGGAGCTCCTCCTCCTAAACCAATGTTGGGCCTGATGCTCCAACAGTTTAGCTTGAGGCCCAACACAAATTTTCCATACAACTTTATAATGAAAGAAAATGAAACTTCTAAATTTTTATTTGGAGGGATGTCAAAAATCATTCACCAAAAATCCCAAAAGTTTGCTAGTTTGGGCTTTGTGTGTTCTACTTGTTTACCGATTTGTGGGTCTGCAAAAAGGCTAACCATATCATCTTTAGTTATATTTAGGAATGCAAACTCATCATATTCTAACCCATCATCAAACATGACATGCATTTGGTCATGCCAGTAAAGAGTAGCATTTTGGTCATTGGTAAGTATTTCAATATGATCCACTATGCATGGATAACACAGGAGCCAATGTGGGTATAGTGTTATATGTGATTTGCAAAACCCTTAGTTCGATGAGATTTTCAAATATCAAATCTTCAATTCAAGGAGGCTTTTGATGGTTTAGGGGATCATTTGGTGGATAGTTTTCAAGGGGTATTGGATCATTTGGTGGAGATTTATGAGGAACATTTTTACCTACCTTAGTATCATCATTTGGGTTAGCCATACCTATTAATTTGCAAAACATAATTTCTATTAAAAGAAACTTAAATATTAACAATTTCTATTACAAAAACCAAAATTTTAAAAACATTAATTTAAAATAACTAATTTATAATAATATTCATTTGAAACATTAAAAAAGACAAAAAAAAATTACCCTTATTATATACCCATTTTGAAATCCAATACCCAAATGGAAGTCAACACTCAAGCCAAAAAAATGCAATTAAAAAGTTCTCTTGGGATTTTTAAAAAAAAATCTATGTTATAGGTTTTGAGTATCCAATTGGATACCTAAAAAGGCTTGCTCCTAAATTTTTAGCTTTGGTATCAGGATGTGTTGAAAAAAGTCAGAGTGGATTTTGAAATTCTTTTAGATGTTTTCAAATTCCATCTTTTTCACATTGCCACTTTTTGGCACACCATGACCTTGCACATAGCCATCTAACTCTACAAAATTTCAACACACTTCAAATGCCTTTAGTTTAATTTTCCTTGACTATTCAAATATTGCAAAGTTGATGATCAGCATACAAAACAAACTCCTTAGGAAGAAAATAGTGTCTGCACTTCTTCAATGCTTGAATTATAGAATAAAATTCTTGATTATAAACATAATATTTTCTTTTTGCATCATTCAACTTCTCACTAAAATAAGCAATAGGTCTACCTTCTTTTCTCAAAACAACTCTTATTGTGGTACTACTAACATCACAGTCTACCTTAAATACCTTGTTAAAATTAGGAAGGCTACTTGGTAACTTTCTATTTCAATAGATTAAAACTCTTATTTTCTCCTATAGTCCACTTAAATTCTTTCCTATCCCCTCTCATGGTTTAAGTCAAGGGTCCACAAATGCTACTAAAGCCTCTTATGAACTTTCTATAAAAACTAGCCACTCCATGAAAATATCTTACCTCTCTTGAACTCTTTGGAATAGGTCATTCTAGGATAACCTCCACTTTCTTTAGGTCCATTTTCAAACCTTTTGTTAAGACTACAAATCCCAAGAAAACTAACTCCTTTACAAAACTTCATTTCTTTAGGTTTATGAATAACTTTTCTTCACTCAACTTATCAAACAACTTGGGAATATGGATCAAATGCTCCTCCAATGTCTTATTAAAGATCAAAATATCATCTAGGTAAAAAATGACAAACTTACCCAAAAAATCCTTCAGTATCTCATTCATGAACCACATGAAAGTGCTTAGTGCATTAGTTTTCCCAAAAGGCATGACTAACCACTCATAGAGTCCTTCTTTTGTCTTGAATGAAGTCTTCCACTCATCACCTTCTCTAATACAAATCTGATGGTACCCAATATTCAGATCTATCTTTGTAAATAACTCAACCCAACACAAATAACCCATAATATCATCCATCCTTGGTAATGGAAATCTATACATGTTTGTGATCTTGTTGATAGTGCAAGAATCTATGCATAACCTCCATTCTTCATTCTTCTTTGGTTCTAATATAGCTGGTACAACACATCGACTCAAATTTTGTCAAATCAACCCATTCTGCAACAACTCATGAAATTGCATGTTCAACTCTTCAATTTCTATTGGTGTCATTCTATGTACTTCTTTTTTTTGGAAAACTGTCTCCTAGAACCAAATCCATTAGGTACATTATTTTGTACAATATCAAAAAAATCTCCTACAATATCTGCAACTTCAGTAAGCACCTTCTCTACTTCTTTACTATGTTTTGGAATTATAGAAAAATACATATGCTAACACTTCATACCTTTTAGAAACTCTTTTCCATCAACAAAACATATTCTAGCAGCACTACATACCTTTTCTTCTTCATCCTTCAATAGCTTCAACTTATTCTTTACTCTTTCCTTGGTCAAAGTGTAGGTATTTGCTTGCCCATCATACACATCATGAATGTCAAACTACCATGGCCTACCCAACAACATATGACATATGTCCATAAGTATGATATAAAAAAGTACCTCATCATGGTAACTTTTGATTTTGAACTTCACTAAGCACTGCTCATCGACCATGAACTTGTGGTCATCTTGCACCCCAGTAATACAGTTGATGCAGGAGCATCCAGAGGTATAAGGGCAATCCTGTGTCACCCAAAAAAAATATACTTAGCCTTAGTTTCTGTTTCATGTCTTTACATTTTTGGATACCCATTTGGCTCAAATAAAGGTTTCAACTCTCATAGTTCAACTATCAGTGCGTTTGAAAATCCCAAAAAAATAGGAGCATGTATTTGGGCCATCATTTCGGTAAACTAGAAGGTGTGAATTGGCCAGATGAATGTAATCATGATTTAGAGCATTCCAGAAAAAAAATCAGGTCAATAGGTCCCACGGTTTGAAAGTTATTGCAGTTTTTTGGGTTTTGGAGACCTCCTAAGAATGCTTCAAAGTCAGGTTTGGGGCATTAAATGACCCCAAAAAGGGTCAAAAAATGGGGGATGAGCAAAGATTTTCCATAGGGCTATAGAGCACTTTGAGAGCTTTCCAAAAATGTAAACTGTTCGTCAATCGAAGCTATGGTTCAAAAGTTATGCCTCTCGGAAGTTCGGTTACCATTTTTGGATTCTTCTAGATTTGCAGCAACTTCTAACGCAGCTTTTGAAACCTTCTATTTCATTGGTGGATGCCTACTAACACTTTATAGAATGTACTCCTAGTCCTTAACCCTCCGGAGTCTATTTAAGGAGATTTCTGGCATTGTAAAAGGCAGTTCGGAGTGGAGTTTGAGAGGAGGTACTAAAAGGAGAAATATTCTCCAAATTTATGCTATTGTAAGCCCTTAGGGCATGTTCTGAAGTTTATTTTCTATGTACTATTTGTACTAGCTTATTTTCTCAGTTAATATAATTTCGCTTTTCTGTTGTGTCCATTTTGTATTTGGGTTGTGTCCCCATCAATAGTATAGATGATTCAACTTTATGACCATTATTTCTAACACTAGATTTCTAGTATTTCCACTATCAATGATCACATCACAAAACTTATCTTCACATCTACACCTAGTGTGAAACAAGCTCTTTCTTTGATCAATTTCATTCTCACCACTCAATAGGACTCTTCTTTTAACTAGGACTTCTCCTCTTTCAACATCTTCAGAATGTGATGATCTGACATATTTGTCAACATGTGTAACTCTGGCCTAGCCTTCTATTCTTTGACTTGTCCTTCCTTATCACTTAGAATATTCAAATTCTCTATAGTGTTCTTCTCCATAGTGAAAAAATTTCCCATGGAAGCCTGCTCTTCCATATATTTGTCCTTTACCTACTCCTTTCTAATCCCTATTATTCTAATCATAGAAATGATTTGAATTTCTTCCCTTTTGGTTTTGACTATTACTCCCAACCTCATCCTTGTTCTTTTGATTATCATTATGACCTCCATAAGATTATCCACTAGATTATCCACCATCACCTCTTCCACTATTCTTGTAGTCAAACTTCTTTCTTGGTTTTTCCTCAAATCTTAGCAAAAACTAGTATGTCTCCTCAATCTTGTTCATTTGAACTAGACACAACTCATCCTAAATATTTGGCCTTAACCCATTAAGATAATGGGCCACTTTCTCCTTATCAACTTCTACATGGTTAGTTCTAATGAGAACTCGGTAGAACTCTTTAGTATACTCTTGAACAAATTTTCCTACTCGCTTCAACCCTTGTATCTTCATCAATGGATCAAGTTCATAATCCATGAGAAACAATTGTTGCTTCAGTTTAGGTAGTAATCCATCCCATTTGGTGATTTTGTCCTTTCCCTTTGCATTTCACTCCAACTAAACCTCCTGCCACTAGATCTTTGTGCATCCCTTTAGTTTCACCTTAGTAAACTTGACCCTATCAAGATCCTTAATATCTTCATATTTAAAGTACTCATTTAGTTCATTGATCCAATTGATCAGCTCCTCTGGGTTAAGATTTCCCAAAAATGTGGAAACCTCAAACTCAAGTCTTTTTTAATCTTGGAGATGGCCTTAAAAAGCCTCTCTTCCTCTGGGTTTAGAATTGTCTCTACTTCCACATTTTCTTCTACTTCATCCTCATTGTCACTTTCATCTCTTATGGGAAGATTTATTTGTCTACACATTTTTTGTTCCAATACTTGTATTTGTCTTTGGAGGGCTTCAAAACCCTCATGTTTAACACCAACATATTTTCCAGCACACTCTCTTCGTGGAGGCATTTTCACGCTTCTACTAAAACCCTAGTGCAAACTACCTCACCATCAGAGATTTGTCCACATAGTCAAGAACTCTAGCTCTGATCACTTGATGAAGGGTGCTCCCCTTAATACCATTAACCATAATAGAAATAAAGAAACAACAAAAAATGTAAGAAAAAAATGGACTTCTTATTTGTGCTGCAAGTGTAGAATTAAAATTTTCTAAAGTACAATATTCTAACCCACATGGGAACCTTCATTATAGACATCTACAAGATGAAGCTGTGAACTATCACCTAGAGTTGTCCTGGACAATGTTTAGACCTTTCTTAAATAGACAATTTTATACCACCTAGGAAGATCCTAGACATTGAAACTTAATACCTGGGGCTAGTAGACCCTAACAATACATATAGAGCTTGCTAAATACATCTTTAACAAATTATTTTATGAATTTTTCATATTCCAACTTTGGAAGGCCATAACTCTTAAAACATTTCTTCGAGTGGCTACTATAACCACTTTTTAGAATCACCAACTTCTGATCTATAGGCTCTGGACCATGCAAGCACCATTTCTTCAAGTTTTTGGACCTCAGTCAGGCACTCTATGGCTCCAATAGTAATCCTAATTATTTTTCTACAAAATTTTCTACCAAAAATTTCAATAACTTCTCTGATACTTAAGCTAGAGTGATGAGGTTTTTACGGTATGCTTATAATTTTGAAATGAACCTTCATGATGAAAATTAGAACATTCTAAGCTTGTGTGATAACCTTACTACAAATAACAAGTTCCCATTAATAGTAACTACCTAGTCTACTAATCCTTATTAAAATAGAAAAGACTAAAAATAAAATATTTTTGGGTGATGCAAAATTGCTCTTACACCCAGGATGCTCCTACATCAGTAAACAATTTTTGGGCTGACTTATTCATAATTTTGATTACAAGGAATAAGGAGGAAGTCATCTCAATTGATCAAATTGAGGGAAGCATTAAGTGAAAATATTGATCAACCACAACCATTGATTGTAACCTAACCCATCTACACCAATGCCTATTTTAGGAGGTAAAACCCTAAAGATTTAGTGAGAGATGATGTGTGTGAGGAGACAAATGTTAAGTGAAGAGATGGAATTCATGATAGCTTAGATGGCTATGACAGAGCTATACATTGTAGAATTAGTTTAAGGAGAATAAGTGAAATAGTGAAAGGTTAGAGAAGATATCTCTAATAAGGAGGATCAAGGTTTAAATAGTAAGGAGGAGATATAATATTAAGTATTAAGGTTCTAACAAAAGGATCATGGTGTTGAATCATTCTAATACATGATATAAAGTAAATCTCTTAATAGAGTAGTCCTAATAGACTTTTGTAAATCTCTTAACCGAGTGCTTACTTAATTATGAGTTTGAAATCCTTTAGCAAGGTGAGAGCTAACAATATTTGTAAACCTTCAACATGGAAGAGCTTTCACAAGGACATCATAGTTTATAATCAAAGCATTGTAGCCATAATTGGCCACACTTTACAACTGCAGTAATGAAGGTTTGTGGGTGTTATCCTCACCCTAGTTTTACCTTCTCATTGGAGGGTTTCTTGGTAACCAAATTACTTGTGTTATGCATTGAATTTGATTTATGCTATGGATGTGATATATGTTTACTTATTTCAAATTACATGCTAAGTAATGAGATGGTTGTTAGGTGAATTGTTTTTAAGGTTAAAGTTTTAAGTGTTGACTCCCCTGGCCCTCTCAAAAATTTATTTTCCATTGTTAATTCCAATAGAAAATAGATTAAATTTTTTCATAATTTATATATTATTAGGTATGTATATCATTAATTCAAGAAAATAATAATAAAATCTTAATATGAATGAATATAAAAAAATGATAAATTATGGCACACATCTCTATCTAAATAGAAATTACTCTAAATTCAAAAGTTAAAAATTAAAAAATAGGGAATTTAATATCATACAATACCTTGAGCATTTTATTAGGTTGTTATCTTCTATTTTTCAAAACCTATTTTCTACCATCCAAGTACAAGGAAAGACAAAGGGGGAATTTAGGCCTTCTTGCTTAATCAATTGAATTTTTATTTTATGTTTATCTTCATGTGCTCTTCTCTAAATAAATAACTACCAATCAACCTTACTAAAGTGCAATAGGTACACTAAATGGATATTGAAGATCAATTAAAAAAAGTAGGGAACAATATTATAATTCAAATTGTAAACACAATCTTATCATAATATAAATCTACATCACAATAAAACTTTTAAATAGATAAATTTATTAATGAAGCCAAAAGGCTTTTTATTGTTGAACACAATGGTTGGAAAACTATGAAATATCTGATGGCCAAAAAGCTGTCAAATATCAGAAAACTATCACATATTGAAAGTTTCTTTTAATCAATGAGTGGTTGCTCAATTCAAGGAACACATGGCACTATTTAGGAATTAGATGTAAGTAATCTTGAATTTATTGGGTGGAGGAGAAGGTTGACCATAACCATTTCCATTGAATTTAAAGGTAGGACTAGTTTTCAAGAAAAAAACTATGTAGAAGAAACTTGGGAGCTGAGAGACTCAATCACAAGTTGGAAAAGAAAGACTTCATAAAACAATGGTGGGACTTGTTTTGTAAGGAAACTTGGCAGTAAAGAATATAATCGTTTCCACATAACCCATAATAGATCTAAAATAATCACAGAATTAAAAAATCCACATGCAAGAGAATAGATAACATACCCACAAAATTGTGACAGAAGATATACCCTGGGAAACCCTCATTGAGGGAAAAACCCAGCCTCCAAAAAGCATCCATCATCATGTATTATTCAGCAAAAAATTACCATTTCCATACAACCATGGAAGCCTTCATGGCCATAGCTACAACTGAGCAAACTATGTGAACAAGCATGAATCCACACATCCCATGCCATGCTTTCAACCTTCACAAATGCTCTTTTGGCTAACCTGTCAAGCCTTGTCCTGCTCAACTCTTGCCTTTTATCTTCTCCTTGTCACTCTTACTCTCTATCTCTCACAACAACTACCCTTGTGGCTGCTTATATAGTAGCAAGTCCCACAAAACCACTAAGTGGTATTACATAAACCATGTGCTACCTAACCCACTAACCCCACATTTAATATTGGACATTTAATTCTTTTTTCCCAATATTAAATAATTACATAAAATATTTTCACAATGTTACAATACAACTCATCAAGAATATTCCATGGGAATCTTTACATGTTGCATGTCCAGCTAGGTACAACATTACATAATAAAATAAAATAATAAAATAACAATATTATGAAATGTGTGCAACACCCATTATCTCAACAATCTCCCACTTGTTGTATACATTGCATAGGGTCAATCCGTAGCCACATAAATGAACAAGGGAACAATCCTCCTAGCACATCCACCATCATGGATCATAATACACCAAGTGCTCCATCCTGGTACCCGCAACAAAATCAAAGTATCCAGCATCTCGAACATGAATGATCTCACCTCCTATTATGCCACTCCCACTGGACATACATAGAAGCCATCCAAAGAGAAAGCCACCCAACCTGTTGCATTAGAAGATCATAAAATCCTGTACCAACTAAAAATTCCAAGCACAAATAACCTGATCCAAAGGTAATCACATGTATCCGTAGTTGTCAAAATATCCATAGCTGAAATAGCACCCACAGCAAGTGCCAAACCCATCCAACTATCCATACCTGAAAGGTATAACAAGTGAATCTCATATCACTGACATATCCAATCTACAACCTGCAATCACAAGCCTCAAGAGCAATACCTGCCACATATATACCAAGAAGCTCCCACTGCAAAAGATAATGTCAAATCTATAACCAATCCACTCAACACATCTCAAAGAAGTGAATCCATGTAGCATCAAGGACATCCACAATACATAAACCAATATCTTGCAAGAAAAAAAACTCTCATAACAAGTCTCCAATGCTCTCCCAAGTTCACCACAACCAACAAAGGAAAGAGATAAAGGAATAACCATGTCATCTCTCACATGACATACATGAGCACAAACCAGTGATCACAATCTCCAACCAATCTCAAATCCAATGTAGGAAAAACTGAACATCCAGGAAGATAACCAAGACCAGAGAAGCCATGCAAATCATAACCTATATCATGTCCTTCTACACACACCTCTAGAGGTAAACTGTGCAAGTATGATCTCCTCCATAAAACCCCAACAAGAAGCCTCAACAACACCCAAACCATAACATATAACTCATCATGGATGTAAGCCTCTCACAAGAAGATCAAACTCAATAAACCATTCCTAAACCAAGGAATAACCATTCCTAATCCAAGGAAAATGCCCATTATAAAACCATCTCCCAAAATCAACCAGCATAACAACATATGCACATGGAGATAACCAATGCTAAAACCATCTCTCAAATGAACCCTCCAGAACTAACTCATGTACCATAGCTCAAGATCCATATCCATGAAAGACAAGCATAAATATAATGCAACTGAGAGAAATAATGGGCTATACCTCTCAAGTAGCAAACCACCGAGTAGACCAAGAGTGGGGAATGAGAATGCTCATCAAGATACCCAAGTCTCCAACCAAGAATCATCTAAGAACAATCTCCTCTCAAGTCCATATCAGGTGACTGCCCCTCGGACTTCCTGTTGAAATCATCAGTCGTCCAAACAAATACTTCTCTAATCCAAGAGAAATCAGCATCACCACCGTCTCTAAGTATCGATGAGCACCTGTAACCAATCAATCCATGCCAACTCCAAATGCAACATAGCAATATCATGAAGTATCCAGCTTATGATTAGTGTACTCAATACCAAGAAACTAAACCAAGATCAATGTCAAAGTTCCAACCATGGCCTCAAGAACATAATTATGACAACATGATCTTACCATCTCAACTAAAGAGATAACATGCTCCATATGAACACACCATAACATGTCACAACTCTAAATGCGTATCAAGAGTATACCATGACATAATAATGAAACCATCCTCATACCAAGGATAACATATAAACCACACCTTTGCCAAGAACCTTGTGAGTCCTCAAGATGCAACCATCTCCACACACCATGAAGAAAACCATCTCCACATACCAGGAAGAACCATCTCCATATACCATGAAGATAACCATGAACTCCATGAGTCCTCAAGATCTAACCATCTTCACACACCATGAAGATAACAAGTGCACCATGCAAATGTCAAAGATGCTTCTGCAGCAGCAGGATCTAAGACAAACCTCCAACATCTGCAAATACTCAATAAATATATCAATGCCAAAAAAAACTCCCACTCAACCATGGTACCAAGTCACCTATGGCATCATAAAATCCATCCTCTCCAAACCAAGAAGATATAAACCAAACTAGGAACTAATCCTACACTGTCACCCCATCACTATCACAAGCTCCCACTAAACCATGTATCCAAGCTATCCATGACATCATGATGAAAAATAACCATCCTCTAACCATGAGAATCAACCAAGGCATCAAACCATCAAATAACTCAAAGTGCACATCATGAGCTCCTCAAAAGAAACTAAATAACCATGATCCTCAACCAAGAAGATATACCACCATAACCAAATCAGAAATCCACACTAATGAACATCAAGGATGTACCTGTATAACCAATCATGTCATGCCAAAATCCATGACACCATGATCACATCCATGAACCGAGCATCTGTCTCTCAAAGTGTCCAACCTGTCAGCATAAAATAGTCAACCACAATCCTCCACCATGACTGTACCTGGTAACAACATCTCATCCCTTGTACATGAAGATAAAATCATGTGACTTAGGGCATAGACAACCCAAAACCAAGCCACCAATTTGAATATGCATCAATAATGAAAGATCAATGGGCAAAGACAACCCATAACCAAGCCATAAATGCAACCTGTAAGTATAGACCGCTTACAACACTACATAACTTGTAGACCCAACAAGTCATCATGCATATCCAAACCAAATATTGATAACCATATCATCATGAGACCAAACTAAAATATGAACTAAGTATACAATGACATCAAATCTTAAATCTCTAATGCCATAAACTCACAATGTTACCACAGTCAAAATATATCTATAAATTGTTTAGATCAATATATCAACAAATAAATTATGCCAAACCTGCACCAAATCTGAGCCCATATGTAGAGCTCTCCAAGAGTTTTCCGTTGACTACTCGAAGTCCAAAATCTGACTCCATATGCCCAAGTTATGCCCTAATCCGTGCTCAAAATAAATAAAATCTAAATTTAAGGCTCTTAAAACTTGACAAAATCTCAAAATTATGGAACCAAATCTACACCATGTTGTAGTGCTCTGAATTAGCTTTCCAATGCCTATAAGAATTTTGAAATCTGATATTCTGAGAGAAAGTTATGGCCGTTTTACTAAGATAGTCTTTTTACCATTTTCAGTACGATTTTTCATTTTTTATTTTTTTTAGTGACGAAAATTTCGACGGAATTAAATTTGACAGCCATCATGAGCTGAAACCAAAAAACTCTTTTCATTTCCTCTGAACATGGCCAAACTAGGGCATATTAAATATCAAAATTTATGGGAATGTCGACCCGGATCCAATGGTGATGTCTGTTTTTACCCAGGAGGTCATTTCTGCAAGCTACCCCCAAAAACCCTCATTTGAATGAAACATCCGAAAAACTCTTTTTGTCCAACAATTTCACATTCCGAAATATTTTAACATCCCATCATAATAGAAAATCCAAAACCCTTAGATCTACAATAAATCATTCATATATCCTGCCCTTTTCTTTTATCCTCTCATGCATTCTCATGGACTCAATCTAGGGTTACAATAATAAAACCATAGCTCTAATACCACTTGAAAAAAAACTTGGCAATAAAGAATATAACCATTTCCACATAACCCATAATAGATCTAAAATAATCACGGAATTAAAAAATCCACATGCAAGAGAATAGACAACATACCCACAAAATTGTGACACAAGATATACCCTGGGAAATCCTCATTGAGGGAAAAACCCAGCCTCCAAAAAGCATCCATCATCATGTATTATTTAGCAAAAAATTTCCATTTCCATACAACCATAGAAGCCTTCATAGCCATAGCCACAACCGAGTAAACTATGTGAACAAGCATGAATCCACACATCCCATGCCATGCTTTCAACCTTCACAAATGCTCCCTTGGCTAACCTATCAAGCCTTGTCCCGCTCAACTCTTGCCTTTTATCTTCTCCTTGTCACTCTTACTCTCTATCTCTCACAACAACTACCCTTGTGGCTACTTATATAGTAGCAAGTCCCACAAAACCACTAAGTGGTATTACATAAATCATGTACTAAAACCATGTGCTACCTAACCCACTAACCCCACATTTAATATTGGGCATTTAATTCTTTTTTCCCAATATTAAATAATTACATAAAATATTTTCACAATGTTACAATACAACTCATCAAGAATATTTCATGGGAATATCTACATGTTGCATGTCCATCTAGGTACAACATTACATAATAAAATAAAATAATAAAATAACAATATTATGCAATGTGTGCAACACCCATTATCTCAACATGTTTGACCCTATTTCATAATCATTCTATATTTTTTATTTTCTTTTATTCCTTCTCCTTTCAAAACCCAAAATGTAATGGTTTTATTTTGTATGTATGGCCATGGTGGGAGACACTATTTATGCTTTGTGTGACTTGCATAGATCTGAGTAGTGATGGAGGTCTGAAATAGAGGTGGACTTGTTTGAAGCAAAGTTGGGTGCAATAAATAGTGGGGCAGAGGGTTTGTTGAGTGGTGTAGGAAAACCATTTGACATATCAATTTAATCACATTGTAAATCCCAAATTATATTTTTGAAAGTGTTTCCATATTAAAATATTTGAATGCATTTAATTATAGTCTTGATTTTGCCAGATGTGCCAAATATAGGAGGGAATATTCTATGGGAAGTTGAAAGTTTGTAATTGATACATTATGTACAACCATTAGTAGGTAACATTTGGTTCCTATTTGTGCTTTACATTTTGGCATATGCTCGAAGACATATTTCTATTTACCAAACACTTCACATGGTTTATTTATGTTCTATCTCTAAAATCCTAGCATGCTCGAGGCCAAATCTCTTTCAGGCATTTTGTTGAATATTTTGCATGCATTGAGATTGTGTTTGTGCTATTGCTATATGTTTGACATTTTTCTTTGAAGTCCTAAAAAATTCTCACCAAACTCATTCTTATATATGCATAATTCTTGCAATTCATTTTTTGAGATAAAGCATCTCATGTCATATCTATATTTTACCTTTTCAAAAAATTAATTATCTCTAAAAATTTAAAAATCATCCCATCTTGCACATTTCTTTGTAGAATCCATGGTATGGTATAGATTCTCTATCACAAAGCCCTTTCTTTATCACAAGTAGAGAGGATGATAACTAAATTTAAACATTTTAGTGACATATCTACCATGGTACTTCATAACCAAAAGTGCGTGATATCATTTCAGCCCACAACTACTCCATTAATAAAAAAATCAGTCATATGGTGTGTCCATTCATCTTTTACACATGAGCCCTTTTGGTTTATTTTACTTCTTCCCTAATGACTTCAATGGGTTTGTATGCTATTTGTATCTATTCTTTTATAGTCCTTATGCATGCAAGGTAAAATATTTTTTTTTTAAGCATAGGGGGACATCTATGGCTATTCTAAATCTATATAATCCTTCAACCATTTAGATACATTTGGAGCTTTTAGATGCCTCTTCAATAGACCATCACCACAAACAAACTAAAGCATGATCATCCCTCATTAGAGACACATAAAGGTTCCTAATGAAATTCCATACAATTCACCTTAACTTGGCTAATGTTAAAGGGACGGGATTTGATGGATGTCATATGAGTTTGAAAAAGTTCTCCTACTCAAAACAAATGAATAGTATTGATTTCAAAATTTATGAAACACATTTGGATATTATTCAAACACTCTAGCAGAATGATGAAGAAGGCAATCAACTCTGAGATCATTGTGTCTTCATTCCTCTACACATAACATGTGTCATGGCAGAACAAATGATTACAAATTATATACACCTAATTTTATAGGAAAAATTAAATGGTTAAGATGATTTTAATTGTCTTGCACACCATTTTAGTAACTATTGAATGTTGATTCTAAAAAGATATTTTGATACTTTAGTAAAGGGATGCCTTTGGCATAAATATTGGTTACATGACAACCAAATCATATGCCATAATATAATATAACTTTTAACTAGCCCTAGCTTTGATGATTGAAGAAATCTCTATTGCTCTACATTTTTTAATAATATCTTTTATATCGCATATTATTTATTATAAAATCAAATTTCGTGGGAGCGTCTTACTCATTATTATAAGAGTATCTACCTTAAAAAATAAAAATTAAGGTCTATATATCAGAAAAATAAATTTTCCCTAAAGTATGGTTTATATTGCATAACTCCGCTTGCTACTTATGTCATTTCTATCTATTGGTGTAGTTAAATATTCATTAATTACATTTACTTAAGCTTACTTAGGATAATACATTGCATAGTAGTTTGTGATTGAGACACTTAGGATTTTGCACCTCAATTAAACACATGGTGTAAGAGAATTTCACTCTAGGTGGTAATAATTGTTATCTCAATCCACCTTTAGTGTAATTATCACTTTATCATCCTCATCATTGCACATACTTCATTGCATAATGGAGGGTAATACACCTTTGGTATGTGGGTGATAGTTTATCTTCTCCTTATCATTGTCTCTTATCACCTCTCCTTTATAAGGTAGCCTATTATGTACATTTTAAATCAATCCATTGGATGTCAATCAAGTCCGTTATCAATAATAACATTCTTGCATTTTCATGCAATTGTCTTGCCAATCTCTTGTGGAAGTTTTCGTGGTCTTTCATTTGATCTTGGGGGTGTTGTAGAGTCACTTAAAACTCTAACATGGCATCAGAGCTCTCAAGGTGTGAAGACCTCTTCTCAAGAAGTGCAATCTTGGTTTGACATATTGTTGGTGTAGCATTGGAAATTTAGACATCGCAATTTGGAGGAGATTTTGGAAGTCTTATTTTCTAACCTTCTATTGCAAGCAAAAAATGGAGCTTGCTGGTGTAAATTAGAGGTTGGCATCATATAGAGGAGGTCCAAAACTCCCTAAATAAAAATTTGTTTCATCCAAATCAGACATCTAAGGCCAAATCTATAGACATTTGACTTTTGATGGTGCAATGGAGAAAAATCATAAAAAAAAATTCAAATGCAATTTTCAAAGAACAATATCTCTTTCATACAAACTCCTTTTTCTAAGATTTTTTTTTTTTTTTTTTTGTTTTGGGGTAGAATTTCACAATCTACATAGTGTTGTAGCTGATTTTGGATCTATGGCTCTAAATTTTTTTAAAAATCGCAAATCTCATTTTTCACAATTGTCAAGGCTCTATTTGCGCACATCTGGTAACATTTTAAGGTGCAATTTATTTTGAAAGTGCATGATTTTTCCTCTGCTTTCAAGATCTCCAATTAGGTTTTAGTGATTTGGAGTGTATATATGAGTTTCAAAAATAGGTTTTTTTAGCTATATTTGCACTTGGTGAATACTTGGATTTCAATTTTCTTAATTGAATATGTAATTTGAAGGAGTTATTAGTTTATTTTAGTCATCATTTGGGTTAGTTATGGATTTTTAAAAAGTTCCATTACTCACTCCCTATAACTATCATGAATGGAAATAAGTAGTTTCTAATCAATTGATGATTATTTGATTTCTTAGAATGATTTTTGAACAGGATCTAGAACCAACTCAAGGTGTTACAAAAATGAGAAATTGGTTTGATTGAAGGGATAAAGCACTTGGATCTCTTAGATCTAACATATCTCATGATTTTCTATATCATATTTCATCCTACACACATCTTCATGATGCCTAGACAACATTGGAGGTGATCTTTGGTAAATCTGATAGATTAAGAAAATTGAAATTGAAGGATGAGCTTATAGGTCTAAGTCTATGTAATTTTGATAGTATTCAAGACTTTTTCTCTAAGTTCAATTCCACTAAATTGAAGCTTTCTAATTGTGGCATTACTAAAGATGATGAGAAATTGATATTATCTATTATTTCCAAGCTAGGACTAGAATATTCAATATTTTTTTCCACATTCTATGCTACTATGGATGCCCTTGGTAGTGCATACAAAGTGCCTTCTCTTGATAACTTTGTAGCTCAGCTCACAAGAGAACAAGAAAACTTAGCACACATGGGTCAATTGAAGTCTTCCAAGTATCAAACATTGGTTGCAAATGAATCCTCTCCAAAGGCTCCCAAAGGAAAGGGAAACAAACAAAACAAGGATCCTAAGAAACATGACAAAGGTGATGACTCTCCTTCAAAACATAATATTAAATCCATGTCCTCTTGAAGAGAGGAAACATCTACAAAAAAGAGAGATAAATGTGCTTATTGTAGAAAGATAGGAAATGATGAGCATAAATGTTTCCATAAGAAGATTGATTAGTTCACTCACATTCTTCAAAATAACAATATTCAATTGCTCTCATTAGTGTCTTCACCTTCTTCTCGATATTAGGCAGCTTCTACATCTACATCATCATCTAAAGGTAAATGAAAAGCACACATTGCTTCCACACATCCTGACCAAGGTAAATGACATCTTGATTAAGGTGCATCACATTATATGGAATCTTATATGGATATTTTTTGTTCTATTGAGCCTTGTACTTCTCCACCTATATTGATGAGTAATAATGCATACATGAAGGTTTGTGGGAAAGGTTCTATTCCTATGGGAGATGATACATTTAATGATGTTCTTTATGTGCCATCTTTGACCACTAATCTCCTTTCCATTTACCAAATTACTCATTGTATAGAAGGTAAAATTGTTGAGTTCACTCCTAATTATGTCTATATTAGGGACATGGAGACTAGAGATGTCATAGCTATGGGAGTTTTTGATCATACATCATGCTTGTATTCATTTGCACATTTTTTTGATAATGATGATGATATTCATGATATAGCTAACCCTTTATCAAGGGTGAATAATTCATGTGAGGAGAAAATTGAACACTTGAATCATTGTGTTCTTGAGAAAAATTTTGAAATTCCTATTCCACCTCTTGCTTCTCCAGACATGAGTTCTACTATTCAGCAAGATGATGATCTTTATGCTTTAGATCTTGTAGTGTGGGATAAATTCTTGGATTCTCTTTTAGATGAGTCTCGTAATGTAATTTGGTTAATACATCTGAGGGTGTTTCTCTTTGATATACTTCTTCACATTCTTTGGAGATTGGATTTCCCAACTCTTCATGTTCTCTTTTTTTTTCACATCTCATAGGTCATCTTGATAATGTGACAAAATCTTTGAGCTTGGAGACACCTATTAATTCTTTAGAGATGCATACATGGAGACCTTCTTCCTCCTTGCTCACTTTTTACATGGAGTGGCTTCTTCATCATTTGATGAATTTATCTCTTCCTAAGGGGAGACATGTTTCTTTTAGGCATTATATTATATTTTTCTTATAGATACTCTTCATCTACATTAGAGCTTCTTCATTATGGGGGGGATATCATGTCTCCTTATTTCCTTCCTATGAGGGGATCATTATTTGTATATACATAATGTATGCATTTTTTGTGGGGTCTTGAATACTCCATCAATCCATGCATCTTGTTTTCATCTCTCTTTTTGGAGGAGGGTTCTTCCCATGAGGTTTTCTTTCTTTCTCCACTTTATGAGAGGTTACATTTCATTTATTTCATTGCATATTTTATATGATTACATAAAATATCCTAGTAGCCAAGACCCATCTTTCATTGTGAGTCTAAGTGTGTTCCCCTTTGTTGCACTTAAGTGGGGCTGTTGGTGTAATTAAATATTCACTAATTACACTTACTTAAGCTTACTTAGGATAATTCATTGCATAGTAGTTTGTGATTGAGAAACTTAGGAGTTTGCATCTCAATTAAACACATGGTGTAGGAGAACTCCACTCTAGGTGATCATAGTTGTTATCTCAATCTACCTTTAGTGTACTTATCACATTATCATCCTCACTATTGCACATACTTCATTGCATAATGGAGGATGATCCACCTTTGGTGGATATGTGATTCCACCTTGTGTGGATGATAGCTTATCTTCTCCTTATCATTTCCTCTTATCACCTCTCCCATATAAGGTGGCCTATTATGTACATTTTAAATCATTCCAATAGATGTCAATCAACTCTATTACCAATAATAGCATTCTTGGATCTCCATGCAATTTCTTGCCAATCTCTTGCAAAACTTTTCTTGGTCTTTCATTTGATCCTAGGGGTTTTGTAGAGTCAGCTAAAATTATAACACTATCTAATGGCTGACCTATTGTGTGGCTATGTAGAATAATGAAAATTGCTACACATACTAGCCTCATATTTATGTTGAATGAATACAAATTCTCTCATTTCATGGTTGAAGATGATCTTAGGAATCTAAGAAACATTCAAATACTAATAATATATACACATCTTTGTAAAGAAATTTGACACAACTATGTTATACACACTCTCTTATAAAGTTGTGCTCAGTAACTTTAATCCTTGTTTGTTAAATATATGTGTGTTAGTGGAACCAAAAGTGGGTATTGAATTCCATCCTTTACAACACATTGTCTATCCACATACCTTATTGACTTATGCACAGTTTGTAACAAGTGCACTTAATATTTATATAATTCTTTTTCTACGAATCTTAAATTAAAAGTTATTAACTTTTTTGGACATACAACATGATGATCTTCATAAAAGTGTATGCTCTGTATAAAGTTTAATTCTCTTCATCCACCAAGGTGATGTATAAAGAATGGATGTATGAATTGAAGGCCTATGGAAGCTAGGAATAGACATTACTATGAGAGTTATATTGGTTACAGCCCTGTGCTCAATGCTTTTGAAATTTTGTATTATTCACAACCAAATAAAAGTTCAAATAAAAATAATATCAAATTCAATACTTTGAAAAAAAAAATTGAAGAGAGAGAATGTTTGTATGTAATGAATAGCATTTATGTTACTACAAAGCTTAATTTTATCATCCAACTCTCACATTGACCATAAAGGCATAGGGTATTGGTTATAGTGCAAATCATTTACCATATTTTAACACTACACACCTAGTCATATCTCATGTGCATCATAGTACTAATACCATTAGGAACTGAATGTGGTGTTATTCCAAGGGTAGTTTTTGATCTTGGGATACCAAATGATAATTTATCAATGGTTCTTGCATACAATTAACATTTAAAAAAAATCCTTTCTAGGAGTCTTAGAATGAGTAACCTAATCTCCTTACATGAATCCCCTACAATATCTCTATATTAAAAAAATGGATGAGAGAGGAAAAAGGGGGTTACAAGCACATGGGAAATTCCTCTAAGAAATTTTGAGATTTTTAGGGTTTTTGTCACCACTTGTAAAGTGGTGATATTCAAGGATTTCATTTGGAGTGAAAAAGATCAAAAAATCACCACTTCAAGCTATAAGGGAAGGAAATGTTGACCTTATGGTCAAATAATTTGTAAATTAGTGACTAAAAAAATAATCATTTGGTTGGTTATATTGCTACGAAGCTTCATAGCATAAACCAATCTATGGTAGTGTAAGTCAAGCCTCAAAAAATCAATTGAGCTTCATGGTATAAAACAAGAATAAAATAGTATTAAGTGACTTATAGTGTCTAATGGGATAGGCATGTTAACTAAGTAGAATGAAGGTAGTGTTGACCAAGCTATAGTGTCAACCATGCCTTCAGTGTCAACCAAGTTTTGTAGTGTTCACCAAGTCATCAATGCTAACATGCCTACTACCAAGTGATCAATATGGACTAAGCACCAATGTCAACCAAGTGCAAGAGATTTTTGAGTTCACTATATTGTTGATTATCCATACATCACTTGAGTGGTCTTTAGAACCCAAGTATTAGTAGTAACTAACTTGGTGAAGAGTTTTGAATATGGTATTATAACTAACTCTAGAATGTAATTATTTGGATTCATACATAAGTAATATATCTTGTGTGATCCAAATGTAAGAGTGTAAAGAAGAAGAATAAGTATGAATGCAAATTAGAAGACAAAGGCTACAAGTAGTATAAGCAAAAGAAGTGTCTCAACAAGATTTGCTCATACTATTTTAAATAAGTATCTACAGAACTATCATAGGGAATTTGAATGCTCTTTACCTCTTAAAAGGGATGAGCATGGAAAAGAAATTCTACCCAAAAGTATAGCCAATTATATTGTACTTTCCAGAACTAAACAGGAAATGTGTGAAAAAGAAATTTTTGAGCTATTACAGAAGGCCATCATAAGACCTAGTTCAAGTCCCTTTTCTTGGCATGCTATGTATGTTCCAAAAAAGGATGAACATGGGAATGAGATAGCTGAAAAATTCCTTGAAGTTGATTATTGACCACTTAATGATTGCCTTGAAAGAAATCAACATCCTCTCCCCAATAAAGATTATATATGGCAAAGAATTCAAGGATGTAATGTTTTTAGCAAATTTGATCTTACGAAGGGTTTATGGCAGATTAGATTAAAGGAAGAAGATATATATAAATCTACATTCTCTATGCCAGAAGGACTATTTGAATTGGATGTTCTTCCTTTTGGTATCAAGATAGCACCATCAATTTTTCAACAATTCATGGATCAAATTTTTGTGCTCTATGCAAAATTCATCCAACCATATATAGATGACATTCTCATTTTTAGCTAGGATCACAAATCACATATGGAACACTTGAAAAAGTTTCTTTCTATATGTCAAACTCATGGTCTTTGTTTGAATACTACTAAATTAAGTTGGTGCATTGAAAGTCTAATTTTTATTGGCTGAAGGATAGAACCCAATGGTAAGTTGTACCCTCAAGATCACTTGTTAAAGGCTATTCAAAAAGTGGAGGTAAAAGATAAAAAGAGTTTGCAAAGATTCTTCGGTATGGTAAACTATATTGCAAGATATTTCTAGAATGTTGCAATAGCAAGGAAATTTACATCAAAGGAATCTCATACATCAAACTGAGTTGCAAAGAAAAGATCAACTACTAGCTCATCCTAACAGGTGCATTAGTCAAATCCTCTAACAAGGTGACCTTAATAGTCTTATGAAGAATCTCATAACCTAGTACATACTTAATTGTATTGTATAAATCCTTTCACAAGGTGAACCCAATAGTCCTTATTGCTCCCAATAGGGTAGATCACTATACGTGATCAATTGTAAGCCTTAACAAGCCAAATTTATACTAAAGTAATAAAGCTTTTGGGTATCATCCCCACCCCATTTTTACTTTCTATTTGGAAAGTTTCTACATCAAAAAATATTTGTCAAGTTTTATGAATGTTTTATTTATTTCAATCTCTCATGCATGTAATTAGATAAGAATAGCTTATGAGGGATTAATTAACAAATTAAAGTTAAAGTTTTATTGGTCTTGAATTCAAACCCCTCCCCCCCCCCACCCCCTCCCCAAATCAGTCACCTAGCCCATAATACATTTCCAATAGTTGGTATGAAAGCATTGGTTATCACATCAAAAGATTAGCAGATTGAGAAAATTTTAGAAGTAATAGAAGTGTACAAACTAGAGAAAGACATTGAAAATGAAAAGTTAGATCTACAGATGGCCATGGAAAAATTCAAGAAAATGTAGGAGCAACTTTCTCAATCCTTGAAAGGAAGGAAGGAACTAGTAACACAATTGAATGACAATATTCATAGAAGAACGAATTAAAGACATTTACCAAGATAGAAGTTCAGATAAAGTGGATTCAACAATAAATGACCTACTTGAAAAGAGTCCCACTCTTCATGAAGAAGTTAGAAAATTGAAAAAAGAGAAAGAAATTCAATCAATCAAAATGTGTGAAGAAATGGAACAAAAGGAAAAAGCTAAAGAAGATAAAATATTCCTAACTGAAAGGATAGAAGAAAAAGACAATTAAAGTATGATGAAATCTCAAGAAAGCATGAATTAGTTGGATAAAAAGACTCAATTTAGACACAAAGGAAAATATAGATTAGGATATATAGAACAAGGTGAATCACCACAAAAAAGGAGCTCAAAAGAATGAAAGACCTAGTTGTAATCATTGTGGAAAGACATAACATACATCAAATAAGTGTTGGAGCAATGGTAAATCAAAATTTAGTAGAAAGTGTTATAGTTGTAACAAAAAAAGTCATAGAGAAAGTGAATGCATAGAGAAAACCAAGTTTGAAGGAAAATGTTTCAATTTCAACAAACAAGGGTATAAATCTTCAAAATGTAAGACCAAGAAACAAAACCCAACAGAACAAATTGTGAAAGATATGTTTAGTTGGGACTATAACACTTGGTGAAAATGTTACTTAATTATGGTGAGCATGGACATATTGGACCAAAATACATAAGGAATAACATGAAGAAAAGAGACACTACAAGGAGATGTTTTGTATGCAAAGAACTTTAACATTTGGCCAAGAATTGTATGAACTAACAGATGAAAAGAAAGAAAAAGTTTATGAAATTAGAAGCCAAATAAAGTGGGAATGGGTAAAGAAATCTCTGAACAATACAAGTCAAAGTCATGAAAGTGTTGACACCAAAGTAAATGAGTTGGGTGACTCAACCATTTCAAACTAGTTATCCAAGGAAATCATTGGAACTATGATTCAGAGGAATCATCTCATATCCGTTCTAGTTAGCAAGAAATAAGATCCAAATAATCATTTCAAATGCATTGGGATCACTAAGTTGCATGATATTTGGACTAATACCTTAGGCCTTATCAAGAAAGGTCTGGTTGTAAGTCCTTACTAAGCAAGGTTAGGTTGCAAGAGCTAACTAAACTTGGATGTAGATGGCGAGTTCAAAGTTATAATAGAGTATTGATGGAGTATACTAAGTTTTGAGACCTAACCAAGCTTGTCAAGATGAAGCTCAAAGGTATCTAACAAGTTAATGACTTAACCAAGCATCTAATGCCTACCAAGTTGAACAAGTTGTCATTGAGATATCTATCATATGAATAATTAATGGTGACTTGAAGACAAATTTTGATTAAAAGGGAAGAATTGAAGGTTTTTTTTTTCACCATGAATTTTAGAGAAAATAGAGCAGAGAAATTCATGGGCCCCCAAGAAACTCATAGTGATTCATTTCAAAGTTTATCAATCAATTATTGAGCACTATGGCATCTTCATCCAATAGCAAAGTCAAGAAAAGATCTAAGATGTTGGATAAAGATGTTGAGTGTGAGACCTTGACATTTAAACTTTATCCTATGATCATAGAGAAACTAGACCTAGTTGGTGCCCATTATCAAATTTCACCAAAGGTACTATTAATTAATGACATTCATTTTACCACTATTTGATTCAAGAATTGGGAATGCTAGAGTTGAATCAAGCATAGGAGGCATTATGTGTGGATGGAGACTTGAAACCTGAGCATAAACATCTAGAAAGAAAGGGTTTAACCAACAATCTACATATGCTAAGGGATTTTCAAATTAAGTGGATTAGGTTAATCCTAAGTTATGTTCATGACATGTAATTATAGCTCAATCAACACATCCAAATAAAAAAGAAAAAAATTCATAGGGTTGTTGGGTTGCCTATGCTCAGTAAAGTAAAAACAAGAACAACCCTAGGTCAGGTTATACTAATAAAGAAGACTCTTCCCAAGTGGGATAGTAAAGCAATGAAGCTTAATGGAGTCACTGACATGGAGATTAGGTTTAGAATACATGTAATTATGGATAAGATTTAGAGTTTTAGCTGACTTAATAGTGTTTCATGTGAAGGTATGGACCTAGCATACAAATTGCTAAAAAACAATCTATGATTTGACCTTGCTGAGTTGCAAATGAACTAGCTAAGTAAGAATATGGAGATCATCCAAGCTATTGAAAACAATTGGTTAATTGTGTCTTGTCTTTGACATTACACAAGATGTCATATATTTTCCAGTCAATGCATGCTGAGTTCACTCAAGTGATGAAGATAGTTTCTTGTGTCTACCTAGAATTCCAAAGTTTACCAAGTTTAGAAGATTGTGTCAGCTAAGCTAACTTGAGTGGCAAAGAAAAGTTTACAAATTTTGAATGTTAATAAAGCTCAATCAGTTAATGAAGGAAATATTGGATTGAACTAGTGTTAAATGAGCTCACTTTCTTACTAAACATTTTTTTTGAAGATGCAGTGTTTACTAAATTCACTTGGTTAACATAGTAAAATTATTTCTATGTTAGTATCTACCAAGAAAGGTTGACTAAGAAAGGATTTTGTTTTGGCATATTGAGTTCAATGGATTTGTTTGTTGGTTCTAACTGACTAAGAAGGATATTAATTATTCTAAGTTGTATTCAAGCCAACACAAGAATGCATAAGGTATAAATATAAGGTCAAGTTAAGGATTCAATGTGTGCAAGTAAATAGAAGAATAGAATATACTTAGAGGAAGAAAATTAGAAGGATAAGAAAAATATACTTGTGGAGACATAAAGATGATTTCAATCAGAAAGGAACAAGTATACAAGCAAGAATTGAGATCTATAATTATTAATTCAATTGTGTCAAAAATTAGGTCATCTCATTGTTACTCTCTAACCATTGTAGTAGTGATCTAAATATCTTAAAAGAGTTGGCTTAAGAGCTATTTGTAAATCCCTTAACAAGGTGTCAATTGGTGGTTTTTCCCAAATTGGGCTTCCACATTAAATCTTTGTGTCACTTATGTTCATGCTATTTCTTTCATGTGTATGAAAATAATTTTTTTAAGTTTTATCATAGAAAACATCTTAAGATTTCCATGATAAGAATTTTCCAAGTTCTAGTTGCTATTTTATTTCTTGTTGAGTTATAACACTTACTAGTATATATCAAGTGCATGTGTGTTTACTGAGCATTAGTATTTTCAATGAAGTTTGTGTTCTATGTTGACATCTAAGGGATTTAGGATTTATTTTAGTGGTAACTAATTCATCCTTCCCTTTCAATTACTCCTTTTATATTTCCAACACCAAGCATCCAAGACAAATCCATATAATTTTGGCTTACTCTTAACATGCTTATTATTTTATGTTTAGAATTTCTTTCCTTCCAAGGGTACTATAGTATGGAAGAATGATATACCTATTGTATACTAGTTCAATGAGATTATAGATGAAATGGGAGATAATTTTGAGGGCATCACGTATGCATATTTTGAAATATTCAAAGAGAGAATGTAGAGTAGGATCAGAATCTAAAAGAAACTAGTTGATGATTTTGAACACAACATATATTTCCTTGTGGGCTATGACAAGGTGCATATTTAAGCAGTTATGCCAAGAGTGGCATGGGTCTAACCTCTTGGTTATGATGAAAACATTTATGATACTAGAGATATCATTGAGCCTCTTGTCAATGAGCTTGTGGATTTAAAGGAACCATATTTTGGCACATATGTGATGCAGGAGCATCCAGAGGTATAAGGGCAATCCTGTGTCACCCAAAAAAATGTACTTAGATTTAGTTTCTATTTCATGTCTTTACATTTTTGGATACCCATTTGGCTCAAATAAAGGTTCCAACTCTCATAGTTCAACTATCAATGCGTTTGAAAATCCCAAAAAAATAGGAGCATGTATTTGGGCCATCATTTCGGTAAACTAGAAGGTGTGAATTGGCTAGATGAATGTAATCATGATTTAGAGAATTCCAAAAAAAGAATCAAGTCAATAGGCCCCACGGTTTGAAAGTTATTGCAATTTTTCAAGTTTTGGAGACCTCCTAAGAATGCTTCAAAGTTAGGTTTGGGGCATTAAATGACCTTAAAAAGGGTCAAAAAATGGGGGATGAGTGAAGCTCGTCCATAGCGCTATAGAGCGCTTTGAGAGCTTTCCAAAAATGTAAATGGTTCGTCAATCAGAGCTACGGTTCAAAAGTTATGCCTCCCGAAAGTTTGGTTACCGTTTCTGGATTCTTCTAGATTTGCACCGACTTCTAACACAGCTTTCAGAACCTTCTATTTCGTCGGTGGATGCCTACTAGCACTTTCTAGAATGCACTCCTAGTCCTTAACCCTCTGGGGTCTATTTAAGGAGATTTCTGGCATTGTAAAAGGCAGTTCGGAGTGGAGTTTGAGAGGAGGTATTAAAAGGATAAATATTCTCCAGATTTATGCTATTGTAAGCCCTTAGGGCATGTTCTGAAGTTTATTTTCTCTATACTATTTGTACTAGCTTATTTTCTCAGTTAATATAATTTCCCTTTTCTGTTGTGTCCATTCTGTTCTTTGGTTGTGTCCCCATCAAGTGGTATCAAAGCAGGTTTTCCTGAGTGTGTAGACAGAGCGCCGACTGTGAGGTAGTTTGCACCAAGACTGTGTGGTTGTGGGTTCGAGTTAGAAGATGCCTCCATGAAGAGAGCATGGTGGAAGGGCCAGAGCTATTGATCTTGAGGAGGTTAGAGCCCTCTAGAGGTAGGTACAAGCATTGCAAGAGGAGCTTCGTAGAGGAGCAAATGTTGCTGTAGGTGACAATAGTGAGGATGAAAATGAAGAGGAAGTAATGGGACTAGAAGAGGAAGTTGACAAGGAAGTTCTAAATCCTATAGAGGAAAGGCTTTTTAGGACCATTACTAAGTTTGGGAAAAGACCTACGATTGAAGTGGGTATATTTTTAGGAAATCTGAAACCAGATGAGTTGATCAATTGGATCAATGAACTGGAAGAATACTTTAAGTATGAGGATATAAGGGACCTAGATAGGGTTAAGTTTGCAAAGGCCAAACTGAAAGGCCATGCCAAAATTTGGTGGCAAGAGGTTCAACTGGAAAGACTTAGAAGAGGAAAGGAGAAGATCACAAGGTGGGATCGCATGGTGGACAAATTGAAGAAGCAATTCATTCCTGTGGACTATGAGCTTGATCTGTTTAAGAAGATGCATGGGTTAAAGCAAGCAGGAAGATTAGTCCAAGAATATATAGAGGATTTTTATCGACTCTTGATTAGAGCGAGGCATGCAGAAGCAAATAAGGAGAAGGTTTCTCATTATATCAGTGGGTTGCGACCTAGCATCCAGGAGGAATTAAGTTTGGTAAGAATGATCAGCATTGAAGAGGCATACCAGTTTTCCCTACGAGTTGAAAAGAAGCTGAATAAAAGGTTTGAAAGAAGACAAAGAGGGTGTGGTCAAGGAGGAAGGGGAAGCGGTAGATCATCTGGAGGCCGCAATGAAACCCAAAAGAAAAATGAAGATGCGGGTGCTAGCAGAAACCAGAGGAATGAGGGTTTCAACTGCTCCCATGATCAAGACTTTGGAAATCAAAGAGGAAGAGGTAGAGGACATGGACAAGGAAGAGGAGGCTTATGTGGTACCTATTTCCATTGCAATGAAGAAGGTCATCATGCCTTTGAATTCCCTCAACAACAAGGAAGGACAGATAAGAGAGCTGAGGGCCAAGCTAGGGTTGCTCATGTGGATGAGGATGCACAATCATCACATTTAGAGGATGCAAAAAGAGGAGAGACCTTGGTAAATGAAAGAGTCCTACTAAGTGGTGAGAATAAACCAGGACAACGGAGGAGTTTATTTCATACCAGATGCAAGTGTGAGGATAAATGTTGTGATGTGATCATTGATGGTGGTAGCACTGATAACTTGGTATCAGAAGAGATGGTCTCTAAGCTGAAGCTCAAGAGGGAGAAATATCCACATCCCTATCAGATTTCTTGGGTAAAAGATGATCATAAGGTCCTGGTAAGTGAACAATGTTTAGTAAAATTAAAAATTGGGAGTTACCATGATGAAGTTCTCTGTGATGTTATTTTGATGGATGTTTTCCATCTATTGTTGGCTAGACCATGGCAGTTTGATAGACATGCAATACATGATGGACATGCAAACACATACTCTCTGACAAAGGATGGAGTTCACCACAGATTGAAGCCCATGGAAAAGGAAGGTGAAAAGGTATGTAGCAGTGCTAGGATTTGTCTTGTTGATGGAAGGAAGTTTTTAGATGGCATGAAACATCAGCATATGTGCTATGCTTTGATTCCTAGGAAAGATAAAGAAGGTAGTAGTGAAATACCATTTGAAGTTTCAGATTTACTAGGAGAAATTGGAGATATTATCTCTCATAATGTTCCAGATGGATTGCCACTAGTAAGGCAAATTAGTCATCAGATAGATCTGATTCCGGGAGCTAGTTTTCCTTACAAGGCTGCTCATAGGATGACTCCTACTGAAACAGAGGAGCTAAATAGATAGGTTCAGGAGCTTTTGAGGAAGGGCTTGATTTGAGAGAGCTTGAGTCCATGTGCAGTACCTGCAGTACTTGCACCAAAGAAGGATGGAGAGTGGGGGATGTGTACAGATTCTTGAGCTATAAATAGGATAACCATCAAGTACCGGTTTCCTTTACCAAAGATGGATGATCTTATGGACTGCTTGAGTGGAGCTCAGTACTTCACAAAGATAGATCTGAAGAGTGGCTATCATCAGATATGGATTCAAGAAGGAGATGAGTGGAAAACAGCCTTCAAGACCAAGGATGGTCTTTATGAGTGGTTAGTCATGCCCTTTGGATTGCCAAATGCCTCGAGCACCTTCATGTGGCTCATGAATGAGGTACTTAAGAAGTTCTTGGGAAAATTTGTTATTGTCTATTTGGATGATATTTTAATTTTCAGCAAGACTTTGGAAGAACATTTACTACATATTCGTAGTGTGCTTGAAAGGCTAAGGGAAGAGAAACTATTAATTAATCTAAAGAAGTGTGTCTTTGCAAAAAGGGAGTTAGTCTATTTGGGATTTGTTTTATCACCTGAAGGTCTCAAAATGGATCCAGAGAAGGTAAAAGCCATCTTGGAATGGCCTACTCCAAGGTCTGCTACTGAGGTAAGATCATTTCATGGTCTGGTTAGTTTTTATAGGAAGTTTATTAAGAATTTCAGTGGCATATGTGCACCCCTAACTGATACAATAAGAGGGGATAGAAAAGAGTTCAAATGGACTGCAACAGTTGTGAGAAGTTTTGAATTGTTGAAGAAGAAGGTGACTTAACAACCTCTGTTGGCACTTCCAAATTTTAGAAGAGTATTCTAGGTGGATTGTGAGTCTAGTGGTAGTGATATTGGGGCTGTATTAAGCCAAGAACGTAAGCCTATTGCATATTTTAGTGAAAAATTGAATGATGCAAAGAAGAAGTATTCTGTTTATGATCAAGAGTTCTATGTAATAGTTCAGGCCTTAAAGAAATGGAGGCATTATTTATTACCAAAGGAATTTTTTTTGTATACTGATCATCAGGCATTACAGTACCTAAATAGCCAAGGTAAATTGAATCAGAGGCATATGAAGTGGGTAGAATTCTTGCAGAGTTATACATTTGTGTTGAAGCATAAAAGTGGAAAATCTAATAGGGTTGCAGATGCACTAAGTAGGAGATAGTTGTTGCTTACAACAATGCAGGTTGAAGTAGTTGGGTTTGATGAACTCAAGAATTTGTACCCCAAGGATCCTGATTTTGCTGAAGCATGGAAAGCTTATAAAGAACCTATTGCTGTAGATAGAACCAAGTGGTTAGACTATTTGATTCAGGATGGCATGTTGTTCAAAGGTAGTCAATTGTGCATTCCAAGGAGTTCCATGAGGGAAAATTTGATTAAGGAGAAACACAGTGGAGGGATGGCAGGACATTTTGGTCAGGATAAGACCATTGCCATTCTTAGAGAACATTATTTTTGGCCTCAAATTACATAGGATGTGAAGAAGTTTGTATAGAGTTGCCATGTTTGTCAAGTTACCAAGGGGTTTAGTCAAAATACTGGCCTATATCAGCCATTGCCTGTTTCATCAAGGCCATGGGAGGACATAAGTATGGATTTTGTTCTTGGATTGACAAGGACACAAAGGGGTAATGACTCAGTATTCGTGGTGGTTGATAGGTTCTCCAAAATGGCACATTTCATTCCATGCCACAAAACTCATGATGTTGTCCATATTGAAGACTTTTTTTTCAAAGAGGTGGTAAGACTACATGGTCTTCCAAGGAGTATAGTTTCTGACAGAGCTACTAAATTTGTGGGGTATTTCTAGAGGACATTGTGGAAGAAGTTGATAACAGACTTGAAATCCAGTTCCACGCATCACCCACAGACTGATGGCCAAATAGAAGGGATAAATAGAAGTCTCGACAATTTGCTGAGATGTTTAGTTGGAGATAAGCCCAAGGGATGGGATTTGATTCTACCATAGGAAGAGTTTGCTTATAATAACTTTGTAAATAGGAGTACTGGAAAACCACCATTTCAAATTGTATATGGGAATAGCCCAAGGACTGCACCAAAATTGAGGAAGATAGAACAAGGGGAGAGAACAAGTGCTGAAGCTAAGGAATTTGCTGAACACATCAAGCGTCTACATGAGGAGGTTCAAGCACACATTATCAAGATGAATCAAGATTATAAATCTAGGGCTGATCAAAGGAGAAGACATAAGGAATTCCAAGTAGGGGATCTAGTCATGGTGCACTTACGAAAAGAAAGATTTCCAGTTGGTACTTACAACAAGCTAAAAATGAAGAAATTTGGCCCCTGCAATGTTTTGAAGAAACATAACTCAGGAAATGCATATGAGGTGGAGCTGCCAGATGGTATTCACATTTCTCCCATTTTCAACATTGCAAATTTAACAGAGTATCATGATGATGGTGCAGATGAGGAGCTTGTTTCAGAGCCATGTCCAATTCCTGCTTCTAAGAAGGAGGAGATAGAAGACATTCTAGATCATCGTGTGGGTAGGAGTACCAGAAACAGGCAGTATGAAGAGTATTTGATCAAATGGAAAGGGCGGAAGATCGAGGACTCAACTTGGATTTCAGTAGCTGAGGTTTCCCATTTGGGATTTCCTCTACCATCCATAAAGTGATAGGGTCACTTTTCAATCTACCCTGGGTGTCTGATGCAGGAGCATCCAGAGGTATAAGGGCAATCCTGTGTCACCCAAAAAAATGTACTTAGACTTAGTTTTTGTTTCATGTCTTTACATTTTTGGATATCCATTTGGCTCAAATAAAGGTTCCAACTCTCATAGTTCAACTATCAGTGCGTTTGAAAATCCCAAAAAAATAGGAGCATGTATTTGGCCGATCATTTCAGTAAACTAGAAGGTGTGAATTGGCCAGATGAATGTAATCATGATTTAGAGCATTCCAAAAAAAGAATCAGGTGAATAGGCCCCATAGTTTGAAAGTTATTATAGTTTTTTAGGTTTTGGAGACCTCCTAAGAATGCTTCAAAGTTAGGTTTGGGGCATTAAATGACTTCGAAAAGGGTCAAAAAGTGGGGGATGAGTGAAGCTTGTCCATAGGGCTATAGATCGCTTTGAGAGCTTTCCAAAAATGTAAATGGTTCATCAATCAGAGCTACAGTTCAAAAGTTATGCCTCCCAAAAGTTTGGTTACCATTTTTGGATTCTTCTAGATTTGCACCGACTTCTAACGCAGCTTCCAGAACCTTCTATTTTATCTATGGATGCCCACTAGCACTTTCTAGAATGTACTCCTAGTCCTTAACCCTCCAGGGTCTATTTAAGGAGATTTCTGGCATTGTAAAAGGCAGTTCGGAGTGGAGTTTGAGAGGAGGTGCTAAAAGGAGAAATATTCTCCAAATTTATGCTATTGTAAGCCCTTAGGGCATATTCTGAAGTTTATTTTCTCTGTACTATTTGTACTAGCTTATTTTCTCAGTTAATATAATTTCCCTTTTTTGTTGTGTCCATTCTGTTCTTGGGTCGTGTCCCCATCAATATGAAAGGGAGAAAGAGTAGGATTTCCCTTGAAATCAAGATTCCTCAAGTTCTAAAGAGAGGAAGGAAGAAGGTTGGGAAGATCCAAAAGGAAAGAAAGAAATTTGGTTCCCCTCTTCTTCTCATAGAATATAAGGGTGATGATATTGAAAATGAAGAAGGAAAAGAGGAACATGAAGAAGAAGAGTAACATGAAGAAGAACCTCACATGAAAAAGGGGAAAGTAATAATAAAGAAACCTTGAAAGTCCTCACCTTTCTTTTTCACCAGAAGACCCACGAAGTCAAGGAAGAAGCTCAATATGTAAGATGAAGAAGTGTGTGAAGAGGAAGAACAAAATATAACATTCAAAATGTCTACCCCTACCTTAAAAGAAAGACTGAGAAAACTGTCAGAAGGTCGAGGTATGACATACTTCAAACCTCTTAAGTATGAAACAAGAAGAAAGGAAGAGAAACTATAGATAGAATATGCATTAGTAGAAATGATGGATCAGTGTAAATACTCTCTAAGTGAATTAACTACTCAACTTCTAGATATTGCACATAAATGGGAAAATGCAGTAAATATTGTCAAGGATATCAAGGAACAAACCTTAAGGAAGGTTATGCTAGATTTATTAGATAAGGAAGTTAATGAAGTGTTGAAAAAGTATGAACAAATGTTTACTCCTAAGTTCAATGCATTCCTAATTCTTTCAAATGATATTGAATCTATTGTACAATCTAATACAAATAAATGGAAGAACATTTATGGATTGCATGGGATAAAGCCTTCAGACGAAGTTGTGCAAGTTTATGATGAGGTAGTTGATGATGAGAAAGATAATGAAGAGAACTTGGATGATTGAACACTAAGTGAGGATCTTCCTAAGATTCAGAATATTCAAGATTCTAATCTTGAAAAGATTGCAGTAGACGTAATGGATGCCCTCCCTAATTCTTTGAGGAAAACATTAGTTATGTCAAGTTTAGAGATGTTTTTTATCAAGTCACAAACAATTGAGTTAAACATTGTTCCACCAAGCACTTAATTGATTATTGGAGCTATCTTACCAAGTGAAATGATGAGTATTGTTTCTACTACTACATATACTAAGGAGTAGGCTCTACTCTTTATAGCATCAAGCTAGACTAAATGACAACAAGGTATTGTAAGTACTCCTACTATTGTTGTTGTTTCTCAAATCAATAATGTTGTTTCTTTTACTAGTATTTCAACAACAAGTGCATTGATAGTTGAGGTTAAGCCTCAACTGAGCACTAAGGATTTGAGTAAGGGAAAGGAAATTATTCCTTCTATTTCCAAAGGAAAAGGGTTGAGAGGTAGAACTCTCCCTTGATGAAATTAACCTAGATGAGGATATAGTAATTTTAGATTGGGATCTTTTCAATATTACTCTTGAGCAGATGGACACCCTTGGAGATCATTGGAAGAAAATGGTGAAACATTAGAAGATGAGAGTAGAAAGGAAGAAAAGGTATATTTGTTGATGCACTTAGTATATAAATTTATGAAAAGAAACTTATTCTAGAGCAACTTGTGAGCATAGTTCACATGTTCAATGTGTTAGAAATTTTAGGTAGGAAAGGTTATTAAGAGGGGAGTGGTGAATCAGGAACTAATAAAAATTTAATTTATTTCACCAATTAATCCTTTGTATAATATTCTAATCTAATTTGATGCATGAGAGAATGAAATTAGTAAAATATTCATAACACTTTGACACAAGATATAGTGACCCAAAAACCTTCCAAATAGAATGTAAAACCGGGTTGGGGTGATACCCACATGCTTTAGTATAGTAGTATAAAGTTATCTAGTTAAGGCTTACATTTGATCATTTTTAATGATATACCCTATTGGGAGCAATAAGAATTTCTAGGTCCACCTTTTGAAAGGATTTACAAAACATATGATGAAGTATGCACTATGTAAAGAGATTATCAAAGACTTTTAAGTCTACCCAGTTAAAGAATTTAACTGATACACCTATTAGGATGAACCAATGGCTAATCAATGATCTGTAACTCTAATTTTCTTGTTAAGATTCCTTTAAAATTTGAAGATCATATTGATGTGATAGATAAATCTTTATTGCCCCTTATATTTCTTGTCACCTTTACAATTCACACTTCTTCTCTTTATATTTTATTCATACTTTCATATTTGGATATGATACAATTCATTACATATATACCAATCCAAATCAGAATTCATCAACGTTGGCTACAACATAGGTTTCCATCAAGATCCCAAAGTCAGATCAGTTGTTGGAACTTGGGTTTAGAAGATAGACTTTGTGTGGTTATGATACTTGGCAACCATTGTCCACACTTGACATTGTCATGCACTTAGTAGACGTAGAAACTTAGTTTATAATAATCACTTCCAAGTAGTGTCAACTTGATTACCACTTATGTGACTCAATGAACACTATGAAACTCAACATATAAACTAAATCACTTGGTTGACACTCTATGACTCAGTCAACACTGATACTATGATCTTGATATAAAATAAATTAGTTGGTTGACACTCCTTGGCTTGTTCAACACTAGATTCTCATCATTGATACTACAAGCTCAATAGATTCTAGAGACCATGGTTGACACTATGCAACTCAGTTAAGACTATGATGCTAGGTTAGCACTGTCACTAAAAAAGTTGATAGATACTATTCACCTTGAACTATATAAAGATTCTCAAACTTGGTAGCAACTATAGAACTTAGTAGTAATTGGAATACTTGGCAATAACTAGATTGCTTGGTTAATACTACAAACTACATGATAAGCTTTGTAGCAACTTAACCAATCCATGAAGTGTGAGTCACTACTAAAAAAACTCTATCATTAATGTCAACAATCTACCCCTTCAAAATTATTAACAAAAAAACAAGTATCAATCCATAACTAAATGCCCAAAATTTCAAGTCCAAAACATTTTGTAATCTCCTTTCTATGTCTACAACTCAATAACATACTTTATTTTTGAGATATTTTAGAAATTACTTTTGTAAAAGATATTTCTGATTATATGTACATGTATTTGTATAATACTATGCTACTCCCCCATTCATCTATCTCATATTATACTTCTTGCTAATACTCTTCATATATATATATTCATCTTATATTTTACTTCTACCCCTTGGTGACATAAATGCCAAAGGTGTATACTACATGGTAATGCAAAAATGTGACAAGAAGTTAGAATGTACTTTCAAAATAAATGCCATGGTCTTGTCCCAATTTTCCTATACCACCTTTCTTGCATGAAATACAATTTGTACTTTTTTTTATAACTCCATGATGTGATTACTATGGAGAAGTTATTGTCATGGATGAGTGTCTTGGCATGTGCAATGTGTTTCTACAACACATCCATGTTTGGAAGAATCATTCCTTAGATGTCTACAAGTATGGTCCCAATCCTAGCCTCTTCCCTTAATAATTCTTCTTGAAAATTTCTTAGATATTAGATCTCTAAATAATGAGTAGAACTATAGCATTGGTCAAGTGACAACTGGTGTACACTTTCAATCAAATCTTCATCTATCTTAGATAATTTTTCCTTGATTTCTTGGGTGAAGATAGATGCATCACACAAATTACTAAATAATGAACTTATATTAGTTATAGATGTTTCCAATAAAATAAGAATAGCAGACAATTCTACTTGATTTATTACAATTTTTTGTGCCACTTATTCCAATACTTTGTTTTCAGATTTCCTTTCTACTCTTTCTAGCAACTTCTCTTGTCCATTCAAGTCTTCATTGAATTTCTAGATTACTTTTGCTAACTAATCCAAAATAGGTTGTGTACTATCAACCTCAATATTTAGTGCATCTACAAGTATGTTCTTTACATCTTCAAGCACTTGGTTTTCCCTAGTCTTCTCTTCTCTAAGCTTCTGTTGCTTAGCTCTCTTTTGCAATAATTCACCCATGATGTTCATTTGATCAAGATTCATAGTAGAGATATCCCAATTTGGGATAACTATATCCTCATCTAGATCAATATCTTCTTCTTTACCCTTATCCTTATTTGAAACTTTAGTACTTAGTTGAGACTTATTCTCACTATCCTTGTACTAGCTAAATGTGGAATAGAAACAATAGTGGAAATTTAGGGGCTAGTAAAAAAAGTAGATATGGAACTAGCAGAAGAAATAACTTATTGTTGCATTATCAAATCTGATGATGATGGAGGAACTTGTTGCTCAGTAGATGAAGTGTTGATCACTTCAATCAATGTAGTACTTGGTTGAGTAGGTGCAAATATTGGTTGCATGCTTAGTGTTATAGTGGTTGCCAAAACAAACTTGGAAAAAGCTTTCTTAGAGCTTGATTGGATTAAATATTTTCTTAGAGAGTGAGGAAATGAGGCCATTACTACTACTGCAATCTTCTCTATGTCAGTTTCCTCAATACTATGAATCTTAGGGAGATTTTTTTTTGAGGTGGAGCATAATTAGACTCAGAGGCTTATTTGGTGAATTTTTCTCCCCATATTATTTTTCTAAAATATTGGGGTAGTGCCCCCAAGATGGGGTCAAGGGGAAACACCCTTATGAAGTACACACAAGAAGAATAAGCTACCTTATGCTTTAGCTATAGGAAGCTTGATGTATGCTATGGTATGTAATAGGCTAGATATTGCACATGTAGTAGGAGTTGTTAGTAGGTATATGAGTCATCTAAGGCTTGAGTATTGGAATGCAATTAAATGGATTCTTAGATATTTAAGATGAACATCTAGCAAGTGTTTACATTTTAGGTGATCTAATACTAATTTATAGGGATTTGTTGACTCAAATTTGGTAGGGGATACTGATACCAGGTAGAGTATGATAGGTTATGTATTTACTATTGGTGGGGTAGTAGTGAGTTAAGTTTCTCAATTATAGAAGGTTAATTCTTGTTCCACTATAGAGGAAAATTATGTTGCTTATATAGAGGGAAGCAAGGAGATGATATGGCTTTAGTTCTTCATGAAATATTTGAGACACCCACAAAGGGATAACTATTTGTTCACAAATAGCTAGAGCATCATTCATCTTACAAAGAATTTACCTTTGCATTCAAAGACAAAACACATATATTTGTGGTACCATTTCATTTGTTTAGTTTTGGATGATGGATAGTTAAAGCTAGACAAGATACGTATAGATGACAATCTAGTAGATATGTTTACCAAGGTACCAACAAGGGAGAAGTTGAACTCCTCTTCAGCATCGACTGGTCTTCTAGACTAAACAAAATAAAGGAATAATAGAGTTCAGGGTGGTTTGGTATTCTAGTGGGAGCTACAGGTTTAACAGTGCTATGATTAGTCTCCAAGTGGGTGATTGTTGTGATGTGGAGCATAATATGACTCAGTGGTTCATTCTATGCAATTTTCTCCTCATATCATTTTTATGGGGGTTTGAGGGTAGTGCCCCTAAGATGGGTTCAAAGAGAAAAATCCCTATGGGGTACTGGAGAAGCACTCCAAGTGCACTCCCTATCATAGTACAGGGTGGGGTTGAGGGGCAACATCCTTGTGGGGATTTTCAGGAGTAGCACCCTTGAAGCCAAAAATGACCTTATATTATAAAAGATGTCAACTACTACTTTTCTATCTTTCTAGCCCTAATTTTTTAAGAAGAAAAAAGCTTGTATAAAAGGTATTAGGGTTAGGGGCTTTCATTATGGATTATGTGAATATTTTTTCTTGTGGTGATATTGAGCTATAAGGGATTATAGATTGTAATTAGGTTATAATTACTAGATTATAATAATATTGGAATTGTTGTTGGCAGATGTAGTCTAGGGTTTGGGTAAACCACATTAAATCTTGGTGTCTTGTGTTCTCTTATGTGTGATCTATTATTTTATGATATTGGTTATATTTGCATGTAACTGTTATTTCTATCAAAAGTTAATCCTAATAATTTTTCTTTGTAGCTTCCTGTTCTTCCTCCTTATCATCCAAATTTACATCTTCTATTTCCAAATCTTCTTCATTATCATTCACATCATCTTCCATGTCATCATCATCATCTTTGTCACTAACATGAACAAAAAAGTCACTCAGTTGATGTAGGTTGTAAATATTCTTCTATGTGGTAGTGGAAAATTTTACCATAGATTCTATGTCTTTCATCAGCACAAGACATGTGTTGAACTTGATAGTGAACTTTTCTTCATTTGTTTTAAAATATTTTTTCACTCTTTTTCATTGAAACTCAGCATGAGTTGCCTCAAAATATTTTCAAATATGTCTTTTGCAGTTTTCCTTGCATTCTCCCATCTAGGTTTGATTTTCTGTAAAAGCTACTTTGAAATTTATTGACCAAGTTGATCAGGTGAGTACTTCTATTTTCCCAATTTTGATACCATCATGTTATCAATCTACTTTTTCTCATCTATATTCCTTGTTTCATATTTGAGAGATTTGAAATTTTCCAGTCTAACTCCTTTCATTTCCTTCAAGTTTTCTTGAAGCATAGGTGGAGGTGTTTTGAAAATAATTTTCTTGGTATCTTCATCACCCAACTTCAATTTCTTTCTAGATTTTGATGTCCTTCTTGTGAATGTTGTAGTGGATGAATTAGTATATCTAGTCATGATAACCTTACCTTTCTTTCTTATAGGTTCTTCTCTTCCTCAAATTTGGTTTCTTCAACTTCATCTTCTTCCACATAATCTCCTTTTCCCTATATCAATAGGAGAGTAGAACTTGATTGCCTTGGTTTTGCTATCCTCTTTCTTCCTTTGTTAATTTCTTGAGGAAGCTTAATTTCAAGTTCCATCCTCACTCAACTTCTTCATAAGTTCCAAAATATGGTGCCTTAGGATCCATAAGCTCATTTAGCTAAGCCTCAATAATATCTTTTGTATCATCAATCTTAACCTCATATTCAAGAGGCTTAACAATTTCCAGTCTCAGTTTGACTACCTAAATGTACACTTTATCATAGTTTACCATGAAATAGATATCATGTTTTTAGTCTTATACAAGTTTCTTTGGTATCCTATATCTATTATTCATCTTTTCTATGAATGTATCAAATTAGTTATCCATTACAGTGTCAAAATTTTCACCCATCTCTACTATTTATTCATTAATATGATATATAATAGGTACATCCTTTCTCCAAACAATTGTTCCTTTAGAAGGGAAAATTTTTTTTAAAGATAAAAATAAATGAGTTATGCGTGAACCAAACATACATGGATAGTTCTTGGAATCTCTAATGCTTTCCATGTTATTATTGAACCGATTCAATAACAACTCGGCAAGGTGAAATGACATGTTATTCTCCACAAATTTGAGAGTCAAATCTACTGCCTCACATGACACACTATTGAGACAACTAGAGCTATAGATTTTTTGGTAGACTACATGAATTACAAACTTCAATTCCATGTTTGTGATTCCACTTATCTTCATTCCTCTTTCATCCCACTTGGCAAGAGTTTTCTTTACTAGTTTAGCTTGACCTGGGGTTTTGGTTATCTTGGCTTTGCTTAACATTGGAAGGCCAATGATTTGATGAATAATTTTCCTTGTGAACAAAATGGGCTGACCTAACCATAAATTCCCATTGTGAACTAAGCTTAGAATGAATCTTATCCATTTTTCTAGAGAATCCCTTAGCATATGTGAAATATGCATCAATCCCTAATCTTCCTAATGTCTATGCTTGGATTTTAGAGATCTATTCACACTTGACTTATTAAATGCCTCATGAATTTCATGTGTGCCTAACTCTTGAATAGAATAGTAATTATTGTTGGTCTTAGAATGATCTTGACATTCAAGTATCAACATAGTTAACCAATTCCACCATATATACCAAGTACACTATGTATGCTGAGTGAGTTATAGTAGTTTTTGAGTCATAGTTCATGCCAAGCAAGACAGAGTGTAGTATGTGTCAAGTCATTTAGGAATATTCATGTGCCAAGCAATGCAAACTATAATAGGTGCCAAGAAATCTAGAAATGTAACATGTACTGAGTAATCTAGGAACATTCATGTACTAAGCACCAGTAATATAATATGTGCGGAGTAACACAGAATCAACATAATAGTTTGTGCCTTCATAAACTAAGATGTAAAACCATTTTTGCATGACTCACAAAGGGATAAGAAGATAAGATAAAGCCTTTTCATTTACCTATGATATCAACATGTACCTAATCAAAAAATTGGAGACAACATGCAACCAATAGGTGAAATCCAAGGATTTGAGTGGGAATTTTAAGTTCACAATTACATTGCAAATCCTAAGTCCATAATATCTTTATAAGGAGACTTGGAGACCATAATGTAGAGGTTATTGAAGTTATCAAGTTACCAAGAGATTGTTGAAGAATAGAGAAATCAGTAGGGGTATTAATGACTTAGTGAAAGGAGCACAAATTACATATCTAGTTGATTAGAACAAAATAGGGGACACATACAGAGATCAAATCAAGCAAGGATCAAAATAGGAAGAGCAGATCTAGTACTTGAACTGAACAATTGAAGATTGCACTCTATCAGGTCAAATATTCTAATGCTTTCTCACCATTGTATTAGACAATGAAAATCCTATGTTGATAGGTTAGATTAATAGCTAGGTGGGAAAACCTTTAGAGAAGGTGATGAAAATTCTATTGAATTAGGTGGGTTTAACAACCAATTGTAAATCCTTTAACATGTGACATTTCTTGTAAAGTGTTTGTAAATCCTCTAACCAGGTCACTATTGATATAGTGTAAAGCCTTTAATAGGGCAGACCTTTAACAAGGAAAACCATCAGAAGTGGTTGAACATATTGTTGCAATAATTTTTGTGGGTGTCATCCCTGCCCTAGTTTTACCTTCTTACTATAGGAAGATTTCTGGGTTACCAAATTTGTTGTGTCATGTGTTGATGGATTCTTTCATTTCATGTTTGCTTATATGTTTACATGCATGCACTTTACTTTTAGTTATGTGTTGATGTGGGTTTAAAAAGGAAAAAACTAGTTACTTCTGATTCACCCCCCATCAAAAGTACTCTTCCCATTTGAACATTCTAACAATTGGTATCAGAGTTTTTGGTTCTCACAAGGAAGAAGCCTAACAAGTTAGAGAAAAGGTCTAAAGATGGAAGTCTTCAAACTTGGGAAGATTATTGATAATCAAGTGATTGATGTTCACCTCGCTCTACATAAGGTAGAGGAAGTCACAGAGGAATCGAGAACATCCTTAAAAAAAAGGAAGGACATAGGCATAGCTAAAAATGACACACTAAAAGGAGATTGACACCGCACAAGTGTTTTCCAATGGAGATTCCAAGGAGTTTGATGCAGAAATAGTAGAATTGATGGAGAAAATAGAGTTCAAGTAGAAGAGATAAGATCTCTTAAAATGGAACAAGAATCACAAGCCATGATGCTATGTGAAATAACTGAACAAAAGAAGAGAGCAATTGAGGATAGAGCCATTCTTGAGAATGACATAAGAAACCTTACAAATAGACTTGAGGAGAAGTCCATAGAACTCACAAAGATCTCCAACATGCAGTTGGATATACTTAGTCAGATGATGAACTTTCATCATGAGCTAAACATGAAGGACATTGAGATCTCTACCTTAAAAATGTAGAATGAAAAATTGCAAAATAAGTTGAAAAGAGAAAAAGAGATAGTAGAGAACTTCAATAAGTCAAGTGAAGCCAATAAGCACTTTGAGCAGTTGTTGAGATCACCAAGATCAAGCAATGACACTTCAAGACTAGAATTCACTAGTACTAAAGAAGTTGAAACATCAAAGAGTTTTGAGAAAAGGAGTGACAAAGGTAAGAACTATAGACCCACTTTTCATTTCTATAATAAAAAGGGGCATACTACTAATATTTGTATGAGTAAAAAAACCAATTAGCAAGATACATAAAAAAAAAAAGTTATTGTCACAAGTGTAACATGCAAGGACACTCAACACAAGACTATAGAACCAAGACCATGAGGACGCCAAGATTTGATGGTCACTATTACAACTGCAAAAGGTATGGACATAGAGCTTTTGAGTCCAAATCAAAGCCTATGTGGACACCTAATCAGCCTACAAGGAGAAACAACTATGCACACTAATACAATTATGAATACAATACCAAGCAAAGTTGTCACTACTATAAGGAATATGGTCATGTTCCTTAGAACTACATAAGAGCACACTTCAAGGGAAATTATAATAGGTGGTTAAGCCAAACCACATGTTTTAGTTGCTTGAAGATAGGACATGTCAGCAGGTATTGCCCAACAAAGGCCAAGGCACCCAAGTCAGAAGTCAACAAGGGTATAGAAAAAGTTGATGTGGAACACATCAAGGAAGAAATGAAAAAGACATGGAAAAGAAGAGATGGGTCAAGTACATCCAATGAAGAGATCACTTCTCCCAAGAGGTTAGGTGATCACACTTCATCCAATTAAGCACAAGATAGGTACATGGGGCTGATATATATAAAGATGTATCATACATCAGCCCAAAAGAACAAAGAAGTGCTACCAAGAAGAAATTTGCATGAGAAAAGATGTCAAGTTAAAAATCAAAATTTTTGTAGAAGATGCCAAGCTACCCTTGGATGTCAACTGAAACTCTAGTATATGCTGAGCTGGAAAGTCTAGTTGATGCTAAAAGAGATATGTTAGTGGCTACTGAGTAAATAGAAAATAGTGGATGTCGAGTGTACAACTGTAACCACTATGCAATAAATGCTAGGTTTTGAGCCTAATAAAGTTCAAAATCATTCATTTTCAAGCCATTTAAACACAAAGAAAAAATGAGAAGAGTGAAGAGGTTATTAAATAATGATTTAGTAGTGATTTGCACCAAACTCAACAATAATTCAACTCAAAATTTTTGATTCATAGGTATTTCATCAAGTGCCAAGCTACGTAGTATTTGAATGTTTATTTAAATATTAAACCCTAGTTCAGTCAAGATGGCAGCTGGGTCTAAAACCAAAAAGGGAAAGGATAGTCATGAAGTCCAACTTGTCAGTAATGAGGTTAAGCAACCAAAATTTAAACACATTCTCGAGGTCACATATAAAAATGACCTAGCTGGTGCATTTTTAGTCATTCCAGAAAAAGTAGTAATGGTCCAAGACATCAAGAAATGTTATAACTATAAGATTGGAGCCATAAGTGACATAAAAAATTCAATGCCTTTGAAAAGCTTTGTGACAAAGGTATATTGAAAGATGAGTTCTCAGTAGTTGAGAAGAAGGTTTTAACTAATGCCCTAGTTTTCCCCATTGTATTTAAGACTAAACAGATTCATATAGTGTTGAGCTGAATTCATGATGGATTATTTTGGTTAGAAATAGGTCCAGTGGAGATCAAAAAGAAAATTATTCATAGGGTTACTAGATTCCCAACCCTAGATTGGCCTAAGACCCTAAGAAGTGACAAAAGGGAGGCCATAGAGAAAAAAATTGGTGCCAAATGGAACAACAGGGGAATGACCATTGACACCATCACTGAACCCCTACTCGATTTCACCGTTAGAGTCATATCTCACAAATTCTATCAATCAAGTAGATTGAACAACATGTCATGTATAACAGTAGATGTTGCATACAAACTTGTGAAGAAGGACCACACTTATGATCTAGCAGAGCTCATACTACAAAAAATCAATGAAAATTTGGGAGCCATAAGGAAATCTAAAAGAGCTCAATGAAAATTTGGATCATTGTTGGTTTGCATGTTTTTCTATGTCATGAAAGAATTTCCATCAGTTGGAAAGGTAAATTGGGATCCTAACAAGACAATTGTCACACAAGTCAATGAGTTTATTGAGCAAATGGGAGATAATTTTGATGCTTAGATAACAAGATACTTTTAAGAATTCAAGAAGTGCATGAAACAAAGGATGAGGATACTAGTATCATTGGTTGAGAAACATGTAAATGACATTTATTTTTTGTTTGACATACATTACACCTACATCCAAGCCATGGTACCTAAAGTAAGATGGCTTAGGCCACTTGGATATGAGCTTGATGTAGACCAAACTTTAGCTACAATCATTGTTTTACTTGCAAAGGAGATAGACAAGGATGCAAAACCCTTTGGAACTTATGATATTTTCAAATCCAAGGTGGTAACAGATTTGAAGATAGCCTCTATAGTGAAGAAGAAGGACAAAATGATAAGAAAGCTCAAGAAAAGATTTGGAGTTGATATAGAAGCAGTAGGCACTACAACAAAAGAAGAAGCAAATGAAGATGAAGATGAGAGTGAACAAGAAGAAGATGAATCAAGGAAAGGGCCATTAGAATTGAGACATGGACTAGGAGAGGACAAAGAAGAAGGTGCTGAGGAAGAAGAAGCCAAGGAAGCACCCACTAAAGCCAAAGCCACCAAAAGGAAATCCAAAATTTAACCTACATCCCAACCCAAGGCAAAGAAGGGGACAAAGCCCATTGCAATCAAAACAAAGAAGGCTACTACAAGGGCTACCACCAAGGCTACAAATCAAAAGGAAGAAGATGAAGCCAAAGAGAAGAAGAAAGCCACAAAGTAGACTAGTGAAGAACCAAGGAAAAGAAGGAAATATGTTGCCCAACCAGACTCAATGAAGAAAGAATAGAGTTAGATGACAATAGCCAATTTAGAGTGGTAAGTCATCCCTCCAAGTTTTCCATTGACAAGTTATGTGTAAATATTAGAAAAGAAAACTTGAATGGTTTAAAGACTATAGACTTTGATAAGATCAATAAAGAAGAGAAAAATAAAATAAAGGAATTAGTGTATGCAATGATGACCAAATAAAAACACACAACTCTAGAATTAGATAGTACAATTCCTAAGGAGCTATACAAGATACTTGAAGATAAGTGGCATTTTTGTTTACAAATGGAAAAGGAGATAAGAGAATCAAACCTAGATAGAGTACTGCCAGACCTGACTAAAGGTCAAATAGCTAAGGCAAATAAAATGCATAATAGAAAATTTTCTCCTAAATATGGAGCATTTTGTATCCTCCAAAATAAGATAGAGGATGCTGTAAATAAATCCAAAAAATTGTGGAAGTCAATATACAAGAAAATTGGTGATTTATTTTACAAGGAATGTAAGGCAGATGCCAACTCAAAGCAAAAAGAGGCAAAAGAGACAAGAGAGAAAGTGGAAGAGAAGAAAGATGAAGAGGAGAAGAAAGGTGAGGAAAGAAGAGTTGAAGAGGAAGTAAATAAGGAGAAAGAAGAAGAGAATATAGCTAAAGGAGAGGAAAGGGCATTAGATGAATAGGAATAAAAAAGTGTGCAAGACACACAAATGTCACCCCCTAGCCCTCCTCATGTCACCATCACACCTATAGAGACCATAAAAATAAAGGATGTTATTGAAACTTCATGACAAAACATCAATCCTTTAACTGTAGAGGATCTTTGATCAATCTACACAACAAGCTAGCCTATGTACAAACCCAATGTTGATCAATGTTGATGAGTTAAACAAGGTAGTAGCAGATCCAAAAGAAGTCAAGGTACAAACACAAGAACCACCTTCAACCTTTGATGCTACTAAATTCCTAGTACTTCTAGCACCATCTCCACCAAAAGTAGTAAGTGATGCACTTTAGATTCCAAGTGCAGCAACAAGGGAAGATACAAGAAAACAAGAATAGTCAATAGGTTCACCTCCAACAATTATCAGTGATAAAGAAAACTCATAAGAAAAGAAGGAGGAAAGAAGAGATGAGGAGCAAGCTATAATACAAACATTGGTTGAATTACCAAAAAATTGGTACTCTCACATAGACTCTTCAAAATCTAAGCATTGATATGATATCAATACAAGTTCAAACACTAGGCTCAAGCTCGATAAAGGTAGCTAGGATACTTCACTATGGAGATCCTGAACTTGATGAAGAGATCATCATTCCCTCCTATGAATCCAACACCCTCACCATAAAAAAGATAAATGAAATACAAGGTGCACTGGATAGGAGAAAGAGACAAGAAGTATTGAGGAGAGAGTACAAGTATAGGCACGTATTGAATGAGATAAAGGACATCTTCATGGATGCCTTTAGTTTGTAGTCACTAGATCAAACAAGGCCTATAATAGAACAACTATAAGATATAGTTGACTAGGTGACTAATGTAGACCACGATACAGATGTAAAATTAATGAAATGGTCAAAAAGAAAATTCTAGGGCAAAGTAAATGAGAAAATATCAAATGATATAGCATTAGCATAATTTGAATTGGCTAAGAAACTAGAAAGAGTGAAAATTGTACTTGGGAACACTTTCTCATTGTACAACAAACTGTGTGATTTTTCCAACTTCACACAAGAGACTAGCCAAATAATAATGAGCTTGGAAATAAATCTCAAGATTTCTAGCATGCAACTTCCAACAAATGCAGCATAGAGTGAGAAGCATTTTGCATAGACACTTCACACACAAAGGGAATTAGCTATATTAACAGTAGAGGAAGCAAACATAAAGGAAAAATTGATGCAAATCTAGTTGTCAATAACCCCACACTTAGAGGTCCTCCATAAGGAGAAAGGATACACATAAATAATCCTAAAGAAAGATCCAAATATTTCTACCCTAGATGGACTTGTACACCTTGCTGCACAGACTACCATCCAGCACGAGTCACTGGACATTGCATTGGAGAATTTGGATATAGCTCTAAAGATACTCCTAGAGGTAAATAGTACATTTTTGGCTCAGTATGGTATTACTCCTTAGAACCCATTGACATCAGTGTCAAAAAGGGGGAGATATGTATATATATGGAGATATATGGAGATTTATGAAGATATATGGAGAATACAAAATTTTGATAATTTTGATTACATTCTTTCATTCATTTTGAGAATAATGTAGAAATTTTGTAGATAGAAAAAAAGGGGCAGAGAAGAAATAAGACAAAGTGAGGGGGAGATGCAAAATTTGAGCAGCATGTGGAAAACAGATATGAAATAGGGAACTCATAAAGATTAGATATAGTATATAGGCATAGGGAATAGGAATAGGAAAAAGGACAAAGAGAATCATGCACATCAACATAGAATTTCAGTTTCAAGAATGGATTAGGCATAATCAATTCAGGGGGAGCCATAAGGTATATTGTTGCTCACAAAATTTTGAACAATTTTTGAAATTTTGTATGTATGTTGAGCAAGAATAAAGAATATACTCAATTAGATCAGTTCACTAATGCATCGTTAAGTATTTTTGACATTCATATCAAAGGGGGAGATTTTTGGTCTTAGAATGGTCTTGACATTTGACTATCAAGACACTTAACCAATTCCACCATAAATGCTAAGTACACTATGTATGCTGAGTTATAGTAGTTGTCGAGTCATAGTTCATGTCGAGCAAGATAGAGCATAGTATGTGCCAAGTGATTCAAGAATATTCATGTGCTAAGAAATGGAAATTTTAATAGGTGTTGAGAAATCTAGAAATGTAACATTTGCAAAGAAATACAAGAACATTCATGTGCTGAGCACCAGTAATATAAAATGTGTTGAGTAACACATAATCAACATAATAGTTTGCACCTTCACAAACTAAGATGTAAAACCATTTTTTCATGACTCATGAAGGGATAAAAAGATAAGATCAAGCCTTTCCATTTACATATGATATCAACATGCAGCCAATCAAAAAATTGGAGACAAGATGGAACCTATAGGTGAAATACAAGGTTTTGAGCAAGAATTTTAAGTTCATGATTACATTGCAAAACCTAAGTCCACAATGTCTTTATAAAGAGACTTGGACACCATAATGTAGAAAATGTTAAATTTATCAAGTTGCCAAGAGATTATTGCAGAATAGAGCAATCAGCAAGGGTGTCAAGGTCTTTGTGAAAGGAGCGGCAATTACATATCTAATTGATTAGAATAGAATAGGGGACACATATAGAGATCAAATAAAGCAAGGATTAGAATAGGAAGATTAGATCTAGTACCTAAACCAAAAAATTTAAAATTTCACTCTATTAGGTCAAATGTTCTAATACTTTCTTACCATTGTATTAATTGATGAAAATCCTATGTTGATAGGTTAACTTAACAGCTAGGTGGGAAAGCCTTTGGAGAAGGTGACAAAAATCCTATTGAATTAGGTGGGTTTAACAACCTATTTTAGATCCTTTAACTGGGTGACACTTCTTGTAAAGTGTTTGTAAATCCTCTAATCAGGTCACTATTGACACAATGTAAAGCCTTCAATAGGGAAGACCATCAGAAGTGGTTGAACATATTGCTACAGTAATATTTGTGGGTGTCATCCCCACCCTAGTTTTACCTTCTTATTCTTGGAGGGTTTCTAGGTTACCAAATCTCTTGTGTCGTGTTGATGCATGCTTTCATTTCATGTTTTCTTATATGTATACATGTGTGTACTTTACTTTTAGTTATGTTTTAATGAGGGTTTAAAAAGTAAATAAACTAGTTACTTCTAATTCACACCCCCCCACCCCCCCCCCCCCCCCCCTCCCTCTTTTAGAAGTACTCTTCCCATTTGAACATTACAACAATAATATGAATGTATATCATGCATAAGTAATACCTAGGAAGGAATTTGTGATTGTGCAGTTGTTGGGTCTAGTGATTTGGCAATTGTTGGAGTGTTTATGAATGCTGGAAGCTTGCATTTTGCTTCTCGAATCAATATTGATTATCCTTTCTTCACTTTGTTTCTGGAAGAAGCCATACTTGGTAGGGTCTTGTAGGGTTTTGAAAAACTTCTAGAATTATTACAACAACAAATAAATAGATCACTTGGAAGCACATAAACCGCTCTCAAAAATCATGATAAAAAATGAATTCAATTTTAATCCTTTTAACAAATTTCATGGTAAAATTAAAATGTTGTGTCACTTTTCAGGCTAACTTATTAGAATGATCGAATTTGAGTATTTCTATCTAATTTTTTTCCTCCAAACATATGATCTAGATAAATTTGTTCTATATATGGTCTCACCCTTTTCCAATTGTAAATTTCTATTAAATGCATCTTTTATACTAATTTCTATCCAATTACTAAAGAAATAAAATTATTTTAGAAAAGTGACAATTCAATAACTCTTACTATCTTTTGTGAAATCATTTTAATAACTTATAAAAACCATTTTATAGAGCTCAAAATAAAAAATATTCTCATATAGAGTTTATAGTATTTCAATTAGTTATAGTATACTTTAATTAAAAAATTCTACAAGCACATATTTTAACACTAAAAAAGATGTCAATTTTGACAAAGATAAATTATTAAATCATATAATATATATATATATATATATATATATATATATATATATATATATATATATATATATATATATATATATATGATGTTCTAGAGGAGAGAGTCCCCTTCAAAAATGTATAATTTTTCTCCTAGTTAGAGTAGAATTATTTTGAAAAATGTGTGGGATACAAAAACTATCAATTTTAGGTCATCCAATTCTACACATTTCATTAATTTACTTCATTTCCAAATTCAAAATAATGATACCAATTTTATGTCATTGAAGTTGAACAGTTATACTTTTGTTAGGCTTTTCCTTTGCAAAAGGGTGACAAAGGTTTTTTCTTTTACCCTTCAGTTTTCAATCACCATAAATGCTTTGGTACAACCACTCACTTGGTGACAAAATTTATTTCACTCAATTCTATCTTTTGATACTTGACAAACATTCATAGCTCAATAGTCTCAACATTTCTTAGTAGAGTCTTCAACAACTCGGTGTCTACACAAGTGCAATACTTTAGTGTAACCAAACCTTGCTCAGTAGGGTCTTACAACTCAACCTAGCTCAATAAAGCTCTTTGAATTTTTACAACCACTTGGTGATCCTTATGCATCTTGAGTGCTGATATGGATCATTTCTTCTTGTTGGCTAGAAGTGATGTGAGATGTCTTCTTTAGAGTTTTAGTTTCATTTATTCCCATAGGAATTCAAGTTGATATGCTTGTGTCACTCAACTCTTGAGTGAAATCTAATTCATGACTTAGATTTTTAGTCTCAAGAGATATTGGTATCCATTGCTACTTCTCCTACTTTCTAATATTGTCATCTTTTTCTTTCCTTTCATGTTCAATTCTTCCAGTGTTCATACAATTCTTGGAAAGATGTCCAAGTTCTATAAAAATGAAACATCTTTTAGTGGTGTCTCTCTTCCTCATGTGATTTTTTGCATGATTTTCTCCAATGTAGCCAAATTATCAATAGTAGTAGTATCTACACCATGTGTTGCAGTCCCATCCAAATTTATCTTTTTCAATTTGTTTTGTTGGATTTAATATCTTGGCATTGCATTCAAAGGATTTGTTTCCTTGTTTCTTGCAATTGTGACATTTACCTTCAAACATAGGTTTCTCCTTGCATTCACTTGCTCTATGTCCATGTTTATTGCAATTATAACACTTTCCATTGAATCTTGGTTTACCATTACTCTAACATTTTTTTGATGTATGACCTAACTTACCACAATGATTGCAAGTAGGCCTTTGATTATTTTAAACTCCTTTCTTGGATAAATCACCTTCTTCCATGTATCCTATTCCTAGTTTGCCTTTTTGTTTGTATTGACTTTGCTCATTCAACTGATTCATGCTTTCTTGAGATTTCATCATCCTGTCATTTATTTTCTTCTTAGTGTTTAGATCATTATGTAATCTTTCATTCTCTAACCTTAGATCCATGAGTTCTTCATTTTCATTAGTCAATTGATCAATGAAGTTTTTTTATTGAAGGGATAGATGTTGAATTTCATTGTTCTTTTCTTCTATCTCTTCTTTAGCTTTGCCTTTTTCTTCCATGACTTCATATAATCTTATTGAGTAGATTTATTTTTCTCTTTTCAGCATTCTAACTTCTTCTTGATGATCAGAACTATTTTCTAATAAGTCTTTAATTTCTTCATTAGTTTCATCTAAATTTGTTTCTAGATAGATATCTTCAATTCTTTCTTCAATGTAGAGATTTTCATTCATTCATAATGCAAGACTCTTCCTTCTTTATAATGATTGGTAAAGTTTCTTCTTTACTTTCTTTAGATGCCCAATAGCTATTCGAAGATCCAAATTTTCATTGTCAATAGCCTTGTCTAGCTTGCATACCTCCATTGCCTCTAATATTTACTCAAGCAACTAAAATTCCTCTTTGAGAACCACAAACCTCTGATACCCATTGTTGGAAATATTAGATATGAAAGGTTACTAAGAGGGTAGCCTTAAATTAGGAACCAATGAAACTTTATATCAACAATTAAACCTTTATATAATATTCTTATTTAATTCCATGTATGAGAGAATGAATGTAGTAAAGAGTTCATAAGACTTTGACACAAGATATGTGACCCAAGAACCTTCCAAAAAAAAAGTAAAAATAAGGTGGTGATGATAACTAAAAACTTTAATACAACATTATAAAGTTGACTGGTTAAGGCATGGAATTGATCACTTCTCATGATTTTCCCTATTAGGATCAATAAGGACTACTAGGTCTACCTTGTGAAAGGATTTACAAAACATATAATGAAGTATGCACTTAGTAAAGAGCTATTTCAAAGACTATTAAGTCTACATGGTTAAAATATTTAATTTATACGGTTATTAGGATGAACAAGTGGCTTATCTCTAATTTGTAACTCTAATTTGTTGGTTGAGGTTCCTTTGAAATTTAAAGATCATCTTGTTGTGATAGATAAATCTTTGATGTACCATATATTTCTTGTAGCCTTTACAATTTTTACTTCTACTCTTTATATTTTATTTATGCTTTCATATTTGGATATGATGCAATTCATTATACATATACCAATCCAAATCACAATTCATCAAAGTTGGCTACAACATAGGTTTCCATTAAGATCACAAAGTTGACTCAACTACTGGCACTTGGGTTCAAAAGAAAAACTTGGTGAGGTTTTGATACTCAACAACCATTATCTACACTCAACATCATCATGCACTAGATAGATGTAGAAGCTTGGTTCATACTAATCACTTCTATGTAGCTTCAACTTGGTTAGAACTTCTGTAACTCAATTAGCACTGTGAAACTTGACATATAAACTAAATCACTTGGTTGACACTCCATGGCTTGGTCAACACTAGCACTATAAGCTCAGTATAAAATGAATCACTTGGTTGACACTGCCTAGCTTAGTCAACACTAGATTCTCATCACTGCTACTTCAAGCTTGGTAGATATTAGAGACCATGGTTGACATTGTGCAACTTAGTTAAGACTATGAATCTTAGTTAGCACTATCACTGAACAACTCCATAAGTATTTCACATCATGAATAGTATAAATATTTTGGAACTTGATAGTAATTTTAGAACTCGATAGTAACTGGATTACTTAGTAGTAATTGAATTATTTGTTAGTAACTAGATTACTTAGCTAATACTACAAACTGCAAGATAAGTTCGATAGCATCTTAACCAATTGACTAAGTGTGAGTCACTAGTAAATAAAATTTGACCTTAATGTCAACACAATGAATATTTGAATGGTCAAAAAATTCTACTATTGAGGGAAAAATGGATGTTTGAGAACAAAGCTTTGGAAAATGTGGCATAGAAAATTACCATTGATCAAGTGGATTTGTCCACTATTCTTGTTACTTTTGAAATTTTTGTAAAAATTGTTCTTTTTATTTGTAAAGTTAAATGATACTATTAATTTTGCCAAGGAAATAAAGGACAAGTTGTCAAAAAAAGATACTGATTTGAAGGAAAGTACACATCCATTGTCACTTGACTCAAGCAATAGATCTACACATTTTGTAAAGATTGGATATTTGATAGACTTATTGGTAGAATTCTTGAGAGAAGAAGTCAAAATCCAAGAAATGGTTTTAGATATATAGGATTTGAGAATTCTTAACATGGATGTAATGTAGAAACACATTTCTCATGGTAAAATATTAATCAATGCCAATAACTTTTCAATTTCCAATCATATGATGGAATTGTCAACTAAAGTACAAATATCTTTGCATACCTCCAATGTTTTTCAAGATAATGGGGACAAAAAAATTCCATAATTTTGAAGGTACATAGTGATTTCCTTTCACATTTTGGTGTTACCTTGTAAATATTCATTTTTGGCATTTGTTTTAAAAGAGAAAGAAATAGTTATTATCATACACAAGGGGGAATATATCTATAAGGAGGAAGAATAAATATATGTACATAAAAGATACAAAAACAATTTTGAAAAATAAAAATCAGAGTTAGTGTTAGTCGAGTATCAGTATAGTAGTCAAAACTGAGCTACAAACCCTTGAGTATGTTAATAAGGGGAGTTTTGACTTATATATTTTAGTATTCTGAATTTTGGTATGATAAGTGTTTTTGTCATTAATTCCAAAGGGGGAGATTGTTGACCTTATGGTAAAATCATTTATCAATTACTAAATAAATACTTAATCATTTGGTTGGTTACATTGATATCGAGCTCCATAGTATAAACCAAACTATTGTAGTATAAGTCAAGCCTCACAAAGTCAACTAAGGTTCATAGTACAAGCTAAGTAGAAAATAGTGTTAACTAGGCTACAGTGTCTACCAAGCTACCTTTGTTAACTAAGAAGAAGGAAGGTAGTGTTGACCAAGCTTCAGTGTCAACTGAGTTATATAGTGTTCATAGAGTGATCAATGTTAACTAAGTTCATGCCTACTCCTGAGTGATCAATGTATACTAAGTGTTAGAACTTGCTAAGTTCACTATGTTGATGAGTTTTAGTACATCAACCAAGTGGTATTCAAAATTTGAGAAATAATAGTAAGCTAACTTGGTGAAGATTGTTGAGAATGGTATTGTAGCCAATCCTAGAAGGTAGTTATTTGGATTCATATATATGTAATATATTTTTTGTGATCTAAATGTAAGAGTGTAATATAAGGAAAAGGAGATTCTCATCCATCATAGAAAAGTGATCTTTCTATTAAAGGAATCTCATATAACAAAGTGAGTTGCAGAGCATAGATCAATGATTGGTTCATCCTAGCAGGCACATTAATCAAATCCTCTAACGAGGTGGACTTAATAGTCTTATTTAGAATCTCCTAACTGACTAGATACTTCATCGTATTGTATAAATCCTTTCACAAGGTGGACCTAACAATCCTTATTACTCCTAATAGGGAAGATAACGAGAAGTGATCAATTGTATGTTAGAAATGCTTTAGAATAACTAATAGGGGGAGTGAATTAGTTATTCAAGGTCCAAATGTCCCAATGAAACTTTTTTACTAAGTGTAGTGAGCCCATTAAACATTTCATGCATCCAAGTTAAATATTCTAACAAGTTACTATTAAATCAACATGCAAAATAAGACATGAAAAATCAACACATAACACAATGGTTTTCATAGAAACCAAATTTGGGAAAAACCACCAGTAACATGCTACTACTTTCTTACTCTTCTGAAGTGATGCCCTATGAAAGACCTACCATGTTAAGGGCTACAATACACACTATTAAATGTGACCTAGTTAAGAGATTTCAATCACCCTATTAGAGGTGCACCTCATTAAAGGACTTTAGAGCATTCGCCTAGAATGCCAACCTGTCAAAGGATTTTTCAATAGCTATTAGGTCAACCTTAGTCCAAAGGATTTTCCCTAACTGATACAATTAGCTAGAGATATTCAATAAGGGCTTTTGACATGATACAACTTACAACTTAACTTACAGATTTTAGATCTTAATTCAAATCACAACTCTACTTGGCTTTTAGTCTCTGTAGCTCCGATAGCTTGTCCACTCATCAAGCTTCTATCTCCATGAGTCTCCCTACTTATTGTGCCAATGTAGTCACCTCTATGATCACTTATTGAAGCTGAGTCTCTATACTCTATTCTTCCTTCTTAATCCCTTATCCTTGACACCACACACTCTATCTATCCACAATTTGCTTCATGGCTAGCAAATCCTAAAGTAGAAAGTATGGAATGCTTTTCCACTCTTATTTCCCTCACTTAGATTAGGTTTTTAATTGATTAGGTTAGATACAATGTATCTATCCTTTATCTTGTTTCTTCTAGAACCTTCATGTAGAATCCACTTGCAATCGCCCAAAAATGGTTAACCTCAAATTCTGTAACACAAGCTCATCATCATTATCTTTCAAAAATTGAGATATTAAACTTGTCAACTCAAATTTAGCAAATATTTGACTTTTAAAGTAATGTAGTAGCTTGGAACTATTTACTTTCTGATGCTTGGTACATACTATGTTACTTGGCATCAACTGTGAATTCACTTGGCACCTACTAAATTTTACTAATGCTCGATAGCTATTACATTTGTTTGGCTCAGCACCAAATACTTCACTTTGCACACACTAGAATTTTTTTTTACTCAACACTTACTGATTTTATTCTCAGCATGAACTAACTTTGCTCAACACCTACTAATGAATTTAGTTAAGTCCTACAGATCATTTTGTTACAACATTTTCTTCTAAAGCTTCTAAATGTAGCGAACCTTTTGTATCTTCAAGTAGACTATCAATACATCATTTCACCATTGTCTTAACGGGTCCTTGTACTACATTACAAAATCATAACTCAACCTTTTCTCTAGGTTCTATTGTTATATCTTATTGACTAAATCCTCTTCATCAATCAACTAAGTGATAGTACTTAGATCTTAGAAGCAATTGTCATTCAAAAAAATAACAAGTTTGACATCAGTGACAAAATAGTGATTGAAATAATTCTTTCATCAATAATCTCCCTTTCTCAATAATGATCTTTTCAATTAGATTTCAACATTGTAAGCCTTAATAGGCCAACTTTATATTGTAGTAATAAAGCTTATGGGTATAATCCCCACTCCAATTTTACTTTCTATTTGGAAGGTTTCTGGATCACCAAATATTGTGTTAAGTTTTATGAATGTTTTATTTATTTTAGTCTTTGATGCATGTAATTACATAAGAATAGCTAATGAAGGATTAATTGGTGAATTAAAGTTAATTTTTTATTGGTTTTTGATGCAGACTATTATGGGTTAAGAAAATAAAATGGTTTAGTTAAAAAATATTTCACATCTCCAACTATGTCAAGTATTGAGAGGAGGATACAAACTATAAAAGGGAAGATGATATCAGCTATAATGGAGAACATGGGGACTTGCAAATGGTTTAAAAGGATGCAATTATTGAGGTTCACCTCATAGTGGTTACTGTGAACCAAACTAATCCTATTGAGGTCAATGAAAAGAACCAAGATTGTAAAGGGCATAATCCATAAGAGAAGGATATTAACATGGATAGATATTCCATCCTTAATAGGGTTATTGACCTTGAAAGTAGATTGGAGTCTCTTCAAATCAACATGAAAACCCTAGACAAAATGAACAAAGACATCCTCATTAACCCAAAGTTAGGGGTTTTTGCTGAAACTATATGTAGTATCAAGAGGGAGATAATGGAAAGAATGGTTCTTAGGGTGGTCATTGGTAAGAGAAGGATACAAAAGACCATGGATGAAAACTCCACTAGAAAGGATAAGGATTAGAAATAGGAGGCTAGAGATGTCACGATTTGGCATGGGCAGCTTTCCCAACTTACAAAAGAATGGGATGATATTAAAAATGCTAAGTTTCCTTTCCTATTTTAGTTTCTTGATCACCTCTTGCAGATGTCTAAAAATTTATAATAGTACTATGTTAAATATGCTTTCTGTTAATTTTAACTTGCATGTCTTGAAGACCTTTAAATTTTCTTAAGTAGTTATGCAGTTTTAAAACTCATTACTTTTACAACATTTTTATATGTAAATAGTTTATATAAAATCCTATATTTTGGGTTGCTTTTTGTTATTGCATGTTATGTAGTACATTTGATTTCATGGTATCTTTGATCAATTATGCTACTCTCATGATGTTTACTAGTTTTTGAAGTATTAGATAGTAGCCAAGAGAAAAGGGGGCTGACCCCAAAGTACAAGAAGGTTGAATGAAATAGCTAGATGTTACCACCCACCTATCTAACCGATACCAATTTGTTTTTGTTTTTTATTATTTTGTGGGAGTGATCTCCTTACTGGTTTAGGTTTTTTAGCTAGTTTCTCAACTATAATGACCCTGGTTTTACCTTTCTATAATTGTAACTTCAAGTTTAGGGCCCTCTCCCTATCTCCTTTATCAAAAACAATGTCAATTAATTTACCTACCCAATTTGTTCTTAAACAATAATTTTAAAAGACCCTTTCAAAAATTTCTCGATAAATATAATAAGGAATATAATTTTATATCAATTTAAAGAATAAATTAATAACTCTTTGGCATTTACAAGGCATTAAATAATTATAGAATTTTTTTATCAATTATTTCAAGGATATAGATAATCACATCTTCTTTTGATTGACTAGAGCAACTACTCTAAAGTAACAATCCACAAATATCATATTGTATACCATTTTTCTATAGTATTTTTTTTTCCCTCTATCACACATCAACTTATATTTAAAGTTTAATTTTTCTTCTCTTACAATTTATTTTTATAAACTATTAAAACAATCTAGCTAATTACATTCAGCATATACTTATTTTCCCTTTGAAGTTGTATTTTTTTAAGATTGAAGGTACAATTTCCCTCTTTCAACTAAATGATTTAAATTTTGTGATGAATGGATTTATACAAGGTTTCATTTATAACATTTTAAATTATTTATTTTCATCTTTAAATTTGATATAATTTTTACATATCCAATTTTTTACATTCTTATGTAGCTATAGTAACAATAGCGCATCACTTACATTTGTATCCTTGTAAAATAAGAATTATTTTCACTTATTTGATTTAGATTATTTTACAAGTTAGGAATTCCTCGTAAAGAAAGTATCCAAAAGATTAGGCCATCCCCTTTCAGTGAAAATGGTACTCCTTAAATTAGTAATTTGGAATTATATTATCCTTACATTAATGTTCCACATTCCTTCTTGTCAAAAAAGAATAATAGTGATGAAATTTTTTGTGTTGTCTTCTAATATTGATATTGAACTGGGGAATGCTATGATTCTTTCTATTATTGATATATTAATTCATAATATATTGACATTCCATAGTTTGATTATAATTCCTCAATGGTTCTTATTATTTTTGAAATAATATGTTGTGTGATTCACATAACCACAACTATATAGTCATCATCATCATTTTAATTCCCTTATTGTGACTTTTCTCCTCAAGTTTCCAATGAAGTGAGTTTCATCCCTTCTTCCCATTCTCTAATGCTGAAGATAAAAAGTCTTGTTGGACTATTGTTCAACAATGAGAAAAAAATCTATAATTTATGTCTCACATATCATTACTTCATGCTAACAAAGAAGGACTTAATGTTGTAGCGGTGGTGGACACCATTGGTTCCTTATAGAGCCTTATGGCTAATGATTGGTTGAGACTTTTGTTGGACAAGCAGATGGAGAAGGAGAAAAATAAGGAGAACTAGCTCTATGTTGGTTAATAGGTTTTTGTTATTTTTTTGCTTCAACACTTAGTCCAAGTGGGCTTTGTTTATGATACTTTTTCAGACTATTTGTAATTATTAGTTTTGTACATATTATGGTTATGGTTACTAGTATGCTTACTATTAACACTGGGATACTTTGGTTTGGGAGTTTTTGAAATTAAGAAAGTGGGTAGGTTAAATATTTACTATATCTAACTTTCAACTATTTTAGAACATTTTATTTTCTAGGTCAGCCCCCATTTTTGGATGCTATTTAACTCAAAATTGTTTCTTATCGCTTTCTTGTTGTTGTGGTGTTTTGGGCCAAATAAATTTGTTGCTAGTTTATAAAATGGTGAAAACTATATTAATAGCATTGGCATGTGTTACCAAACTTGTCTTAAACAAATGCAAATAAAATTCTGATGCAGGAGCATCTTGCATGGGAAAATTAAATTTTAAAAAAAAATAAAGAGAGAAAAAAAAAATAATAATAATAATAAAAAAAAAAAATTTGTGGAGGAGAGAGAAAGTGACGAAAATAGAAGGAAAAATAATAATAAAATTAAAAATAGGAAAAATGGAGAAAAGAGGAATTTCTATTTTCAAGGTGCATGGGTGGCATAAATAGAAAATAATAAAAATAGTTGTCATTCCATTAATCGAGGTGTATATGTGGCAATTTAGAAGTTTGTGGAAAGCTCCTTAAATCATGTATTTAATATTTGTTGGGCGCTTAGTTCTATTTGGGTGGAAATTTAATATTTATTTAAAGGTAGTTGTATTTACCTTTTATCGCACATTGGTTGTGTTTGTAATGTCTTGGGTTAGAAGTGCCTATTTAAGCAAGGCTTATTATCATTTGTAATCAAGTTCAAGAAATGGAAGCTCTTCTAATGGATGTTCGAGAAATAGAAGTTCTTGAATTGTAATCTCTTCAAATGTAATCTCTTCTAATGAATTTCAAATATTAGTGGATGCTTAATGAAGCATCTTTGTCATCTCTCTATCTCCATCTTGTTGTGATTTTGGTTGTGAGTTTCTAAGGGTGGTGTTGTCCCATCATTAGTGGTATCAGAGCATACATTTGTTAGTGGTAGCAGAGCAATACTTCATCAGTGGTATCAAAGTGGGAGTTCCTGAGCATGCAGACAGATCACCGAACGTGAGGCAGTTTGCACTAGGACCTTGAGTTGGGTGAAGTTTGTGAAGAAGTTCTTGATTGTGTAGATAGAGCGCCGACTATGAGGCAGTTTGCACGAGGTTCTTTTTTTGGATGATATTTGTCTTCTGAAGACTTGATTATGGAGAAGAGAAAGAAGAAGATGACTTTTGTGATTGGATGGATTCTGAGGATTCCTCGACTTGAGAAATTTAGAGCAAGAAATCAACAATCATTGCTAGTTGATTTGCAGAAGCAAGTGAATGAATTAGAAGCTGAATTGCAGAAATGAAGAGCACATTACCAGAAAAGAGACATTGATAATTATTTGGATGTAGAAAAGGAAGATGATCCAGTGGAAGAGCAAGAGGATGAAGAGGAAATCATTTGCGAACCTAAAGTTGAAGAAGATGAACGAAAAGAGGAAAAGCATGAAGATGACAAGATTTATGAACCTAAAATAGATCAAGATGATTTGAAGATTGCAGAAATGGAGGAAAAGTATAGTGCCTTCATTGGAGATCAAGCAAGTGAAGTAGTTACATGCATTTTTGACGACATAAAAGAGGCAAGAAAAGATGACTATGTCAAAGAGGTAAATTTCTATGAATTATATGATGCTGAATTTGAGATGAGTTTGAAAGATATTAAAGATGGTTTGCATGAGAATCTTGTTAGTCATGTGTGGTATGCAAAGGAAGATTGGTATGGCATTGTTGGGTTTATTACAGGTGTGATTAGTTCAACAAGATTGGATGAGGATGAGAGTTATACGTGGATAGAGTTCATTGCAGAAGAGAGATTTCAGCAGCAAACACTTGTTCCAACTAGTTTTTGGAAAAGAACAAAGAAGGAAATATATCGGCAATGGATACTTGTTCCAACTATGTGTTGGAGGAAGAGGAAAAAAAAAAAATGTCAACAGTGGCTACTTCATTTTATGAATCCATATTCACAAAATTTTTCCTACCATGGGAGTCGGATGCAGGAGCATCATGAATCAGCAAAAAAAAATGTGGAAGATTTGCATGTTGGTTTTCTTGTCCCTATTGAGGTGGAAGCTTGTCATGAAGATAAAGATGGTGGTATATATTTCTTTTGGCATCAAAGTGTGGGACACACTTTTCTATCTACCAAGGGAGTCTGATGTAGGAGCATCTTGCATGGGAAAATTAAATTTAAAAAAAAATAAAGAGAGAAAAAAAAAATTGTAGAGGAGAGAGAATGTGACGAAAATAGAAGGAAATAAAAATTGAAAATAGGAAAAATGGAGAAAAGAGGAATTTCTATTTTCAAGGTGCATGGGTGGCATAAATAGAAAATAATAAAAATAGTTGTCATTCCATTAATCGAGGTGTATAGGTGGTGATTTAGAAGTTTGTGGAAAGCTCCTTAAATCATGTATTTAATATTTGTTGGGTGCTTAGTTGTATTTGGGTGGGAATTTAATATTTATTTAAAGGTAGTTGTATTTACCTTTTATCCCACATTGGTTGTGTTTGTAATGTCTTGGGTTAGAAGTGCCTATTTAAGAAAGGCTTATTATCATTTGTAATCAAGTTCAAGAAATGGAAGCTCTTGTAATGGATGTTCGAGAAATAGAAGTTCTTGAATTGTAATCTCTTCAAATGTAATCTCTTCTAATGAATTTCAAATATTAGTGGATGCTTAATGAAGCATTTTTGTCATCTCTATATCTCCATCTTGTTGTGATTTTGGTTGTGAGTTTGTAAGGGTGATGTTGGCCCGTCATCAGTGGTATCAGAGCATACATTTGTTAGTGGTAGTAGAGCAGTACTACATCAAATTCATAGTTATGAGTGCGAGATGATTTTTGTAATCCATCAATTCAAGGGGATGTTGCTTTTGGATTTAAATATATGTAGAAATTTAGACTCACTATTTCAGATCGAAGTCCACGATCTATTATTACATATTATTATGTTAATCTAAGTTTACCTTATTAATTTTAGTGACAAATCATGGAGTCTGATATAAAATATTGATGCTAACAATTGTTGAAGTATATCATTAGTCGAAGTGATATTGAGTATTCGAATTCATCATTTACATGAACATTGTTTATCTCTTATATTATTGATAAGAATTATCTATGTATATATATATATATATATATATATATATATATATATGTATGTATATGTATATATATGTATGTATAGATATATATGTATATATATGTATATATATGTATATATATATATGTATATATGTATATATGTATATATATGTATGTATATATATAAATATGTATGTATAAATATGTATGTATATATATACATACATATATACATATATATATAAAGATATATATATGTGTGTATATATATATTATTTATATATATATACACATATATACATATAGATATATATGTATATATACATATATATGTATATGTATATATGTGTATATATATATATATAAATAATATACATATATATGTATACATATATATGTATACATATATATATACATATGTATATATACATATATACATACATACATACATATATATATATATCTATATATATATATATACATATATATATATATGTATGTATGTATGTATATATGTATATATACATATATATACATATATACATATATACATATATACATATATATACATATGTATATATATATATATATATATATATATGATTGATTATTCATAAATGACTTTACTTATCAAATCAAGCTCTTATCATTCAAAGGACTATTGTTTTATTGGGGATCTTGAATATATTTGCTTATGTACTGAATAGTGATCAGTTATATCCATGTAGGCACATGACCATATGTGGCCTTTGTCAACGTAGAGTCCTGTCTCTATAGGGACATGACTTTCTTCATATATAATATAGAGCAATCAAGGAGGACTGATATCAATAATAAGGCATATACAGTCCAAGCAATGGCTCTCTCTCCAACAAATTAAAGGTATTACTCAAGTCAAGTTTTTCTATCCTTCATTGCTGTTCAAGTTTGAATATTACCACAAATAGACTGCCACTCAAGTTTGAAGATTTGCATCATTAGAACAATACAATCAAAATGTTATATTAGTATGTAAATTTGAATATATATACTCTATAATAGTAGTTTGTATCTCTATCAAAGATCCTACATTTACATGGTATCAAAACCATCCTTGTAGGGAATTCTATTATTGTTAGAATTTTATCCTAAAATTCAGAATGGTTAATCATGTTAGATTATAGGATAGACCATAGGGAGCATCAAACTTTTTATCGTGTAAAATTTGAGTCATGGTAATACTAAGAGAAATGGAATTAGAAGAGTACATAGAATCAAACAAATATATTCTTGAAAATGATCCAAATAAAATGACATGGAAAAGACACAATAGCGAGGCCATGAAAATTACTATAGACTCCATGAAGGATCATATTCTTCCATCTATATCCAGCCTTAAAATTGCATTTGAGATGTTCTCTACTATTAAGAACACTTTTAAAATTAATAATACTAGTAGATTGCTAACTTTAAAGCAAGATCTTCTATAAATAAAAATGAATAATGGAGAGTCAATTACATCCTATTTTCTAAGAATCTCTAATTTAAAATATCAACTTGCTACAATTGGAAGCCAAATTGATGACAAAGAACTTATCATCATAGCATTAAAAGGACTTCCACTATCTTAGGAAACCTTTATCCATGGTCTAAGCTCTTGTCCTGATCTTCCAAAATTTGAATTACTCAAGAAGAATAAAGATTACTATAATGTCCCAATAATTAGGGTTACATTAGAATAAATAATATTTGTAAAAGATTGGCCTAATTACAATAAGCCTAGCTAAGGTTTACATATCTTTAAGATTATTGAACTATCATATGCAATAAATGTTCTCCTCTGGCATAGCTCAGATCAAATATGACATTCATGTTAGAATACCCTCCACCAAGACAATTGGATCATATAATGACATCCACACAAGATGCCCTCAACCAAGCTAGGCTTGGATCATTCTACAACATTCTCAAAGAATGCCCTCCACCAAGCTATGCTTGGATCATTCTCCACCAAGTGCACTTGGATCATAGTATAACATTCACAAGGAATTCCCTCTACCAGGTTATATTTGGATCATGACATTCATAATAAATGACCTCCACCAAGATGTTCTTGGATCATAATATTATATTCATTGTTCCTTTGATTACTTTTAATTATTGATTTTTATTCTATATATATAGACTTGTACCTATGTTCATTGGCTTACTTGAATAAGGACTTTAAAAATATTTATTACATAACCATTGATTTAAATATATAAATGTGTTTATCAGTTTAATCATAACATGAAATATTGTTACATACCTTCATTGGTGACGTAAGACCTAATGGGTTTAGTACTTGTGAGGATCCTACCTTATTAATTGGTTCGTACATTCAGTTGTTGTTTGTGCTCATCATAATTCTTCTACAAATTGACGAGTCTTTCCACATCACCCTCATTCATCCAATGGTGGGTACTTAACATGTTTTGTGTTCATAGGGGAATCCTAGTGTACGTGAAGAGGATGTTTATTGTAGCATCGATGTGGCATCCAAAGTTCTAATCATGTGGTAGCCTTATTAGGGCACATTGTTTGTAGTCTTCCTTTACAAGCACTATCTTTATAATTTTTAACTATTCCCCCTTTAATCAGTGCCCTTCCTTCCATTTATATGTTAGATTCATGTTCATCCATCACAACACTTCAACTCATATTTGTTAATGAGTAAGTTATTTGTAAAATATGATTATTTATATATTTGATTTTATATTTAATATGACAATATTATTTTATTAAATATTATTATTATAATAAGTATTTAAGTAGTAAATAAATTTCTGTAAATGTTGACCTTGATTGGTCACAATTATATACTTAGAAAGAATTGAATATCTCTATATTTAAAATAATAATTGAATTTATATTAGTTATATGTTATTAGGGGTTCATGATAGTTTCTACAAGATTAAGCATAAATGAAGAGGGAGACATTCAAGCTCTTCATGCTAATTCAAACAATAAAAAAGAAAGAAAAATTCAAATGTAATAGGAAGGAATTTAACAAACCATATAAGAAACAAGATTGGTCAAAAGTAAAAATTTTCAAATGTGAAAAAATTGGTCTCTCTCACAATTTTTGCCCTGAATGAAAGAGAATTCAAGTAGAAATCATAGTATACAAAGAGGAAAAAGAAGAAAACCTTGCATTTTATCTAGCTCTCTCAAGTGAATTAAACTAAAAAAAAACACCTAGATCATAGATAGTGGACCATCTCATCATATTAGAGGTTTTAGAGACAAATTTAAAAGCTTCAAAGAATACTCCTCAGAAGAAGTAACCATTGGAGATAATTCTACTCATTTGGTTAAATGTATTGGTTCTTTCTCAATTCAAATACATTCAAGTATCACTCTCCAACTTAAAAAAAATCATTCATATCTGGTATAAAAATTAATTTGGTATCTATCTCTAGTCTTGCTAATAAAGGATACAAAATCACCTTTCAATAGGATAGAGTTCTATTTTGGTCAAAGAAATCCAACATCAAGAAAGCTATATCCATTAGATTTAGAGATGGAAGTTTATATAAACTTTGTAATCAACAAAATTTAGCCATAAGACATGAAACATCAAATTATACCAAAATTTGGCATTGGAGACTAGGTCACCTTAATTTCTATGCATTTTCATCAATAGGGGAAATTGTAAAAGGATTACCTAGCCTCAAATTTGATCACTTAGCAATTTTTGGTTTAATTAAATATTCACTAATTACACTTATTTAATCTTACTGAAGATAATGTATTGCATAGTAGTTTGTGATTGAGACACTTAGGATTTTCCACCTCAATAAAACACATGGTGTTGGAGAATTCCACTCTAGGTGGTCATAGTGGTTATCTCATTCCACCTTTAGTGCACTTATCACATTATCATACTCATCATTGCACATACTTCATTAAATAATGGAGGATGATCCAACTTTGGTTGACATGTGATTCCACTTTGTGTGGGTGATAACTTATCTTCTCCTTTGTATCTTATCACCTCTCCTATATGAGGATGCATATTATGTACATTTTAAATCAATCTATTGGATGTCAATCAAGTCCATTATCAATAATAGCATTCTTGCATATTCATGCAATTGTCTTGCAAATCTCTTTTGGATGTTAGCTTGGTCTTTCATTTGATCCGAGGGGTGTTGTAGAATCACTAACACTCTAACATGGTATTAGAGCTCTCATGCTATGAAGACCTCTTCTCAAGAAGTTCAATCTTGGCTTGCCTTTTTGTTGGTGCAACATTGGCAATTTAGATATCACAATTTGGAGGAGATTTTAGGAGTCATATTTTGTGACCTTCCATTGCAGGCAAAAATTGGAGCTTACTGGTGCAAATCAAAGGTTGGCATCATATAGAGGAGGTCCAAAACTCCTAAATCAAGTTTTGTTTCATCCAAATTGAACATTTGAGGCCAAATCTATAGCCATTTGATTTTTGAAGGCGTGGCAGTGACTATCCAGAAAAAATAATGTCAGAGGCAATTTTGAAACATTGATATCTCCCTCATACAGACTCCTTTTTCCAAGTAATTCTCTTGTTTTGGGGTCGAATTTCAGAATCTACATAGTGGTGTAGGTGATTCTAGATCACTATCTCTAAATTTCTCTAAAAATTGTTAATCCCATTTTTTGCAACTTTCAAGGCTTTGTTTGGTCACATCAAGTAACATTTTCAAATGCAATTTTTTTTGAAAGTGCATGATTTTTCTCTACTTTCTAGATCTGTAATCAAATTTTAGTGTTTTGGAGTGGACATATTACTTTCAGAAATAGGTCCTTTTGTGCTATATTTGCACTTGGTGAATACTTGGATTTCAATTTTCTTAATTGAATCAGTAATTTGAAGGAGTTGTTAGTTGATTTCAATCATTCTTTGGGTTAATTGTGAATTTTTCAAAAGTTCCATTACTCACTCACTATAAGTATCATGAATGGAAAAAGTAGTTTCTAATCAGTTGATGAGTATCGAATTGCTTAGGGGTAAAAGCACAAACTTGTGTCACCATTTGTGATATCCGATAGGGTTACGACTAAAATGGTTTCAGTCGAAACATATATGGTTGTGCAAATGTGACACTTTTTTGCACCAACGTGGTAGGGGGATTATAGCAAAAACCCTTTTGATCGAAAGGGTTTCAGCCATAACCCTGGTGGATTTATAAATATAAAAAAATTACTTGTTGGTGATCATTTCACTATTGCAATTTTCAAGTGGTTAGAGTTTTTTGACCCTAATAGGTAAGTGCATTATATATATATATATATATATATATATATATATATATATATATATATATATATATATATATATATATATATATATATAATGTTTTTTAGTTATTACATGTTAGCATTAATTAAATTAATTACTTTTAAGAGTTTTAGTAATTAAATCAATTATATTTTAAGTGTTTTTTTAGTAGTTGATTATTTAGACTAGTTAATTTTCTTTATATGGTTAGATCTTGATATGTTAAAGATTAAAAACTATATAATAGTTTTTAATTAAATATGTACATTTAATCATAAATGTAGATTTACATGATCAAACATAGAAAATTCAAGCTGAGACTTAGATAACTAAAGTAATTACACTTGATAAAATATTAAGATAGTACAAACCTATATAGATAACTAACCTGTAACTTGAAACATTAGGCAAAACTAAACTATAATAAGTTCTAGCTGTTCAAACTTGAAAACTTAAAATTTAACCAATTTCAAACTTAGAAAACATGGAAACTATAATAACATGTACATGAAATTTTGAAAACTTGTTAAGACCTCAAGATAGCTAAAAATTAGTTACATTTTAGAAAACATTAACATAGTAAACCTATATGTACTAAATAACATACACACATGTTTTTGTTCACATACATGAGCTAGATGTACTAAATAACATTTACATATTTTTAGTTACATTCAAATTTATATATATTTATATACATACATGTTTTAAATGAAATTTAACTTTCATTTTTATATGTACTTATGTATGTATATCTTAACTTTGCATTTATAGATAGAGATCTTTGCATATATTATTATGGCATCTGGTACTGGTGGAACACCTATGTCCTTGGGGGAGGCTAGTGTTTAGGGAGGGGGTCGTAGTGTTGATTCAAGCATAACATGTAGACCGATATCATCCTCTAAGGAGAGACAACATTTGTTTGTAGGTACTATTGCTAGGTTATCTCGTGGTCTCAACTATCTTGATTCTACACTAGGTGGCTTCTACCTCTCTCCCTAATAGGGAGAAGATTATCTCTATTAGAGATGAGTTGTGCTAGATGATCGATACAATCTCTATGTACAACCCATTTGGTGATATTAGTATTGAGAAATTTTACTCTTCCCTTTCTCACAGTATCACTAGCACTATGAAGTATACATAGATTGATGGTGAGGTCTCCACTGCCATGGCGAAGACTATGTTTCTTTTTTATATAGATAGGCCTAGGGTTAGAGGTTATTCAATGACAAAGTGTACAAATCAGCTTGTTGCTCCATTTATATATCCTTGGTGGTTAGTTGCGCATCACAGGTGGACACACAAGGATGGGTTTTCTCTTTATTTCTACAAATAATTGTTTACAAAATTTTATTTATATCATGATGTTGATTATATAGATTTTCTAGTTCATTCTAGATAGGGCCTCTGCCAATTTTTAGAGAGATTTAGACTTGTGGACACCCCTAGGCTTGTTAATAAATGGGCAATGGTGCATCCAAACCTTTTGGTCATGTCGAGAGGTCCACAGATGACTACTATGGGTTCAACTATTCTTGATGATACAGTCAGGAGTTAGATATGTTCTAGCATTTCCATAGTTGCCACACACTTACAAGAGATATATTTAGATAGATGTGGCAGATATATGTTACAATCTCATGGTCCTATTTCAACAGGTGTATCCTCTAGCATAGGAGTTGATGATCTATTTGAGATAGCAGATGTACCATCACCACTAGAAGTTTTGGCTATATTAGATGAGGATGCATTGCATCGTATGACATCATATTTAGCATCTAATCTTCTTGGTTCATATCAACCCTTGTCGATAGTCATGTGGATTCCTCTTCATTACATTGGTGGACACATCAGCCATATTTTTTCATGCACAGTAGGATCACAACCCTCACAGAGATAGGAGGATATCACTACACATTCTATAACACCTATGCCTATAGAGGGCCATACAATACCTATCCCCACACCTAATTAGGATCCTGTAGCACTTGCTCCTACACAACCTAGCCTTAGAGCACCTAAATTCTATGATTCAGTTATTACTCTATCACTATATGATTCAGATATCAGTCAGATTGGCAAAGAATTACATGATGCTATAGTAAATATTGTAAATATATATATGTTCATATTTATTTTTTACTATAATTTACACATGTATATAGTTTGTTTGGCATACCCAAGATCTTTTATATGTGTGTACTTAGGTCTATACATGCATATTCTTAAGTGATTCAATTTAACTTGTGTACATGTACATGTGTGTTCTATAGGGTCTTAGTGATAGTCTATTGCATTTTGGAGATCTTCAAACATTGACAGATCCTTCACGACATGAGTCATAGGTATGTTATATATTTTTTATTATATATTTGATAGATATATATTGTACATATGATATAATACATGCATGTATACATGTATAATTTTATAATTTTACAAATTTCTTTCATTTGACAAGGGGTTTAGATCCAAAATGTCGAGCCTTTTGGGGTCAAGGATTAGGAGGGGGATGTGGTTGACCTTAGTTTACACACATTTATTTCATTGATGTTGGGATATTTTAAACATATACATGTCATTTCAGATACTTTGATATGGAGATGTATGTTATTTAAGATACTTTTATATGGATATGTTTGTTATTTCAGATACATGTCTTATTTCAGATACTTTTAGATGGATGTACATGTTATTTTAGATACATTTGATACATGTGGTATTTTAGAGACATTTGATGTGGTATTTTGGAGACATATTATATGATATTTTGATACATTTTACATGGGCACATACATTATTTCATAGATGTGTTTTTTTACAAATATTCATATTTTTATTTCATAGGTCATGTGTTATTTTGTAATGTATAAGTTACAATATTTAATCAATAAATTTTATTAATATTTAAGAGCATAAAGAGTACTAGTTACTATTTTATGTACATGTTAAATTGATCTTTTAATGTCTTAATCTTTTATGTTTATGTATGTGCTATTCATGTTTGTGTATATGTTATTCATCTTAATGCCTTAATTTAAGTGTAATTAACTATATTTAATGACATGTCTACAGGGGAGATCCTAAATTATATATAAGAATATAGATTAAAATGTATTTTTTATTTCATAGATGTATGTATATATGTTCATGTTAAAAGTAGACATTTATGTTTTCAATATTCATATTTATGTATATGTTATTATTTCTAATGCCTTAATCTAAGTATAATTAACTATATTTAATGACATGTCTTAAGGGGAGATCCTAAATTATACATATATAAGAATATAGATTAATGTATAGGTATGAATATAAAATATACATGTACATAAGAACATATAAAGAGTATGACCTAAAAAATGCATGTTACAAAATTTAATTAATAAAAGTTAATACATATAAGAACATAACGATTATATACATAAATACATAAGAGCATTAACAATCATAAGAAAACATAAACAATGTATATAAATACATACAAATACTAAAGGGGTTGTCTTAAGGAGAGGTCTTAAAAGGTGGTATTAAGGGGATGTCCTAATAGGTGGTCTTAAGGGGAGGTTATGTAATAGGTAGTCCTAAGGGGAGGTCCTAAGAGGTTATCTTAAGGGGAGGTCCTAAGAGCTTGTCTTAAATGAGATATCCATGTCTAATTTAAATAAAAATAACAAAACAAGTATAATTTCATATATCCAAGATAAATGATCCAATGTATACAAATTTACAAAACAAATATCTTGTCAACAATAAATGTGAAAGTATAAGAGCTATATAGACATAGCTAAACTAGAGCTCCACAAACATTGTACTGTTAGGATCCTCTCTAGTTTTTATTATCTCTAGAAGTTTTTCATGTTCTTCAATAGAAAATTTCCATGTTTGATTTCTACAACATCCTCTTCTTTGTATTGCTTCAAATTGTAACTTTGTTGCTATAAAATGGTTATTGTAATGTAAACCTTTTCCTCCAGGCTTGTATTCAATAAATTCAATACTACTATCAATTACCCTTGTTTGTTGATAATATGTTCCTACAATAACAACTGATTCAATTGGATATGATTGTTCATTAGCATTTGTAGTTCCTTCTAGCAACTCATTTTTTTCTTTTGTGCATCTTAAAAGATAATAGTAGACAGTTTTTGCATTATCTGGTAAGGCTTGAACTGCAAAAAATATCTCCTTCATGTATATAAAAATAGATAAATATAAATTAATTTTAAAATGAATATACATGTATATTAATTTATATATATGTATATGTTGGAATTGATGAAATCCAACTCCAAAGATGCCCAAGATCACTTGCATACAAATAACCTGTCAAAGGGAAGCCAAGGAGAGAAGAGCATAGAGCAAGGGAAAAACTCTATATAGACATGAGAGAGAAAATATGAAAACACAAAAAAATATGTATTTATAATATGCATTTTTGTTATGTGAAAATACAATGAGGGAGCCCGAATATAAAGAGCTCCAGGAACCTCATAGAACAAGCTAGAAGATGCTAAGAGATAAGTGTGACAACTAAGCATACATCCACATAAGGTGAAAAGTCCTTGAACAACGTGAGAGGATAAGTATGACTTAGGAGAGAACAAACTCCCGTATTGTCAACAACTTATAGTACTGCTAATAAATGAATGCATTTACCTAAGTAAGCTTAAGTACATAGAATAAATAATTAATAAATTAATTACTTACTCTAACACCCCCCTTAAGTGCAACTTAGGGGAATGCCTTAAGCTCACAAAACTAAGATAAAATGCAAAATGGGTCTCGACAAAAAGGCCATGTTAGGTACTCATGTAAAATGCAAAGAGATGCAACCTCTAAAAATGGGGAAAGAGAGAAAACCACGTGGGAAAAACCCTCCCCCAAAAAGAGGTAAGAACCTAGTGAAGAACTGAAGAAGCCTCCAACTAGGGGAATATCCCCATAAAATAGGAATAAGGAGTGATCATGAAGAGTATCATTGAAGCATGAAGAAGCTACAAATCTTCCATCAAGAAGAAAACTATTGATCTAAAGAACCTCCATGGAAGAAGAAGGTATGAACCGAGCATGTCTATATGGTAGATGATCCATCTCACCGAAATGCATATGTAGCTAGCCACTACAATTGCTTTCTATATAGGATCAACCACTAAATACATAGTTCACACTATCAAACCATCGAACCATAGATGCATTAGAACAATAGCATAACCCCCTTAATGCAGATGGGGTGAGATGATAGGCAACTAAGAAGGTGGGCCAAAGTCTCCAGCAAATGAAATAAGAACGATGAAAGAGGAAGAGGTACATACACCTATAAAGACACAGTCACACTAACCTTGCATGGGGCTAATTTCATGGAAGGGACACTCACTTGACAAAGGGAGAAAGCCTAAAACAAAAGACAACTATCCCCCCCATGGTGCTTTATAAAAATAGTGCATGTACAACTGACTCAAAACAAAGTTCATGAACTCAAAATGCACAAGGGGCACTTTATCTCAGTGCAATACATAAAAGTGTTTCAAAATGATAGCTACAATGTGCAAAATTGAAAACAAGCTACAACAAAACATAGTACAGCCCAAAACAAAGGAAACCATGCTAGGAAAATAATCCGTGGGCCTAAAACACTCAAGATATCCATCATATAGCAAAAAAGCCAAAAATATGATAGAAAGAGCATGGGCTAAAATCTAAGGAAAATGATCACATTTTTGAAAACGTGATAGAACCAACTTTCCAAAAATATAAATTTTTCAGAAAAATGACATGGGATGTAAAAGATAAGCTTGTCGGAGTCAAAAACATAACTTTGGACTTCAACTAAAAAAATGGGATATAAAATGGTATCAAAACATAAAAATACCTATACCAATATCCTTGTCTCAAAACCAGCTTTCCAACACTTCTTTCAGATCAGAAAAATACCTCCATATGCTTAGGTTATGGCCAAAAAACTAAAGGTAGGTCAAAAAGGACCTTGGAGAGTGCAAGAAGAAGGTCTGATGATGCAGTGCTAACATCATTTTGATGTCAGCATTTCACTTGCTTAAAATTGATGACCTGTGCGCTATCATAGCAAAAAAAAGGTGTCACATGATAGCCATGTGGTAGGCGAGTAACGTGGTAGGGGCCATGAGGTAGACCTACCACGTGTCATGGGCTAAGTAGCTAGTGACTGCACAAACTTGGTTAGAAAAGCTGACATGTCAAGTATAGTGTACATGCTAACGTAGATGGTTGCAGAAAACTAGTGAATAAAACGCTACCACATAGGAGGGTGGCATTGATTGGGCAGAAGCGGAGCTTGACAAGCAAAGGTTGTAGGAGCTGGGGGCACTGTCGATGTCATCACTAGAGAGGTGGTGGGCAGGCCAAGTGGCAGGGGCCACAAAGTGGCAGCCGCGTAGTGGCTGCCCATGGCTACACCACAGATGGTGGTGGTACCTAGGTGGTGCATGGGCAGGGCCACAGTGGTGCCTGGGTGCTATGGTGGTGGCACTTGAGTTTTATATATTTTTAAAAAAAATTTGATGTGTGAATCATCTGTACAGCCATACGAAAGGCCTTGAAATGAAAAAAAATTTTCCTCCTAGCACCCTGTCTCCAAAATAATTTTTTTTTATATGGATCCTAGTTGACAAGTACCTTCTAAATCCAATGGCAGCATCCGTTTGGGTCCAATGTGCTCCAAAAAATTGTTGTTCCCTCGATTTGAAGAGAAAATGCATAAACAAACTAGGGTTTGTGACTTCAAATCATGGCTTCAAAAATCCTTCAACAAAGCAGCAGCAGGGAGGCTTTGATACCATGTTGGAGTTGATGAAATCCAACTCTGAAGATGCCCAAGATCACTTGCATGCAAATAACATGTCAAAGGGAAGCCAAGGAGAGAAGAGTGTAGAGCAAGGGAAAAACCCTATATGGACATGAGAGAGAAAATATGAAAACACAAGAAAATATGTATTTACAATATGCATTGTTGTTATGTGAAAATACAATGAGGGAGCCCTAATATAAAGAGCTCCAAGAATCTCCTAGAATGAGCTAGATGACACTAAGAGATAAGTGTGACAACTAAGCATACATCTACATAAGGTGGAAAGTCCTCAAACAATGTGAGAGGATAAATATGAGTTAGGAGAGAACAAACTCTCATATTTTCAACAACTTATAGTACTACTAATAAATGAATGCATTTACCTAAGTAAGGTTAAGTAAATAGAATAAATAATTAATAAATTAATTATTTACTCTAATAGTATATGCACACAAACCTACCATAACTAAATAAGAAATGTGCTCATAATCAGTTGAATATATAGAATAATGAATGTCAATGTCAGCAACTTCAAAAGGAGGCTTTCTAACTATCTCCTACAAATCCCAATGTGAAACATATCCATTCACAATATTTTGACATATACTCACTAGATTGTCCTTAATGCAGTCATCACAAAAACATGTTTTCTGTCTTACTTTAATTACTAGAGTTTATGGTTTCCTGTAGTCATCACTTGATGTAAACATCTAATACCAAGAATCATTTGACAATTATAAGGATTAGATTGATCTATATCTATTACAAATACAAAAAATAATTTTCATATTTCAAAATAAATATTTAATAAAAAATTCAAAAATTTGAAAAGTACATGAAAAATAAATATGAAGTTCACCTTTAACTTCCCAAAAGTAATACTTATTGTATTTAGTATCTCGAGTAGCAAAATGAACTTTGCACCATTCAATGATTTGATTTGTACTCTCTATCCTATTCCCTGTATCTACATATGACATGGATATATATAATTTAAAATACATGCTACTAGTATTAAACATGCACATTACATGCATATTTACCTACAAGTTCATGTTGTCAAAGTGCATGCTTTATACATGCTCTTGCTCCATCATGCTGCCCTTTTTCATGTATACTATCAAATAAATTTCATAAAAATCTAACATTGCTTCTAGCATTTTGCATTGCTAACTAATTAAATTCTTTTGTGATTTGAATTGTGCTATCAACATGAAATGATAAGTAGAAATAATTATCTATGTACATGTATCAAATTGAAATAGACATGTAGAAATAAATATAAGTTAAAATAAAGTTAAATAAAGGTGTACATTCATGTATACTAACTTACACATCCATCAAACCAAATCCAATGCTCTAAAACATTTATTCCATGATTTCTAAGATCTTCATAGAACATTGCAAAATAATGAGCCACATAACTCCTATCATGAACTCTATCATCATTAATATAGAAATTAACCTCTTTGATGATGATGTGTTCATTTTCATCCAACCTTTCTATCTCATCCACCTCAAATTTTGCATGTCTATAGGTCACTTGCACAAATATTGCAACTTGTTCAAAATGATAATATTGCACTTGAAGCTCTATTTGAGGTGCAAGTGTATAACTCTCAAAAAAATTTACAACTAAAAGTATACAACCAAGTGGAAAAAAAATTTTGGAATCATGAAACTATTTAGCTTTCCATCATACACCATGACAATGTTGGATATGTGGATATACCAATGGACGAAACTTGGTCATAAACTCATAATAATGCAATTCACTCTCCTTCAATACAATTTTTTGGATTCATCTCCTATCTTATTTTGGTATGTCTAATATTCATATCTCATCCATGAAACTGGTGTAGATTCATTAATATTCTCAATTTGCATGGAAAATTTGCATAAATATCCACAATATTCACACTAATTTTTTATGCATTACACTTTGAACTCATCTAAATCTTCTAATTTATCACATAATATAGACTTCAAAAATTGTGTTGTACTACTAGGGATGACCAAATTAGGATCAAGAACTTCCATAACTTTTTTATATGATTGCAAGTGTAGACCAAATTCAACATGATTTTGACAACAATTTTCATGCATCTTATTTATGCATACAAAGGAAGGATGCAAACTCTCAAACATTCTCTAACATATTTTGAAATTTGAAAATTCTTGTTTGAATGTTTGAAATAATTCACTTTGAATTATATCCATGAAATGTTTTGGATATTCAATTTTAGCCCTTGTCTCTTGATCTTTAATTTGTATAGTATCACATCTATTGGAAGAAATACAAGAATATGTGGTCCAAAAATTCAATAACTTATCTTTTTACATCTTCAAAAATTGTCTTTTCGAAGAACTCTTCAAATATTCACTCAATTATTCTCAACATTATCGTCTAGCATATTTATCCTCTTCATATATCTTTGTACAGTTCTTCTAGATATATGTAGTACATCTAAAATTGAATGTACCTATTTTCTATGTGTCAATTTTATTCTAGATATAGTAGTCATCAATGCTCTACATGCATTACTCAAATCACCTCCTCGAGTTGTGTTGTCAATTTTGTTATAAGTATTTTGCAAGTTTTCAACTATTATTTTATTAATATTATGTGCATAGTTTTTCTTGTTATCAACACCCAACAACTCCAAAAAAAGTCTCATATCTTTTCTCCTAAATAGCTTGACAAATAATTGTGCCTATCCAAATATACTTTTATGTTTGAAATATTCATCCCATATGTTTTGACAATGCTTTCTAATAGTGTTATCATCTATCATATCTTTACATGGAATTTGGTTTTAAAGTAGTTACTCATCCAAGGGTATGTGCACCAAGTTGTGGTGCCAAAAAGGTGACACCATTTTTTTTTCTAATTTTCAATAGCGCATACGTGCTTTATAAAATAACCCATTTTTATAAATGGGTTGCATACCCATATCCCATTCATTTTAACCTTTTCTTGCTACTTCTCCTTGCTATATCAAGTAGATGGATTGCATTCAAACAAGTTTTTTTCCATCCACCTTGCCAATATGCCTCCTTATCATCGAAGATCAAGATCACGAGCACGCCGTATGTTATCGATCTTTCTTTTTGCATTGTTTGATTTTATAAAAATGATTTTGTAGCTTTTTTTCAATTTTAAAAAAAAAAAAAAATTATTTATTCAGATTTCAATTGATTTCTTATCAGGAAATGTCAATAATGAACCATCAAATCCCTAAGAAGGTCAAAACCAAAACCCTCAAGATGACCAAAGCCAAAACCCTCCACAAGAAGAACAACAAATTCCACAACTTGAGCCAATTGTAAGACCTCCTCCTAGCACACAAGAAAATATAATAAATGAAATAGAAAGAGGCAAAACTAAATTAGAAGGACTCATTGGTTAGTTGAAACAATGTGGACAAACCAATCCAATGAGAGCTCAATTGGCATCATCCCTCAAATCCATTAAAACCCACATAGCTAATGTTAGTGGTCAGTTAGATGTTTGGCAGGTTAAGAAGGAAGAAGGAAAAAATATATTATACAAATAAATTATCATATCAAGATGTTAAAGAAAAAGATATACCAAAAGGTAGAATATGTGCATTATTTATATAACCTGGTCAACAAGATCCTGTTAGAGAGGGTACTAAACAATTCCCCATCCATTGGTGCATACACGATGCTATTAGAAACAATTTTTGGGATAGATGGTGGATGGATTTTGATGCCCCTCCTTGCAATAATCATGAGGTCCCCATGTATTTCTTAAGGAAATTGTATTGTGAGCTTTTTCCTTGGGGAGATCCCCAATTATTTTGATATATTAGACTCTTAGGTGTTGAGATAATGGGTGTTGCACACATTGCATAATATTGTTATTTGATTTTTTATTTATTTATTATGTAATGTTGTACCTAAATGGATGTGCAACATGTAAAGATTCCTATGGAATATTCTTGATGAGTTGTATTGTAACATTGTGATAATATTTCATGTAATTATTTAATATTGGGGAAAAGAATTAAATGCCCAATATTAAATGTGGGGTCAGTGGGTTCGGTAGCACATGGTTTATGTAATACCACTTAGTGGTTTTGTGAGACTTGCTACTATATAAGCAGCCACAAGGGTAGTTGTTGTAGGAAAAAGAGTAACAAGGAGAAGACAAAAGGCAAGAGTCAAGCGGGACAAGGCTTGACAGGTTAGCCAAGGGAGCATTTGTGAAGGTTGAAAGCATGGCATGGGATGTGTGGATTCATGCTTGTTCACATAGTTTGCTCAGTTGTGGCTATGGCCATGAAGGCTTCCATGGTTGTATGGCAATGGTATTTTTGCTGAATAATACATGATGATGGATGCTTTTGGAGGCTGGGTTTTTTCCCTCAATGAGGGTTTCCCAGGTTATATTTTGTGTCACAATTTTGTGGGTATGTTGTCTATTCTCTTGCATGTGGATTTTAATTCCATGTTTATTTTAGATCTATTATGGGTTATGTGGAAATGGTTATATTCTTTATTGCCAAGTTTTCTTACAAGTGGTATCAAAGCTATGGTTTTATTATTGTAACCCTAGATCGAATCCATGGGAATGCATGAGAGGATAAAAGAAAGGACAAGATATATTGCAGATCTGAGGACTTTGGATTTACTATTATGATGGGATGTTAAAAGATTTGGGCATGTGAAATTGTTGGACAAAAAGATTTTTTCGGATGTTTCATTTAAATGAGGGTTTTGGGGGGTAGCATGTAGAAATGACCTCCTGGGTAAAAATAGACCTCACCATTGGATCCGAGTCAACATTTCCATAAAATTTGATATATAATATGCCCTAGTTTGGCCATGTTCAGAGGAAATGAAAGAATTTTTTGGTTTCAGCCCATGATGGCTGTCAAATTTAATCCCGTCAAAATTTTCGTCACTGAAAAAAATTAAAAATAAAAAATCGTACTGAAAATGGTAAAAAGACTGTCTTAGTAAAATGACCATAACTTTCTCTCAGAATATCAAATTTTAGAGTTCTTATAGGCGTTGGAAAGCTAATTTAGAGCACTACAAGATGGTGTAGGTTTGGTTTTATCATTTTGAAATTTAGTTAGGTTTTAAGAGCCCTAAAGTCAGATGTTTTTTATTTTGAGCACAGATTAGGGCATAACTTGGGCATACAGAGTCAGATTTTGGACTTCGAGTAGTCAACAGAAAGCTCTTGGAGAGCTCTACACATTGGTTTAGATTTGGTGTAGGTTTGGCATGATTTATTTGGTGACATATTGATCTAAACAGTTTATTAATATATTTTGACTATGGTAACATTGTGAGTTTATGGCATTGGAGATTTAAGATTTGATGTCATTGTATACTTAGTTCGTATTTCAGATTGGTCTCATGATGATATGGTTATCAGTGTTTGGTTTGGATATGTATGATGACTTGTTGGGTCTACAAGTTGTGCAGTGTTGTAAGCGGTCTATACTTACAGGTTGCATTTATAGCTTGGTTATGGGTTGTCTTTGCCCATTGATCTTTCATTATTGATGCATATTCAGATTGGTGGCTTGGATTTGGGTTGTCTATACCCTAAGTCACATGATTTTATCTTCATGTACAAGGGATGAGATGTTGTTACCAGGTACAGTCATGGTGGAGGATTGTGGTTGACTATTTTATGCTGACAGGTTGGACACTTTAAGAGCCAGATGCTCAGTTCATGGATGTGATCATGGTGTCATGGATTTTGGCATGACATGATTGGATATACAGGTACATCCTTGATGTTCATTAGCTTGGATTTCTGATTCAGTTATGGTGGTATATCTTCTTGGTTGAGGATCATGGTTATTTGGTTTTCTTTTAAGGATCTCATGATGTGCACTTTGAGTTCTTTAATGGTTTGATGCCTTGGTTGGTTCTCATGGTTAGAAGATGGTTTTTTCATCATGATGTCATGGATAGCTTGGATATACGGTTTAGTGGGAACTTGTGACAGTGATGGGGTGATAGTGTAGAATTAGTTCCTAGTTTGGTTTATATCTTCTTGGTTTGGAGAGGATGGATTTTATGATGCCATAGGTGACTTGGTACCACGGTTAAGTGGGAGTTGTTGGCATTGATACATTTATTGAGTGTTTGCAGATGTTGGAGGTTTGTCTTAGATCCTGTTGCTGCAGAAGCATCTTTGACATTTGCATGGTGCACTTGTTATCTTCATGGTGTTTGAAGATGGTTAGATCTTGAGGACTCATGGAGTTCTAGGTTATCTTCATGGTGTATGGAGATGGTTCTTCCTGGTATGTGGAGATGGTTTTCTTCATGGTGTGTGGAGATGGTTGCATCTTGAGGACTCACAGGGTTCTTGGCAAAGGTGTGGTTTATGCTTTTATTTGGCATGTTATCCTTGGTGTGAGTATGGTTTCATTATTATGTCATGGTATACTCTTGATACGCGTTTAGAGTTGTGACATGTTATGGTGTGTTAATATGGAGCATGTTATCTCTTTAGTTGAGATGGTAAGATCATGTTGTCATGTTTATGTTCCTGAGGCCATGGTTGGAACTTTGACATTGATCTTGGTTTAGTTTCTTGTTATTGAGTACACTGATCATAAGATGGATACTTCACGTTATTGCTATGTTGCATTTGGAGTTGGCATGGATTGATTGGTTACAGGTGCTCATGGATACTTAGAGACGGTGGCGACACTGATTTCTCTTGGATTAGAGAAGTATTTGTTGGGATGGTTGATAGTTTCAGTAGGAAGTCTGAGGGGTAGTCACCTGATATGGACTTGAGAGGAGATTGTTCTTAGATGAGTCTTGGTTGGAGACTTGGGTATCTTTGATGAGCATTCTCATTCCCCACTCTTGGTCTACTTGGCGGTTTGCTACTTGAGAGGTATAGCCCATTGTTTTTCTCAAGTGCATTATATTTATGCTTATCTTTCATGGATATGGATCTTGAACTATGGCAAATGAGTTAGTTCTGGAGGGTTCATTTGAGATATGGTTAAGCATTGGTTATCTCCATGTGCATATGTTGTTATGCTGGTTGAGTTTGGGAGATGGTTTTATATTGGGCATTTTCCTTGGATTAGGAATGATTATTCCTTGGTTTAGGAATGGTTTATTGAGTTTGATCTTCTTGTGAGAGGCTTACATCCATGATTAGTTATATGGTATGGTTTGGGTGTTGTTGAGGCTTCTTGTTGGGGTTTTATGGAGGAGATCATACTTGCACAGTTTACATCTAGAGGTGTGTGTAGAACGACATGATACAGGTTATGATTTGCATGGTTTCTCTAGTCTTGGTTATCTTCTTGGATGTTCAGTTTTGCCTACATTGGATTTGAGATTGGTTGGAGATTGTGAATTTTAATGATGGTTTAGTTTCATATTTGTTATAATGCAAGAATAATGATGGTTTCTTTATCGATTTGAAAGCAAAAGTATAATCTATTGATGCAGGAGCATCTTGGGTTGCCTTGTTATCTTGCTGATTCTTTTATTCATTTTGCCAATTGATTCCGAGTTACTAGTTTTTAGTTGATGTTGAGATCCAGTTTCCAATTGATGCTGAGTGATTCCAAGTTGCTAGTTTCTAGTTGATGCCGAGCGCCATTTTCCAGTTGATGCCGTGTGATGCTGAGTGCCAGTTTTTAGTTGATGTCGAGTGCCAATTTCCTAGTGGGTGTTGAGTTATCCAATGGGTGCCAAGTTGTTTATGTTTTGGTTTTTAGTGGGAGCCAACTTGCATATTTAATTTCAATCATGAATTTAATGATAGGATTTTGTTTTGGCCTTTCTGTTATGTAATGTTCTAGAATCTTTTGTAAGTTGTTTTAGCAAGTATAAATAGAGTGCTTAAGCTTAGGTTAAAGGTATAACTTAGAGAGTGGAGAAAGGGAAGGCATATGTGTTTGGAAATATGAATTTAGAGTTGGATCATTGATCTAGAGTTGTATTTTATATCTCGCTATAACCCAGAAGGCCTTATAGTTGGGCATGTATGTTGAATATTTGAAAAATTGATAAAAGATATCTTGTTCTCTCTCCTTGGTGATGCATTTTGTGTTGTTTTTTTTCTGTGTTAACTCTTTCAGGGTGGTTTGGATAGCTAGGTGAGCCTTTGGCCCTAGTTATTCATCCTTTTGCCTGCATCATCTATGTCTTCCACCCACTTGTAAGGTCTTATGAAGACCTTCCTCCAACTAGTCAAACCAATTTTCAAAGGTTGTGACCATTGGAGGGAGCCATTACAAACAAAAATCCATATTATTACATAAATGTTTCATTATTACCCTAGTTATGCAACTTATTTTTCCATTTATGAATTTATAAAGACTTCTAAAGATCCTAACACCACCTATGACTTTTAAGAAGACCCTAGGAGACTACTAGACCCATGTGAACACATGAATCAACTAGTTTATAGAAATACCAAAGTTGTTCAAGGGTTCACACAATAGGGTCTAAATGTAAGAAAGCCTAAAAATAACCAAACATGCTAAAAACAAGTTTGAAAAGGCCTAGAAGACCTTAAAACTATTCATTTTGATGGGAGAAGACTTTATGACTCCTTGGTTTGATGGGGTGCTCCTGCACCATAGAATTACTCAATCTTCTACTACACTAGATAAGATGTTCTCTATTATGCATAATGTTTAGCTTTGGCATTGTTTATAAGAGTGTTTAAAGGTTGGGAACCACTTAAACATCCTTTGCATGTTTTAGAGGTATTTTTATTGTGGCAAAGGCTTGCACAAGGGAATGAGCCTTATGATTTTGGCATTTACGTAGAAGCAAACCTTGCTTCTTCAACTCTGTACACTTAACTCTTCATTGAAGTTAATCTTATAGTATTGAGAATAGCTACTACAAATTCTTGGGATCCATGGGACCATGAACCTATGTTACATTTTCTAGACAAATAGGAGAAGTTACTACATGCTTCAATACTTCATAATTTTTTGGATCGTATAGTGACACCCAAATTAATAACAATAGTAGACACTTGGGATTGTTGCAGGGAGACTATGCCAATACATGCACGGTTACATCCTTGGCTTCCATTTTTGGGCCGGTGTATGGAGCCTTTATATCCAACCATTTGTTATAAGTTGGGGAATATACATGTAGGTTTCTTATGACTCATTAAGTGCATCACTTCTTGAGATTTTACTTCAACCCAAGATCATGTCATACTTTCCATATTTTTCCTTATTTATGAGTTGGAGATGGGAGTGTCAATGATGTCATAAAGTCCTCCAAAAGTATCCCCAACAAACTTTTAACTAGCTTGGTTTCATTTAATGGCTATTGGTCAACAATTGGAAGCTCTGCATGAATCCATTAACCAATCCAAATGAATTTGACCAACTAAATATATATAAGTAACACTTTCTTATGATTACAAAATGATTAAGATTACACACAACTATTTGTTTTAGTTTTATTCTATTTAGTATTGATACTAACTTTTTGTACATTATTACTAGTGAAACAAATAATAAAGCAATCAATTCAACAATATGTGATTTCTAAAACAACTTCTTAGGATGAAACATTAAATAAAATAATTCTTTTTGTTAACAAACTAATATATAAAATTTATATGGTAGGTCTAGTCATCAATAGTCTTTCATCATTTTTTAAAGAATTGTAAAGTATTTATATGTGTTGCCAAATGGTTAGAATTACCTTTGAAAAAGTTAACCACAATTCAAATGTGTTAAAAAATCAATAGAAAAAAATGAAATCAATTTTGAACTACTTAAAGGCAAGACAGAGAAATTTAACTTCTACTTCCCTATCTAAATGCAAAGAGCTATTATCATTCATTCATTATGTTTGGGCATATCAAATATTATCCCAGAAACAATAATATGATCCATCCCATAGCAACTTGTGGACTCAAACTTTTTTCAATTAAGGAGGAGGAGAACTTTGAAGAGGAATACTTTTATGGCATCATGTTGAGACAATTATGATGCAACTAGTTCCTAGTTCTTTGAATCTAGACTATCTCGGCATTTCACCTATGCTAAATACAACCCACCTTTATCCCTAATGTGAGTGGAAAAGATGATATCACATTTTTTATGAGAATTGGACAAACATGCTCCCACAAAATTCCCCAACTTCCACCCCAAAATTGGATGAATATTTTTAGTGCTACAGTTATGTTGATCCTAGCACTTTGAAAAATAGGGTTTACATAATAGGATTCTAAAGATTTAATGAAACATTAATGAAGCAAAGATCTAACTACTACAAAGGTTTAAAAAGTTGTTCATCACACTCACTATTTTTTCCTTGAATATTTTCCTTTGACCTCATTCCTTCATAATTCCCTTACCTTATGCATTGATTATCATTAGCATTATCTCTATAGTGATGCAACATAGTGATCTCTATCATTCCTTTAATAGTTTTGACACAATCTTATAAACCTATGGAACATTAGCATATGTGCCATATTAAGCCTACCTCTAATAAACCCTTAAGATGATGAGTTATGATGAGGAGGAAAAGATATGAGCCCTTTATAATCTTATCCTTCTCCACATCACACCATGTTTTCTCCATGACATTTTTGATGTGGGGGAGATAAATAAAAACTTCTAAACTCTTGTAATCCCCTTAATGTTTCATTATCTTTGTTAGGGACATTTTGGTTTGACATGCCTAAGAAAATTCAAGCACTCAATAGGATAGGAAGAGGTTGGGGCTAGTGCTTACCTAGCCACCTAGAGCTAACAGAATAGACAGTTCAATCCCAGGAGGAAAGTTGAGAGAGATTTGGTAGTTGGCAACTTTGTACTGGCCAACACTACAAGTTTCAACATCACCTAAAGTGGTGTTGAAAAATCAAAATGGAGTAAGATCTCCAGAAAGTGAGAGAGGTAACTAGAGTTCTTTGCAACATAATCCTATAGGAACTAGAATTGCATCCATACCTCACATGAGTTTTGAGATATACCTTGTCAAATATTGCTGCCCTATGGCATTTAGTGACCCTTATAGATGTTTCAGTTTGGCATGCCCAAGAACATTCAAGGGCTGAACAATATGGGACAAGTTTAGTGATAGGGTTTACCTAGCCACCCAGAGCTAACAGAGTAGACAGTTTGATCCCATGACGAAAGGTGAGAGAGATTTGGCAATTGACAACTTTGTACTAGCCAACACTACAAGTTTTAGCATCACCTGAGATGGCATCAAAAAATCAAAATAGTGTATAATATCTAAAAAGTGAGGGAGGTTAGTATAGGTCCCCACAACATGTTCCTATAGGAACTAGAATCCCATCCATACCTCACACGAGCTTCATGATATGCCTCATCAAAGATCGTAGTTCTATGGAATTTAGTGACCCTTAGGGACATTTTGCTTTGGCATGCCCAAGAATTTTTGAGCACTAAATGAGATGGGAAGAGGTTGGGGATATGTTTTACCTAGCCACTCGGAGCTAATAGAGCAGACAATTCAATCCCAACATGAAAGGTGAGAGAGATTTGGTAGTTGGTAACTTTGTACTTGCCAACACTACAAGTTTCAATATCACCTGAGATGGCATTACATAATCAAAATAGATTATGATCTCTTAAAAGTGAGAGATATTATTGTAGGTCTCTACAACATGGTCATATAAGAACTAGAATCACATTCATACCTCACACGAACTCTGAGATATGCCTTGTCAAAGATCGTAACTCTATGGCATTTAGTGACCCTTAGGGACATTCTGGTTTGGTGTACCCAAGAAAATTCAAGCATTAAATGGGATAGGATAAGGTTTGGGATAGGGTTTACCTAGCCACCTAGAGCTAATGGAGTAGACAGTTTGATCCCATGATGAAAGTTGAGAGAGATTTGGCAGTTGGCAACTTTGTACTGGCCAACACTACAAGTTTTAGCATCACCCAAGATGGCATTGCAAAATAAAAATGGAGTATGATCTCAAAAAAGAAAGAGAGGTTATTGTAAGTCTCCACAACATTGTCCTATAGGAACTAGAATTACATCCATAGCTCACACGAGCTCCGAGATATGCCCCATCAAAGATTGGAGCATTGTGGCATTTAGTGACCCTTAGGGATGTTTTGGTTTGATGTGCTTGAGAATGTTTGAGCATTGAACAAGATGGGATGAGGTTGGAGATAGGTTTTACCTAGCCACCCAGAGCTAATCGAGTACACAGTTCAATCCCACGATGAAAGGTGAGAGAGATTTGGCAGTTAAAAACTTTGTACTGGCCAATACTACAAGTTTCAGCATCACCCAAGATGACATCACAAAATCAAAATGGAGCATGATATCTAGAAAGTGAGAGAAATTATTGTAGGTCTTCACAACATGGTCCTATAGGAGCTAGAATCACATCCATACCTCACATGAGCTCCAAGATATACCACGTCAAAGATTGTAGCCCTACGACATTGAGTGACCCTTAGGGGTGTTCTAGTTCGGAGTGCCCAAGAATATTTGAGCACTAAATGAGATGGAAAAAGGTTGGGGATAGGGTTTACTGAGCCACCCACAAGTAAAAAAATAGATAGTTCTATCCCATGACCCTTTTTCCACTAAGTTGCAAATTTGAGCAACTTTTACAACTTTCAACAATGCAACTTTGCACAAAAAGTGCAATTTTTACATTTTTCACTTTATTCCAATTCTGCAACTTGGAAAAGGTTGTTAAATAGTAAAATAACTTATTTCCAAATGCTTAGCCCCTCACCAATTCCCAAACTCTTGCAAAGTTGTCAGTATTTTTGCAATTTTGCTTTGACAACTTTTGCAACTTTTAACAATTTTTGACGTCTTAGATCCTAGATACCTAAAACTTAACCTAATGACCCTAAGGACCTCTATAACCTTCCAAAAACAATAAAAATCTTTTTTTCCTTGAAAAATCACCAATATTGGTCATTTTTATGCCTAAAAAGTGGCCCATAGTGTAACAATAGAGAATTGGTCCAAAACAACCACACCTCATCTTTTGATATGTTATAGAGGAGAAAAATGGGTATCCTAATCTTCAATTTATTTTCTTGATGTTATGAAAAAATGTGGAAAAAAATGAAATAGGATAGCATTTTATGTAAGAGGACAACATTTTATGTATTTTTTCTCTTTTGACATCATCACAAATGGATCAAGGTCTACAGCCTTAGATTGCTCATCCTTAAAGGTATTGCTTCCTCCATAGTAAAAGACATGGCTTTGATATTGTTGGTGTTTTAAAATGCACTAAAACTACTAATCGACAAAGTGCTTAATACCAAGATGACAATACACACACAATCTAAAGACTAGCCAATTCTTATTAACAATTGCATATGCAAAGTATTTGAACCCAACTTTAGCAAAACTATAGATGGTTTTCTACTCTTCTAGCTCTGCAAAACTAGGGTGGGTTTACCCAAGGATGATTCAAGACTGAGAAAACTATATGAGGATTATTTTTAGTTTCATTCTGATTCTCATTTCAAATTCCTCAAACATATACATAATTCTTAATAACTTGATAAACACATCCCATATAACAGATATGGCCAAAATTTCCTCTATAGATCTGCAGATGTTCTTAACAATAGTGGCTAACTGAAGCTAAAACATTCCATGTAGACAAGTGCTGGCCAGCTTTGAAGATCTACAAGAAACAAAAGTAAAATTGATTTAATTCTGCATTTTTGACAACCATTGGTGACATACTTCTCCTTCAGCTGAATCAATTGAATCAATTTGATCATTGCCTAATCCACTGGGGTTCAGAGTCTGTAGCAAATTCTTAGATCTAACTTGTTGCCTTACAACAAATTCTATCAGCAATTCTCATCAAAATTTATCATTCAAAACCCTTTCCATTACTAAAGAAACCTTATCACATTCATCAAAGCTTTTATTTAATCCATTGAATTAACAGCAGTGATAAATAGATATACAACCTAACTAGATTGCATTCAATTGCACAAGCCTTTACTTATACAATATCAAGACAACCAACTAATTAGAAGGAGACAAGATTCAGAAAGAACTAATATGGGGATAGTTCACAATTTGTATTCATTTTCTTTGAAAATGGTATATCATTTACAATAGAGTCAGAATGACCTTCAGAAAGAAACACATCTCATTCTATATTCATGTATTCTCAGAGAATTGATAGAGAAAATACATCATAAACTTGCTTTCAAAATTTGGACCAAAAATAGACTAAGAATATCACTTAGAAAATAGAATTTGGACCCTTTCTCTAGCCTTGGAATATCACTTATATAGTGTGAGATGCAACAAGCTTTAGGCTAAGAGAAACTGACAGGTGTCTTTTAAAAGATACTTACATATACTTGTCACAAGATGAAAAAAATGTGAGTAACAACAAAATGTTTTACATCAGACATTCCATTTGTGGGCCCTTTTGTCACACACTCTTGTGTTGCTAAGTTGGTTGCTATTCTGTTCCTCCCTCATATACAACAGCCAAATTAACCAACAATGAAGTTTGTTCTGATGGTGGCATGTCAACCTCTAGCTATGGGCTTTCACCATCTTTATTCTGTATGGGGGGAGTAACTTCTACCTTTTCCCTTTCTTTAGTTGCATCGGCATCTTGTGGTCTTGGGTCTGCCACTGAAGGTAACAGATTATCCTTGTCTTCTTCTTTCAATTGGGTCTGAGTAGTGATAGGGTCAATTATTTGGATCTCCTCGCCTTACATTTCATCACTATCATTTTCATCTTCATCAAATTGTTCATCGGGAGCCATATCTGCCATCCACTTGTCAAATAATGTGTCATTTGACCAATCAAACTGTAAAATATCCCTTTGTCTTTTCAGCACATATTCAGCATCCTTATTAATGGTAACGAATTCTTGTTTTAAAGAATCAAAGAATATTTGGGCCTTCACCATTTTTTCTGTTGTGGCAGCCCACCATGCATGCCCTGATTCATTAATGACTTGATTCATTCTTAAATAGAATAAATCATCAAGTTCCTTTGCCCATTCATCTTTTCTTTTCAAATTATTCTTTTTATCTAGGGCATGAGGAAACAAATTGAATTTTTGTTGTTCTTTTTTAAGTAGCCTACTACTACTTTTTGTAAATGAATCCTTTTATTATTAAAGTTAGTAAGATCAGAAACAATATCAAATGTTTTTTCAATTTGATCAAAAGAATCATCTATAACAGAGAAACACAAAAATGTTATTTCTTTCTCCCTTCTTACCCATTTATCCATAATAGGCATTAGAGCCTCATCATTAGCTTTCAAATCCTCCCAGATACTGATCACCCTAGCCAACTGATCATAAATTAGTGGCCATTCAACTTTGTCCCCCAAATATGTGATAGCTTTTCTTAATTTATCTTCATATTTGGATTCCAATTCTACATGTAAGGCCCATAGGTTGCCTTTTTCTTCTTCAAAATCCTCAGCAGTGTAGTATTGTGGCTTTTGGGGTGTATCTAGTATTTCTATGAGGGGGGTGGATTTAAAAGGTTCAACTAGGGGGTGAGGGTATGTTATTCTTGGCCTAGTGGTCCTTCCCAATAGCCTATTCTCAAGCTCAATTCTCTTTTTTACTTCTTTATTGTAGGCATCCACCACTGTTTCATACTTGCTCTACAGCTCAATAATTTCCTTTTCTTCCTTTTCTACAGTGACCAAGGAAAATTGAGAATAGTCCACATTCGTGTGGGCTACCTGTACATGTGAAGTATCAGCAACTCTCCTCACAATGATACACCCTATTAGTCCTAAATCATCAGGCTGTGATGGAGTAGTCCTGGATCCTCTTCTTAATGACCACATAACAAGAGTAGCTTGGTCATTATTGAATGTTGTTCCCAAGAATTCCTTTTTATCTGGATCTTGTAATCCCAAATTATTTGACACAAAATTAAAAATTAAGGCATCAACAATGTCCCAATTGGGAAATAATAAAATATTTACATCTTTTACCATCTGTCTCCCCTCTTCAGGGGTTATATTATGGAACTATTGTATCATTTGTTCCTTTATTTGATTCTAAATAGAAGCTTCATCCATTTCTGGATGCTCTACTTTCATATTCCTACATCTTTTCTCAAAAATGTGCATGTTTTCCCTCTACGCAAACTGATGGAAAGCCCTAGATTTTACTTAATTGTTATCAGACAAAAATTGTTGACTGGCTTGTTCCAAAATAGGGTCTAATTCCCTTCCCCTAAAATCTACTATAGTTAGTTCAAAACTCGACACAGGAGGCTCCTGGGGGTTCCCTTCATCAATTTCTACCTAGGTAACAAAAACTCCTCCTTGTGATCCCGTTTGTTCAATTTGCTCATTGGTGAGCTGCTCCTCCTCAATTCTCATAGGAGTTTGGGAAGGTGAGTAACCTTCATCATGTAATTCCTCTTCCCTTATTATTTTTCTTCTCTTGGGAGAGGGTTCAGGGGGCCTTTCTTCAAAAGTAGCACTAGTCGATTCAATTATCTACTTGTCTTTATTTAGAGTAGGCCTCTGATCCCGAATGACAATATATCCTATCCTCTTTCGCACAACCAGTGGGCCTATCCCTATGCTGGGGGTGAAACCCAACTTCCTCATTACTTCCCTGGCTTTATCTGGAGAAGAATCAATAAAATGATTCTTCTTCTCATTCATTACCTCCATTATTTTGGAGAATGTACTCATAAGCTTATTTATTCTATCTGCATTAGTTATAACATTACTAAGAGGACTGTAATCCTTGTCAAAACAATTAATAAACTCCAAAACTTTTGAATCGACTCTCCATTTTTCCTTCTTTGTTTCTTGCTCCTGTAGAGAGTACTCATTCCTTATTACATCTTAAGGGAAATAAAATTCATGCTGAATTGGACAAAACTTGATTCTATGCCTAAGAGAAGAATTAAAGAAATCTTCTGCATCACAAAAATGAGAGTGAGATACTGCCATCTTATACTGATCCAAAAAAATTTAGAGAAAGACCCACCCTTCCTTAGTTATGAAAAACTGGTGAGCTACAGTGCAAGTAGGAAAAATTGATCATGTTCCCCTTTTGTGCAAAAAGGTCTCCTCCACTCCTCCCAACTACCATAAATATTCAGCTACTCCTACCTTTAAAGGCACCTGATAAGGTAGTACATGGGGTGTTGCTTTGAATCCATAAAATCTAATGATAGTTGAGACCGGATATGGGATGATATCTCCCCAATCATGTGAAACTTTCAGACTATGGGGTTTGTCCATAGGCCTAGCAAGGTGCATTAGTGCCTTAGGAATTCTAGTATTGTCACTCAATATCAGCCACCTTAGTTTGGAAGCAAAGTGCCTATTAAATCTAACAAAACTAGCATTTTCTACTTCGCCAGTCATGTTTGCACTCCATAATTGAATTGGTAGTGCTTCCCCCTCTTGTTCCCTATTCAACACCATTTCTTTACCAAAGTATGTAACCCCTTTAAATAGAAACATATGCATTAATAGGGAGTACTAACCCTAAACCTTCTCCACCTTGCCCTTTGCAATCCCCACCAATCCATTGTGAATCTCATTAGCCAGGTAAGAGGCAAAATCAAAAATTATTTCTACACCAAAAGAGGAGATTTGAGTGATCATATACATGAAACTCACAGGAATAAAATCTTCTTCACCCTCTCCAAAGACTCTACACAGGGTCCTATATATGTCTACTACCCTAGCATTGAAGCATGATTTCTTGAAAGGTTCTTTAGAAGATGATGTTATTGCTGGTAGTTTTCCAATTCTGCCTATGTGGTCCTTTAGTGCACCTTGTCTAACTACATCCTTTTTTGGCATATATTCTTTTTCTAATTCTATCAAATCAATGAGCACATGATACCTAGTGAGAGGTCCCAAACTGAAAACTTCCCTAATCTCTTCTGGACTAATGGTGATTAAAACTTCACCATCTACTCTTCTCACTACCCTAGTGCCTTGATCATAACTCTTCGCCACGGCCTCAAGAAGGTCATAATCCATAAACACATTGGGAACAACTAGCTTTCCCAGATCAAAATTTCATATATTGGCATGTGCGGCATACAATTTCCTTTCTACAAATAATTTCTTGAACAAATTCAAACCAGTTTGTGAAGTTTGAGCATCTTGGACCCAATTACCCTTATCATACAATCCATCAGCTATCCTTAGCCTAGGGTTTAATGAGGTTAACCTTTTAACTTGCACTCTCTCTACAATAGACTCTAGGAGCAACTCAAGCAAGTCATCATGTACATTTCTATCCAAATAGTTTATTTGACCTGAAAATCCCTTATTTGGAGGCATCTTGGATTATATTTTACAGAACTAAAAAACCTACAGAGATTATGGTAGTACTACTTACTTGAATTATGTCTTTTTTTTCCTCTGTATTTCTGCAAACTTTTTGTGAATAGACTATTTCACAAATTTTGCCAAACTTCAGCATGATTTCCTTTAGTAATTGCTTCTGCTCAGGAATAGCTCAAAATCTTTGCTCACGTAAGGTGAAACTGATGAAATCTTCTATGTTATACTCTATTATTTTCATGCATGATTCTTTCATGTCTAATTAATACATAGAGTGGCACCATATTCTACATTTAAAGCTGTGTCGTCGATCTTCAAAAATCCTACGATCATGGGATACAGAGAAAAACAACTAGGCATTGCATTTGACAAGTTGGTCAATTGATCCAATGAAAATTTACCATGTACATAACTCTTTCCTTGATGGCACTTCTGTCTAGACCCACTTGCAACTGAGGACACATGTTAGCATGTCGCTACTTCATTATGCATAAAGAACAAGCATCTTTCCATAGCGAAGTAGTGACAGCCATTGATTTGATCTTAATCCAGTAGATGATATGTTACTGTAATTTCTTAGAAAGATGGCAGTGGGCCCTTATTCGCTATGTCACTATATGTATCTCCTTAGCAACTCTTCATAGCAAGAAGATGACGGCCATTGATTTGAGATCAAATCAAAGGTGGGGAAGCTACATAAAGTTTCTTGAAAAATGGTGGGCCCTATACTCACTATGTCACATAGCTTAAACAACATGCAACTTTCCAATGCAAGATAGGGAGGACTGTTGTTTCCATTTTAATCTGATGCTCAAGATCTCTCACATATTTGATCAATGGGGCATGGGTCTAGAGCATTGATGAAGTATGAAATTCTGCATAGTTGGCACCCCATAAGACTTTACTTTAATCCCACGTTACTAGAGGTCCCACTGGCTGTTGATTTTATGATGCCTCGCTACTTCGCTAACAGCAAGATGCTAGAATTTATCGATAGCAAAGTAGCGAGCTCTGACAACTTTAATAAATCTTGGCGCCATAAAATACAAGGATCCATTAGATCACTATTGCTGCTATCAACTACTTCTGACAACGGCAGTTATTACTGGTCATGCCACCTAGACTAATCATGGTATCGATAAATTTCAAGGTCATGGACTCTTCAATTTTATGGTGTCTCGCTACTTTGCTAATGGCGAGATGCTCAAGATTTTTGATAGCAAGGTAGTGAAGGGTTGGGAAGATAATCATTATGGTGCCAACCTCTGACTTTTTCTAATTAGGTCCCTCTTTCGGCTCTGACAGCATTGGCCAGGTGTCCGTGATTGAATGATCAGTTTAAAAAATTTGATTGTCATCTCTTTATTTTGTAGTCCTGTCTCAACATTTTCTGACACTTGCTACCTCGCTATACATAAAGAGTGCCCATGTTTTCATAGCAAGGAAATAACAAATGGTGGATTTACTTAGATCGGACGGTTGGGAAAAATTGAGAGGGAAAATAGCTCGGGGCACAGAAGATATAAAAGGAAAAGAATATTCGCCCAATTTAAAATTTAAACACTTCGCGCCCGACAGTTTACAAATGGAAAGAAACATAGGGTTTTCATAAATTTTTCAAAAAGGGGAGCAAACAGATGACTTACCTAAACCCTATTCACTACTAAAATGAAAAATCTGACTTTTCTACAATTGGACAAAGGATTTCTATCAAACAAAAAGTCAGACCAATAGATACCACTTTGATGCAATGGAATGGGTAGTAGGAATGAAAAAGGTTCCTAGAATCCTCTTCATTAAAGGTTAAGGAAAAATGATTTTCATTGTTAATCTAATCATCCCCAAAACACCTATAACAAGTGCTTGATAATATGGTATGGTTATCAAAACTCAACCACTCTTAGGAATCCCCAATCACAAGGAAAAGCTATCAAAAAGACAACTAATCACTAGTTGCTCTTAAGTGCATAACAAGGCTTATTTGACAAAAAACCCAACAAATAAAAATAAGGACTAGGGGTGACTTTAAAGCATGGAAAGGGCATATTTAGGTCCAAACTAACATGAATCCAACATTAGATTCAAACTATGCAACTTTCATTGGCTAGTTGCTATACAAACTCAAGACTAGGCTTGTAGCCTTGAACATGGAAAATCACAAACATCTCCTCACAACCCAAAGAAAAGAATCACTAATTTTAATACCATTTTAGGTTTTATACAACATACTAAAGCCCTGGGATCTCAAGAGAAGTATGCAACAACTATGTTTTTTAAGGCTCACTTAGCAATGTAGGTAATTAGGCATCCATTAACAAAGGAAGTACCTTACCCCTTGAGAAAAACTTCAATCCAAAAATTGGAACATGAGGGGGATGATGTAAGATGATCACATACCAATTTTTAAGCCTCAAAACCTTTTCTAGCATGCACATGGATTTTGCATGCCTAGGGCATCAAGTTTTTCTCTTTGCCTCATTCATTTGACCTAAAACTGAAAGGAACATAAAATACATTGTCTTAACTCAAATTCCACCAAGGGTCATTAATTTCCCATGGTGGAATCTCAAGATATGAGGGAACATAGATGAAACCCTAGGTAATGGCACAAAATGTGGATGATAGTTAGTAGAATGGGAATATCTTGAGTTGTAGAGTGAATTAGAACCTCATTCCAAGTGCAATAGAAAGAATATTCACAAATCTATCCAACCATACTAGATTTGTGTACTTATATGTCATCAACTTGACCAATGAGAAGCAAACATTGAATAAAACTTAGAATTTTTACCTTTTTCTTTGTTGTTTCAATTCTATATGGCCTGTACAAATTGATACGTGTGAAAGTTTGGTAAACAAAAGTTACATCAATTTTTGTAGAGGTTGGTCAGATTTACCCTAAATATGAGGGTTTCTTCAAGATGGCCTCCTAACTTGCAATTCCACTATGGGATTTCAATGCCACTTTGGGGAATGCAAGTTAGGAGAGGGTAATTCAAGATGATAGAGATTTAGAATTTTAGGTGTAGGTTATCTATTTTTACTAGCAAGCCCTGGACTAAACAATGCTATATGCCTAGTCTAGAATTGAAGAAGAAAGAAAATTTAGGCTTTCAAACCGATTGATTTGATCTAGGTGATGTTGAAATTATGATATATTTGTCATTAGTGCAAACACTTATTCAATTCTAAATGCTTATCTTGCTCATCACTTAGTCTACAGTGTATACCAAGCATTCAATGGTTACCTTATAAGTTTAGCAAGTAAATAGTTCTCACCGAGCATTCCAGAGGATACCAAGTAAATGAGAGGTTCAATAGTGTTTACTGAGTGAAAAAGGTAAATGAAGGACTTAGTGTTTATCGAGTGAAAAAGGTAAATGAAGGACTCAGTGTTTACTAAGTAAAGCAACGTAAATGAAGAAGTTAGTTTCTACTGAGTGACACTATATCTACCGAGTCACCAATGGTTACCGAGTTCCAAGAAATGTTGTGTGGCTAGTATGAACTAAGCCTCTACTCCTATGAAGTGCATGATGATGCCAAGTAATGTAGTGGATGCTGAGTATCAGAAGGTCATTGAGTTAGTTCAGTGAACCTAAGTTATTTGCTATTGGGGTGACTCAGTAAAGTTTTGTTCACTTGTGTTTTGGCCGACCTTGCAATTGTAAATATTTGAACGGTATATATGTAATGTATGATATCATTTGCAGTATGGTGTGTATGAAAATATAAAGAGAGTGATGTTTGCATGTGAAGAAGGTATTGCTATATTTTGAGAAAAGTGAAAGCGAATTAATAGCAGAGTAAAATACAACAAGGTCAACATAGGAGCAAAAAAATTATATCTATCACATTAGGTGATCAATGCAAAAAAGATCTTATCAGCAAACAGTTGTAAGCAAATCCAATTCTTCATCCTAACAAGTAAAATCATTTTATAAATCCTTTAATAGGATAGATTTAATAGTCTTTTTGTAAATCTCTTAATAGAGTGCATACTTCACTATATGTTTGTAAACCCTCTAACAAGGTGGATCTAGTAGTCCTACTTGCTCCTAATAGGTCAGATCACTAGAAGTGATTAATGTAAGCCTTAACAGGCCATCTTTATGCTACAATATTCAAGTTTTGTGGGCATCATCCCCACCCTAGTTTTACTTTCTATTTGGAAGGTTTCTAGGTCACCAAATCTTTGTGTACATATGTAATGAATGTTTGATCTTTCATTTATGCAGTAGATTAGATGAATGAATGATGAATGGTTAAAATTCTGAATTATTTAAAAGTTTTATAAGTTACTAATTTACCCCTCCTCTCTCGGTAATCTATCTTATCCTGAATATTTTCAACAATTGATATCAGAGCTTTGTGGTTCACAGGATAAAGTTTGATAGCTTGAGCAAAGATCAAAGACAATGGAGATATTTAGACTTGACAAATCTATTGAAAATGAAAAGCTAGATCTGGAAATGGCCATGGCTCAACTCAAAGAAGAAAAAGAGCATCTTTCTCAATCTCTAAAAAGAAGGAAGGAACTTGCAAGACAAATGAATGATCATCAGTATGTTGAAGAAAAGATCGAAGACCCTTTACCATCAAGCAGTTCAAATGAAGCTAATGAAGCAATCAAGGAACTCCTAGCAAAGAATGGTTCTCTGTAGGAAGAAGTAAGAAATATTAAAAGAGAGCAAGAAATCCAATCAATCAAACTATGTGAAGTTTTGGAATAGAGAAACAAGGAAAATGAAGACTTAGAGGCAAGAAATAATCAATCCCTTTAGCATGAAGATCTTGTAGGTCAACTATCTAATGCAAATGAATAAATTATGAATCTAAGATCTGAGAATGAAAGTTTGAGAAATGATTTAATCACTAATAGACAAATCAATGAAAGAATGATGAAATATCAAACAGACATGAATCAATTGAATCAACAAAATGAGTAGAATCTTTATAGACAAAAAGGTAAAGCTGGTTTTGGATACAAGGAAGAAGGTGAATCCTCCAAACAAGGTTCAAAAAGGAATCAAAGACTCACTTGCAATCATTATGGCAAGATAGGCCATACATCAAAAAAATGTTGGAGTAATGGAAAGGAAAAATTCAATGGTAAATGCTTCAACTACAATCAGCATGGTCACAAAGCTAATGAATGCAAAGAAAAACCAAAATTTGAAGGAAAATGTCGCAAATATAACAAACAAGGTCACAAGGCATTTGAATGAAAATCAAAAACATTCAATTCAATAGAAAAAATTATCAAAGCAATATTTGGTTGGGACTACAATACTTGGTGTAGGTGTCACTATTGTGGAGAATATGGACACATTGGGATAAACTATGCAAGACATCACCTAAGAAAGAAGGATACAACTGTAAGATGTTACACATGTACTAAACTTGGTCATATAGCCAAGAATTGCATGAATATTGGAAGAATTGAAGATGAAAAGAAAGCTAAAGCTGATAACATTTGGAAGCAGATGAGACAACAGTGGATTCTTAAATCTACCGAGCAAGACAGTTCAAATGATGGTCATGTCACTCAAGAAATGGGTGACTTCACCATTTCCAATTAGATTTAAGAAGAATCAAGAACTACATCTTCTAGCCATATCTTAAGTAGTTCCAAAGTGAAAGAGTGCAAATGATAAAATTAGTATTTTGAATACAAGGATCAAAGAAAAGTTATCATTCACCATGTTGCATCTACCAAGCAAGGTTGGCTAAAAACCTTACCGAGCTAGGTCGAGAGTATCAAAGATTTTGTTCGATCACTGAGTTGCAAGGTTTTATCGAGTAAATCAATGATAGACTAGAAAGCACTATGTCATCTCAGCCACCTTCATACTGAGCATTAATGATAGTATTTCCATCAAAAGGGCAGAATTTGATTTCATTTTTCACCACAACTTTAGAATACTTAGAGCTAAGAGATTTCTAGTTGCACGCCAATGATTCCAAGCAATTTGAAGTGAATTTCTTGTGAAGAATTTGTTTGAAGAATTTATCATCCACCGAGTAGCAATGGCCTCTGCAAGCACTAGTAGCAGTAAGGCGAAAAGGGGTTTTGGAATGCTCATGAAAGGAGTTGAATGGAAAGCCCCAAAATTCAAACTAGTTCCCACAATTGTTGAATCACTTGACCCACATGGAGCTCAATCACAAATTCCACCTAAGGTACTTCTTATTAATGATATTCAGGCTCATTTCAAATGCACTATTGAAGAAATTGGTACATTAGATATGGACAATGCCCTAGGACAATTATGTGTTGATGGAGCCCTAAAACATGAGCATAAGCACTTAGAAGAAAAAGGCTTGACCCACATTCCGCACCTACCAAGGAATTTCCAAGTTAAATGGGTGAGATATGTTTTAAGCTATGTACAAAAAGGTTAGTTGTGGTTGGAGCAACCCGTATTAATAACCAAGAAGATGATTCATAAAATCATAGGTTTGTCTATGCTCAGCAAAGCCGAAACCACTAAAACCTTAGGTCAAGATGAGTTGTAGAAGAAAACCCTAGTAGAATGGGACGGAAGAGGACTAAAGCTTAATAATATATCTAACATGGAACTCAGGTTTGGAATTTATGTAATTGCATATAAACTATATAGTTCTAGCAAATTGAATAGTGCACCATGTGAGGCTGTGGATTTAGCATTTAAGATAGTAAAGAAAAATCTAGACTACGACTTGGCAGACTTACTATTGAAATAGTTAAACAAGAATATGGAAAGTATAAGGACATCAAAGAATAATCCTTGTAAATTTGGTTCTCTATTGATCTGCTCATTTTTTTATGTGTAAAAATTCTTTCCATCAAAAGGAACAGTAGTATGGAGAAAAGACATTCAAATTCTATATCAGATTAATGAGTTTATAGTAGAAATGGGTGAAAATTTTGACAAATTCATGGATAACTATTTTGAAGACTTCAAGGAAAGAATGAATAAGAGTTTTAGAATTCCTCCTAAGCTTGTTGAGGATTATAAAGATGATATATGTTTCATGGTTGACTATGATAAAGTGTACATACAAACAATCATTCCCCGAGTGGCATGAGTAGAACCATTGCCTTATGAATTAAATATTGATGAAGTAAGAGACATCATTGAGGCACTAGTGAATGAACTAGATATTCCTAACATCCCTACCTTTGGAACTTATGATGAAGGAAATGCCAAAATTGAGCTTGAAATCAAGCTACCATAGGCCATATGCAAAGGCAAGAGAAAGATAACCAAATTGAAAACTGCAACCGGTCCTCTCATGCTAATAGAAGGAAAAGGTGAGGATGAAGAAGATGATGAAGAAGAAGGAGGAGAAGAAGAAAAAGAAGAAAAAGAATCTGAAGAAGAACCTCCAAAGAAGAAAGGTAAGGCAATCATTACCAAACCTAAGAAGAAGCCTACTACAGTATTCACTAGAAGAATCAAAAAAGGAAAGTAGGAACCTATACTGGTCAAGCCTCCACCCACATTTGAGGAAAGGTTCAAACAATTGGAAGAAGGTGCAAACATCACAAATTTCAAGGCATTGAAATTTGAAACAAGAATAGATGCTAAGAAAATGCAGATTGAGGAACTGGTACTCTCCAAGATGGGTAAATTGAAATACTCCCGGGACCAGCTTGCCTCTCAAATCTCCAAAGAACTACTAGAGAGATTGTAACCAAGATGGGAGTCAGCCATCCAAATGGTAAAAGACATATATGAGCAATCTCTAAAGAATCTTTGACCAAGTCTCACTGGAGCAGAAATAAAGACTACAATGAGAAACCATGAAGGTAAAATGATGATCAAATTTTACACCTATTTGATTTTAATCAAAGACATTGAGCATGTTGTAAATGATGCAACAAACATGTGGAAAAACGTCTATCATCTGCATAAGCCCAGTGAAGACCCAATAGAAATCAAGGATGATGACAACAGTGATAGTGATGATATTAATGACACTCCATCCATCACAGTCTCACCAGGAGAGCTTCTTGCATTAATGGAAGAAGACAAGGAGGAAGAAGGAATGGAGGAAGAAGCTGAAGAGAAAGATAAGGAGGAAGATGATCCAGTGAAAATTGCAGCAACAGTTATTACATCCCTTCCTCACTCTCCACCTAAAACGGTCACATCATCAAGGTTGGAGTCAACTTCAATAGGTTTGATAGCATCTACATTATATTTATCAACTGCTCCTACCACATCACAACTCTAGGTATCATCAGTGGAAGTGTCTACCACTTCATCTACCGAGCTGCAGCCTTCTTCTTCAGTTACTAATCCAGCCTCCTCAGCACCATCATCATCAGTTAGTATAATAGTAAGCTCCACAATTTTGTTAGTTCTAGCTTGTTCTACAATTTTTTTAGCATTATCTGCATCTACTTAAAATCTAATTAGTTTAGATATTGCTATACTGAGTGTATCATCATTTTTGGGAAGTATTCCAATTTTTGATCTGGTAAATACTTCTATTGGCATTCAATCCTCAAGTCCTATCCCAATTTTTGCTGCTAGTCCTTCCATCTCCACTATTGTGTCTATTCCTAATATCAAACTAGTCATCACAGAAGTCAAACAAAAGCATCCATTAAGACTTTTGATCACTAGAAAGGAAATTCTAGAAGATATTAACTTAGACATAGAGATAGTGATTCCAAAGATTGACTATGAAAATGCTACCATTGAAGAGATGAGGTTTGCTAGTCAACTAATAGAGATGAAAGCTATACAAAAGCAGTTAAGGTCTGAAAGGGATAAGGCATACAAAATAATTGAGAATGCCAAGAATATAATTATAGATGCTATAGGTGTTGAAGTAGATTCTACTCAACACATTTTGATTTAGTTAGAAGAGGCTGTAAATAAATTCAATGATGACACCTATGATCAAGAAAAATTGATTGAAAAGGCTGAAAAGAAATTTGATAATAAGGTTCTTGAGCACATTGCTCAACACATTGCAATAAAATAGGTAGAGTTGTCCACAATTTTGGCCAATCTTGAAAATTCCTTTAATAATGTAACTTCACTTTTTTCCAAACTTTGTGATGTTATCAAGTACACCAAGGAGATCAAAGAAAAATTGAATAAAATTGATGAGGATATGAAGGTTAGTACCCAAATGCTACAACTTGACCCAAATTCAAGTTCATCCCATCATCTCAAAATCTGATTTTTGTCAGAAAAGTAGGCAGAATTGTTGAGAGAGGAAGCAAGGATCAGGTCTACCTTGATTGACATTCAGAATATGATCCTTCCTATCATGTACACAATGCAAAAACACATTTTCTACTCCAAAGCATTGATCCATAATAATAATTTCTCAGTTGTAGATCATATGATTGAACTTTTAGCTGAAGTTCAAATAGCACTCTCCACCTGCAAAATTTTGTAAGGAAATTGGGATAAGACTTTAGCTCTTATTCTAAAGGTACACTCTAAGTTTATCTCCCATTTTGGTGTCTCTGTGTAAATATATATTGTTTAATTTGGAATTATTGTCAAAAAGGGGGAGATAGAGAAGAGATAGAGATATTTGTAAATACTCTATACATATTGTATGGGGAAGATATATGTAAATAAGGAAGCTATGTGTAAATCAGTATGTCAAATTTTGCACATAAGTTTTTGGCTCATAAGTGTTTTTGTCACTAATGCCAAAGGGGGAGATTGTTGGAATTATGATATATTTGTCATTAGTGCAAACACTTATTCAATTTTGAATGCTTATCTTTCTCATCACTTAGTCTACAGTGTATACCGAGCATTCAGTGCTTACCTTATAAGTTTAGTAGGTAAATAGTTCTCACAAGAATTCTAGAGGATACCGAGTGAATGAGAAGTTTACCAGTGTTTACCGAGTGAAAAAGGTAAATGAAGGACTCGGTGTTTACCGAGTGAAAAAGGAAAATGAAGGACTCAGTGTTTATCAAGTGAAAAAGGTAAATGAAGGACTCAGTGTTTACCGAGTAAAGCAAGGTAAATGAAGAAGTTACTTTCTACCAAGTGACACTATATCTACCAAGTCACCAATGGTTACCGAGTTCCAAGCAATGTTGTGTGGCTAGTATGAACTGAGCCTCTACTCCTACCAAGTGCATGATGATGCCGAGTAATGTAGTGGATGCTAAGTATCAAAAGGTCGCCGAGTTAGTTCAGTAAACCTGAGTTATTTACTATTGGGCTGACTCAGTAATGTTTTGTTCACTTATGTTTTGGCTGACCTTGCAATTGTAAATATTGGAATGGTATATATGTAATGTATAATATCATTTGCAATATGGTGTGTATGAAAATATAAAGAGAGTTATGTTCGCATGTGAAGAAGGTATTGCTATATTTTGAGAAAAGTGAAAGTGAATCAGGAACAGAGTAAAATACAGCAAGGTCAACATAGGAGCAGAAAAGTTATATCTATCACATCAGGTGATCAATTCAAAAAGGATCTTATTAGAAAATAGTTGTAAGCAAATCCACTGATTCATCCTAATAGGTGAATTAGTTTATAAATCCTTTAACAGGGTAGATTTAACAATCTTTATGTAAATCTCCTAACAGAGTGCGTACTTCACTGTATGTTTGTAAACCCTCTAACAAGGTGGATCTAGCAGTCCTACTTGCTCCTAATAGGGCAGATCACCAAAAGTGATCATTGTAAGCCTTAACAAGCCAACTTTATGCTATAGTATTGAAGATTTGTGGGCATCATCCCCACCCCAATTTTACTTTCTATTTGGAAGGTTTTTGGGTCACCAAATCTCTGTACATATATAATGAATGTTTGATCTTTCATTTATGTAGTAGATTAGATGAATGAATGATGAATGGTTAAAATACTGAATTATTTAAAAGTTTTATAAGTTACTGATTCACCCCTCCCCTCTTAGTAACCTATGTTATCCTAAATATTTCCAACAAGTGAAGGGTGTAGGATGATTAATTATACGTGAAGAAGATTTCCAAGTGGTGGAGTTAGGTCTTTGAACCCATTTACTCATACTTCCTTTGTAACCCAACCTAATCTAGCCAATTGGGTCTATGACTCAAAGTGTGTGTTATTTGGTGTTGGAATAGAGTCAAAGTTTGATCTTTTGAAATCTCTAAGAGGTGGTTAAAGGGTGTCTAAAGAGATGAAAAGATAGTGTGGCACTTTGCAAAGTTTGGGATTTTAATCGAGAAAGCTAGGATTAGCCCTATAAATGCTAGTAACAATTATGCAAATTAGTTGTTGGGGGTTTGAGAACTTCAAAGTTGGGTTTTTTTTAGATATTAGGTCCATAGAAACCTTTTCTATCATAAAATTTGAGTTATAAACCCATCTAGGGAGAGTTTTCCTTTTTAGGCCTATTGCAGAAGGGGGCTTCCTAAGAAGTTGTGATTGATCTAAGTTAGTTGAGAATCCTAGGTTTGAGGGTTGGGCATGTAGAGTGGATTCCACTTGTAAGGTAGATTATACCTTTGTTAGAAGCCCTTTGGATCAGTCTCCAACCAAATGCACAATTGAATCTAGTGACCAAAAGTGCCTTCAATAAGTGAAATGATAAACTATCCACCAACAAGTCTTATGATGTGATCTAGTAGTCTTAAAATATGCAATCTAAGGTACTTGAATAGGTTTAAAACTTTCTTCAATGGTATAGACACCAAAACTTCAATATTCCTCAAACTAGGCTTAATAGCATTCCTTACAGCCCTGCAGTAGCACTCACAAGGATTTTTATTCAACTTTTTCCAAAATAACAGGCAAATAAATTATATATTTGAGTACCCTTTATGGATTCTCTTAACATACCAAATAGGTTTCTTTGTAAGGCATATGACTATTTTTACTACTTCTTAGATTTTTAAGGCCTTATTCTCATGCCTTTACAAAGGAAGTTCTAACCATTCTAACTCCTAGGTTCCAAACCTTTTCATAGTGTCATAAATAGGTTCAAATCAAAGTAATATGAAGTCAATTTAACTCCAATAGGTTTCTAGGTACCAAAGCCCCAAATTGTGCCCTCAAAACCCTTAAATTTAGGGCTTCCTCAATGTCACACTTCCCAAAGTTTTCTGCAACAAATAAATGTTGGAACACTTTGTATACAACATGTCTATACACATTCCATCATAAAATAGTGCCCTTCTTTGGCCAAAAATCTCTAAGCTTCAGTCTATCCTCCAAATTCACTTAGTTTCTTAGTCTTCTTTATGGTGATCACTACATAAATTAATCAAAATTGAATTTCCAAGATTAGTTAGATACTATACATGTTAAATTCATATTATTTATGTCAGTAAGATGCCAGTCTATGAGAATCAAAGTTCTACATTCATAGAATGACATTCATACTGTGAAATCTACACAAAACTGTCTTAAAATAAGATTTTCCAAAGATTGAACAGTACCAAATTGATTAATAGTGATTGTAGTAGGGTTTTTATAACATGAAAGAATTCAAAGAGATTAAATATGAATGATCAAAATATTTTCCAAGGCAATCCAATCAATAAGAACTTTGAATCATACCAAAACACCCTTTAACTTTGCAAGAAATCAGAATTTTTTTATTCAATTTGTTGTAGCAGTCCCTACCATGGATTCTCTACCCCTACAATGGATTTGTGAAATATTTAATAAATTCCTATCAGCTACCCCAACTAAACCAAATTGGTTGGATGGTTTATAGGTCTTAAGGACTCAAGGTTTATAGAAACACCAATGAGTCTCAAGCCTTTATAAATGGGCTAATATCAACTTGAAACTAGTCCTAACATTCTAAAACATTATAACCTCCATCATGAACCACTTAGGAAGGTAGTGCTATGAAGGATCACTGCAATTTCTTGTTGAATTCCTTGTATTGTCTTTGTAGAAACTATTTTTAAAGGTGACGAGTATGTTAAGCAATTTGAGAAGTTTCCAATACCTATGCATGTTCTTCATATATTTTTGAAGTGAAGCCCGACTCCCAAAGTCTACTAATCACTGCATGCACATGATGTCCATGCATTCTACATTTTTAGGATAAATAAGTCAAATGCATACTCAACTTTAGTTTAAAATTAAAAATGGTATTTTGTAGTTTACATACCAAAGGTTCATCATTTGAACTCCTTGCACCTGTATCTAATGATATCCCTATTTGGTCCTGATCTTTTATAGTTTTTACTTCCTTAAATCCCTTAGATTTTCTTCCACTTCCATTTGCAGGTGTGTTCACAAATGCAACTTTTTAACTCTTTTTTCTTTTTCCTCCTTCAGTTACAAACCAATATTATAATCACATTTAATGCTAGAACAAAATCAAGAAATATAGTAAAAGTTGTTAACATATGAACCATTTTATGGAAGAGTAAATTGATTGTCTGTATACTTTTAATTCTTGTCAAATCCATCAATAAACATTTTATATCATAAAATATCAAAAGTTCCATTTGTTTCAAGTAGACCTAAATAGTCTTTTCATTCTCTCAACTTATACATTGGCTAAACAACATTATCCTTAGAGAGAACTATATCTATAATTGCCCCATTATCATCAGATCAAGACCTTTTTTCCTTCTTACCATATCTATAACTATATATAATTAACACAAAATGGCACTTGAATAGAAAGCACTAATAAACATTGAGGATGTGAGTTGATAATACCATTTCACAAATGATTTTGACGTCTCACCCTTTATCACTGGTGCTTCAATTTTATTAGCCCTCTTCTTTGGTGACCTACAAATGGAGAATTAGCATAGTTTATGTAGAGAGTGAATGATATAGTTTGTTAAAATATAAGTAGATATGGAACCTTAAGTGATGTAGAGGTCAATGATCAACCAATGATTTGATGTAGAAACAACTAACTATCCCTTTGCTTTGAAACAATGCCCTTATATCTTCCTCAAGTGTATCTAAAACAATGACCCAACCCACTCAATCTTTTATCAAAGGATAATCATTCAAAAGGCTTAACCTATTGAACTCCATACCTTTGGATCCACAAAACTAACTCCACTTCCAAACTTCTTCAAGCAAGCAAGCTATCCAAGTTTCCAAAAGCACCTACAAACTCCATATGACTCAAAATAACTCCAAATATGCAAAGGCCTTAACCAAGTGTTAAATAAGACTTTTATGAGTTATATAATGTGTATTCAATTAGATTTAACCATCCACTTAGCTAGACCCAACTCCCAATGCATAATTCTTCCAAGGTGTCTTAAGAGACCTAATTGACAAATTAGAAGCCCTCTAGTAGCACAAAAGTCTAAATAACTTAAACTTTATCCAAAGCACTTGATTGGATAATTACATTTTTGGACATCCTTTTCAAAGTACTAAAACATATCAAAATCTTTCATATGGTCATTTTTGGTGCAGGGCACTCAAGGTCATTGTGGGGCATTCCACAAGAATCCTACACTAAACCACCTTCCTAAAGGATTCATGAGCAAGAAAATAAGGTTTTAGGATGTTAGGAATAATTTTGTGATGTTATAAGCCCATTTGTAAAGGCTTGAGGCCCATTTTGTAATTCTATAAACCATGAGTCCCCAAGGCCTATAGGGCATTACGTAATTACGTAATAGGTGGAAACACTTTAGATGAGGTTAATAAGGGTCCTAGAATAGTTTAGAGGTCCTAGGTAGTCAATTTCAATAAAAATTGCAAATGCAATAAAAAGTTGCTATGCAACTTTCAAAAGTTGTTAAGCAATTTTTTCTTAAAAGTTGCATATTGCTAATGAATGAGTTTGAACTGATTATAACTATTCCCTAGGTATTTTATTGATAAAACATGCTTATAAATGTATGATCCAACCTTCCTAGCAAAATAGGTTGGTTGATGTATGGATTTTTGCTGATTTCAATAAAATTTACTAGTTTTCTGGCTCAAAACTACTGCATTTTCATTTTCCCACATGTTGTACAGATTGGGAAGAGTGGTTGAATTATCTAAGGAGTAACTTGGTTTATTTCCCTATCCAATGCACTTGGTTTGAACTTGATTGGTGATCTCTATCAAAAGTTACAACATTTTCTTTCAAAGCTACCCAGAAATCCTAGGTTCAGTAGGGTTTTGTGCAAATGGAGGTATAAATCATGAATTTATAGTTCAAATGGCATAAAATCCAATGAAAATGGAAGCCCCAAGAGTTTACTTTCATATCCAAAAAGTAGGAGTTGGAAAACCAAAGGGAGTTAATTTTTCTTGCAAGCCCTAGGCTAAATATTTGTATGTATTTGGTCTAAAATTGATCGAATTTAATTGTTGGAGTTGTATGTGAAAGAAATTAACCAAATAAAAGGTGGAATGGTAGTATCTTGATTAGCCCTTGGATTTTTGAAGACCTAGCTCTTGTCTATACACCCAATTCATTAGTCTTCCTTTGAGAACCAAGCCTAAAGTGGCCCATTTAGTTCTGTGTACTTAGGCAAATTAGTAAAGTGTTGGAATAGATTGAAATTTGATCTTTTGGGATATTTTTGGGGTTGTCAAACACTTATTATTTCCACCCTTATAATAGGTATTATATGTGTGGTTATTTTAAATGCAACAATTTCTCACCTTTAGCCCTTGTAGCCCTATTTGTGAATAGGTTGGTGGAACTTGCATGAAAGTTTGAAAAGTGTGTTTAGGGATTGGATTGTTGTTCTTGAGGTTGATATAGGTGTTTTGTTGTTATTAAAGGGTGTTTGAAACACTTTGGAGTCATATTAGCATACTTGGTGATTTGAGAGCATTGTCCTTAGAGTAAGCCTTTCATTGTTGCACTTTGCATCAATTTTGGACCAACACCTCTGTTTCTGACTGATGGCCTATTTTTGAGCATGAAAATGGATAATTTAACAAAGCAACTTCCAGTATAATAGACTCCTAGACCTTTTAACTTTCAGTAGTCATCATTCAAGGCATAAAACTCCCAATTCCATAAGTAATATGTCCCAGACCTACTGGAACCCCAAAATCCCAAATTACCTTCTTTCAAACCCTCACATCTAGGGTATCACCAATATCACCCTTGCCCAAACTTCTAGATCAAATTGGTTCATCATACACCTTTACATTGGTCATATAATATTCAATCCAAATCACAAAATACTCCTTTCATGTGGCTAGAACTCTCACTATTGTACCTAACCACCATTTCCATGGTGATTTCTTCACTATTTTAGACTGTGATCACTTTCCCAGCCATTTCTCTGTGTATATAATGTTAGATTTATATAATACAAGGTTATTCACTTACATTTCATGGTCTTAGGGCCCTTGATCCCATGAAATGGATCCTCTACATTAAAGAGATCAGTATAACTATTAGGTAAAAGTATTGAAAACTGTGACTATTATATGGATGTGCAAAATAGTGACTTTGATTAAGTTTTAAAACATTCAAAAGGAATTGGAAATTTCTTCTAGGTCTTGCTCAATCCATTTGAAATGCTTCTCAACTTAGAAGATTCAAAAAGAGCCCCCAAGAAGTAATCAAAATGATGAAAAATTGCATTTAAATATTTGAATTTTAATCAAAAAAGTAATCATAGCCATTTGTTTTTTAATATTTGAATTTTATAAATAAAAAAATGGCTTTAATTTGATATTCAACCCTTATTCTAATACCTTGGTAATGAGCTACCAAATATTGAAACTACACTAAAATCCAAGATTTATAAGGATAAGGAAGTATTGGTCTTGTAGCCAGGAAAATGAGGTCAATAAACACTTTGTAGATGGTCATCTCTTGATGATCATGGATAAATCATTTCTAGGTTCTCTTACTTGTTTTAGAATATACTAACTATATTTCATATTGATCAACTCTAGAAAGAAACTAACTTGAAAAGAATTATTTTTTGCAACACTAATCAATAATTTAAGAAAGGACACATGAGAGTCTCTTGTTTTCAAATTTGAACCCAAAACATATATGGTGATAAAAATTGTAAGAAGGAATAGAACCAAATAAATGTAATATCATTGTTTTTTCTTTTTAGGTCATCTAAAGGACTGATGTCCTACTTGGTTACAAGCAAAGCATTTACCAGTAAACACGCTAGGCCCTCTTCCACTAGACCTTCCTCTGCCATTGGATCTTCTGGCCCTAAATGTCCCTCTATTAGCAAACTCACTTTCAAAAATTGGACCACTAGATTCCTCCTAATTTTTATTAAAAGATAAAATAATGTTAGTAATAATATCATTATTGGTAACAATGTTCCAAGTGCAAAGAATTATTTGTTTGAGCTTCTAGCAATGATCAAATGGCTTACTAAATGGCTTGATGAGTCTTGGAAACCTCTCCCATTGTATCCTTGCTTTCACCAGTTTGAAGTTTCTAGTTACATGCACACAATCATGACTTTACATCACAAAGAATTCATGTTCTAACAATTTTCATGTTCTTTCATTACATTTTGATTTAAATAAAAAATTCTAAACTTTCACTTATTCAAATGACTAATCTGAAAATGGGTCCTATTAAAGAATCTAATATAAATTCAAATAATGTATCTAGATTCTAAAAAAATCAAAACATAAAATCTATGATTTAAACTTATCTCATCACTTATACATCATAACAATATAGTCCACCTTGTAATGTGGATAGTCTTGGGGGAGAGGTTGCAACATTGTACTTGGATCCAATTGATCTCTCTCTCTCTCTCTCTCTCTCTCTCTCTCTCTCTCTCTCTCTCTCTCTCTCTCTCTTCCTATTCAATCTAATGAGCCAACTGGATCTGCTCTACATTTTAATGTCTCAAGTATTGCCTCGTCTGACTTGCAAACTTTTTAGAGAATCTTATTATGTGAATTTCCACCATATTTTATCAAGTGGACATTTGATGTGACAATAAGGTTTGAATAATGAAGATCTTCCTCTCTATTTTCCAATCCTCAAATAACCACAAGTTATGGTTTTTCATATAATATCGTCTAAGCCATGTGTTGGTTACAACCACCACACTGAGTTGGTACTCTAAACCTTCACCATCTATAACTGAGTGATCCATTTTTTGTTTGGCTTGGACACAATGACACAAATAATAATCTATCCCTTCTTCATTTTCTTCAAGTGCAATAACAACAAAAACATGGACTATAGTGACAAATGCGGTCATTAATTTAGAAAATACTTAGGTAAAAGTTATAAAGTTACATATTGAAATTACAAAGATATATATATATATATATATTACTAGGTTGTACTAGATCAGACAAGCAGTCAAAGTTAATAGTTGAATCTATCTGTACCATTTCTAGTGCTTGTGGGGGATGATAGGTGTCAATTGGGTCCAAAACTTGTATATCCCATTTGTCCACCCATTCAGTCAATTCACGGTCATCCCATTTTTCCTCTACACATGATGGACAATAGCATGCCATCTTTCATGAGTGGATACTCCATGAACCTGCATTAGAGCTTCTAAAAGAGTGCAACTCACTAGATCCTATTAGTGTGCAACAATCCTCATATGGTGCAATGTTAGTATTATCTATCAACCAAAAAAATTTATGAACCATAGACTCACCTTCCTAACCTGGATCCATTGTAGCATTACACAACTAGACAATGAATTTTGCATCTATTAATATTGTTCCATCTTTGTACTTTAGTTCTTCATAAGCTATGGCTCTTTTGATGCATGTGCCTCTACCATTGTGCTCTCCCTTTCCATGAACAACCTCTATGAAATTCTATATATATTGAATTCTACACAACCTAGGCATTGTACTCAACCAATAGAACATCCATGCATTCTTGAATTGAGGTACAAAATTGTTTAACCAAATAATGTGTTGACAATATGTTATGCCCCTATTTTCCAAATCTCCATAAAATAGTTGAAAAAAACCCTATATAAACTTCATAGAATGTGATCAATCATCACCAATGTAAAAATGGTACTCCCTCAAAATCTTCCTGTCATCCTCTATACTTGTAGGTGAATGCATGAATGTTATATGAACAAATATGGAAACCTGTTGAGAAGTATAATACTTTGCTTGCACCTCATTTTCTATTTATAGTGTTTAGTTCTCTATGAACTCTACAACTAAAAAAATGGTATCCAATGGAAATGTATCCTTGCACAAATTGAATTGCAAATCCAACCATCAAGCTCTATGTGTATGCCCTTCATATTCATAAATAATCTTTGCATGAAAAATCTTCATGAACTCATACATTGTAATCTTTTCAATGACTAAATCACATGTTTTCCCCTATTTTCCATTTTTTAGAGCATATGTCACTATCTTAAAATTTTCGTAATCTACTATTTCATTTCCAATTGCATGTGTACTATCCATATGTTGGAAAGTTGATAAATGTTGCAAAGAACCACAAAATAAGCATGTACTATCCAAGCATGATGTCTTGTAAATTTTTTTGGCCATCTCCTATTTCAAATAAAATGTTGGATATGAAATCCCTTTAAGATCTTGGTTGCTCATTCATGTAACAATCTTGCAAAACAAACATAGAATGCAAAACAGACATATATGCCTAAAAACATCAAAATGGTTAAAAAATTCAATATGTATCCTACAAAAACAAGTTGCGCATGTGTGATTTATCTTGACATAAAAATTTTACCCATCTCAAAAAAATATTTGACTTATTTGAATTTGAGAATACATACCAATAAATTTTGAAAAAAAATGAGTCTAAGTTGAGTCCAAAAAATGTTTCACATGTGGGTCACGATATTGGCTACCAATCCTCCTTCTTACAACATCTCTTTGATTAGGGGAAACATATGTGTTATTTTAAAAAAAATCTTTGATCAATAATTTCAAAGCTTCACTAATTTCTTTATCCTTTCATGGTAGTATACCACTAAATGTCCATAACTCATTTTTTTTTTGATCTTCCAATCTCTCACACCTTAGCATGGCTCTCCTTAGAGTACCTCTACCAACTTTTAATTTTTTTCTTGTCTTTCTCATGATTCAAGCTTTCTTCATTTGGCTACTTACTATTGTCAATGTAAGTACTCATCTTGTGATATTACTATATTTGGTGCATGATTTAGAAACCCACTTTGTCATAAGCACTCATTAGATTCTTTACAATGCTTTTTTCATTTGAATTGTCCATCATTCTTACCCCAAGAATCTTCATGATAGGCCTAAATTTCAAATTCCTCATCATTTCGACAAATAATTGGCATTGACCTTTAATATTTAATTCTTCAAAAAATAATCTCCACATATGGTTAACTTTTCTTTGACAAGTATGCTTGTTAATCTTGTCAGACATTGATTTCAAAATGTTAATATCAATATCAATCAAATATTTTGGTCTTCAAAAATGAATTCTAGAAGGTGTTATAATTTCTTCCATTCCCTCAACATTTTATGTATCAACATAAGGTTGAGTGTATTGCGTACCTTGAATCAAAGATGATGTGCCTTGGTAGTAAGATGCAAAAGATGAAATATCACCTACTTGATGTGTTGATGTTGTGTCTTCAACATTACATGATGGAGTGTGTACATCATCGGATCTACAAATTAGCGTCTCTTCAACATGAGACAATGATATCACTCCAACATTGGAAGATGGTGTTTCTTCTCAATTCAATTGTCTTCTTCAGTGTAATAGTCTCATTCATTCTCTTTTTCTTTCCAATTCTTCCTCTTTGTTTCTTTGTATCAGTGGTTCTTGATCCTCTTCGAAAGTCAATTCTTCATTATTTCTTTGCAATTTTCTTTATTCATGTAGCAGTTTCATTTTATCTCTTTAAATTGTGAAATCTCTCTCCCTATCTTCATTTGTTTGAGTTGTTAGTTTCTTCCTTGGCATCATGATGATTTGTACATGTCAAATTATTCAAACATTTGAATTAATTATAATGTGTAAATTAGAAATCATTCAAATACACATAAAATTTACAATTATTTGAATGAATACACAATATATATCAAACAACTCATCAAATTTCTAACCATTTGAAAGTAACATTTCATTCAAACATACAAATCTAAAAGAATTCACTATATATTGAACAACATGTCAAATTATAATCAAATATGTATCTATATATCAACAAAAAATATTTAAAAAGGATTGCACTAACCTTTTCTATACAAAGAATATTCAAAAAGTCTTCAAATCATGTATCCAATGAAGGAATTTGGTGTTTTTTAGCTTCAAATAGTCTTCAAATAGTGTTTGCTATGTTGAAACCCATGTTTTTTATTGGAAAAATAGAATACACAATAGACCAAAAGTAGAGAATGAATGAAATGGGACCCAAACTTTCTTTCTTACCATTTTTGGGTGATTTGACATACTAAATATGCACTATAGCACATAAACACTAAAAAGTGCATACACACTATAGTGTGTACGCACTATTTCAAAACACATCTCTCCCTATCGCACCATCCCCCATCCCCTACTCTCTCTCTCTCTCACTCTCCCTCTCCTACTACCTCTCCCATCACTACTCTCTCTCTCTCTCTCCCTCTCCTACTCCCTCTCCCATAGCCTATTTTCTCTCTCCCATCCCCTACTATCTCACTCTCTATCCTCTCCCATCCCCTACTCTCCCTACCTCACATACTCCCATCCCCCCTCTCTCTTTAGATACTCTCTCCCATCTTGTACTCTCTCTTTCTCTCTCCCATCCCATACTCTCTCTCTCTCTCCCCTCTCCCATCCTCTACTCTCCCTCTCACTCTCCCTCTCCCATTTCCTACTCTCTCTCTCTCTCTCTCTCTCTCTCTCTCTCTCTCTCTCTCTCTCTCTCCCTCTCCCACCACCTACCCTCTCTCACCCTCTCTCCTCTTCCATCTCCTACTCTCTAGATCTCTCACACACACTCCCATCCCCCCTCCCTCTCCCTCTCCCACTACCTACTATCTCTCTCTCTCACTCTCTCTCTCCCATCCCCTACTCTCACTCTCTCTCCCATCCCCTTACTCTCTTAGACTCTCTCCCATCCCCTACTCTCAATCTCTCTCTTCCATCTTGTTCTCTCTCTTCCACCTTTGACTCTCTCTCACACTCTCTCCCATCCCCTAATCTCTATCTTATACACACTCCCATCAACTCCTCTCTCCCTCTCCCACCCCCTCTCCCACCACCTAGTCTCTCTCCCATCCAAAACTTTCTCTCACTCTAACTCTCAATCTCTCTCTTTCTCTCTCACTCTCACTCTCTCCCTCTCTACTCTCTCTCTCCCACCCACTACTCTCTCTCACATTTTCACACTCTCTCCCATCCCCTACTTGCTCTCTTAAATGCATTTCCATCCCCTCTCTCTCCTTCTCCCACTCCCTCTCCCATTTCCTAATCTCTCTCTCCCATCCCCTACTCTCTCTCAAGCTACTCTCTCTCCCCCTATCACATTCCCTACTCTCTCTCTTTCACACACATGCACTCCCATCCTCCTCTCTCTTTCTCTCCCTCTCCCACTTTGCCTTCCACTATCTACTCTCTCTCTCTCTCTCTCTCCCTTATCCCCTACTCTTAATCTCTTTCTCCCATCTTATACTCCTCTCTCCCCCCCATCCTCTACTCTTAATCTCTCTCTCCCACCCTGTACTCTCTCTACCACCCCTACTCTCTCTCTCTCACTTCCTCTCTCTCCCATCCCCTACTCTCTCTCTCTCTCTCTCTCTCTCTCTCTCTCGCTCTCTCTCTCTCTCTCTCTCTCTCTCTCTCTCTCTCTCTATGTCCCTCTCTCACACTACTCTTTCTCCCCCCTCTCATCACCTAATCTCTCTCTCCCCTCTCCCATCCCATACTCTCTCTCACTCTCCCTCTCCCACTGCCTCCTCTATCTCACCTTCTCTCCTCTCCCATCCCCTACTCTCTAGATCTCTCACACACCCTCCCATTCCCCCTCTCTCCTCCTCTCCCCCTCCCTCTCCCACTACCTACTATCACTCTCTCTCTCACTCTCTCTCTCTCTCTCTCTCTCTCCCTCTCTACTCTCTCTACCATCCCCTACTATCACTCTCTCTCCCATCCTCTTACTCTCTCTCATGCTCTTTCCTATCCCCTACTTTCACTATTTCTCCCATCCTATTCTCTCTCTCTACCACCTCCTACTCTCTCTCACACTCTCCCATCCCCTAATCACTCTCTTAAACACACTCCCACCCTCCCCTCTCTCTGTCTCCCTCTCCCACTCCCACTCCCACCACCTAGCCTCTCTCTCCCATTTACTACTCTCTCTACTCTCTCTCTCTCCTCTCCCATAGCCTACTCTCTCTCACTCTCTCTCTCACTCACTCTCACTCACTCTCTCCCTCTCTACTCTCTTTTTGTCACCCCCTACTCTTTCCCATCCCCTAATATCTCTCTCTTACACACATTTCCATCCTCCCTCTCCCTCCCTCTCCCACTCCCTCTCCCATCACCTACTCTCTCTCTCCCATACCTTACTCTCTCTCAAGCTACTCTCCCCCCCCCCTCTCTCCCATTCCCTACTCTCTCTTTCAAAAACATGCACTCCCATCCTCCTCTCTCTCACTCTCCCTCTCCAACTCTATCTCCCACCACCTACTCTCTCTCTCTCCCCCATCCCCTACTATCAATCTCTCTCTCCCATCTTGTACTCTCTCTATCTCTCTCCCACCCTGTACTCTCTCTACCACCCCTACTCTCTCAGACTTCCTCTCTCTTACACACATTCTGATTCCCCCCACTCTCCCTCTCCCACCCCCTCTCCCACTACCTACTCTCTCTCCCATCCCCTAATTTGTCTCTCTTACACACACTGCCATTCCCCCTCCCTCTCCCACCACCTCTTGTCTCTCTCTCACACTCTCTCCCTTTCTACTCTCTGTCTCCCCCATCCCCTACTCTCACTCTCTCTCTACCACCCCTACTCTCTCACACTCTCACACTCTTTCCCATCCCCTAATCTCTCTCTTACACACACTCCCATCCCCCTCTCTCTCCCTCTCCCACTGCCTACTCTCTTTCTCTTCCATCCCCTACTCTCTCTATCTCTCTCCCCTCTCCCAATCCCTACTCTCTCTTTCACACACACCCATCCCCCCTCTCTCTCCTCTCCCTCTCCCATTCCCTCTCCCACCACCTACTCTCTCTCACATTTTCACACTCTCTCCCATCTCCTACTCTCTCTCTCTCTCTCTCTCTCTCACACACACACACACACACACACACACACACATTTCCATCTCCAATCTCTCCCTCTCCCACTCCCTCTCCCACTACCTACTCTCTCTCTCCCATCCCCTACTCTCTCTTGAGCTAATCTCTCCCTCCCCCCTCTCCCATTCCCTACTCTCTCTTTCAAACACATGCACTCCCATTCTCCTCTCTCTTACTCTCCCTCTCCAACTCTATCTCCCACCACCTACTCTCTCTGTCTCTCTCTCTCTCTCTCCCCCATCCCCTACTATCAATATCTCTCTCCCATCTTGTACTCTCTCTCTCCCCATCCCCTACTCTCAATTTATCTCTCCCACCCCCTACTCTCTCTGTCACCCCTACTCTCTCTCACACTTCCTCTCTCTCTTACACACATTCTCATTCCTCCCTCTTTCCCCCTCTCCCACTCCCTCTCCCACCACCTACTCTCTCTCTTCCATCCCCTACTCTCTCTCTCCCCTCTCCCATCTCCTACTATCTCTCTCTTTCACACACACCACACTCTCCCATCCCCCCTCTCTCTCCTCTCTCCTCCCCTACTCTCTAGATCTCTCACACACACTCCCATCCCTCCCACTCTCTCCCTCTCCCACTCCCTCTTCCACTGCCTACTATCTCTCTCTCTCTCACTCTCCCTCTCTATACTCTCTCCTTTATCCCTTGCTCTCTCTCTTCCCTCTCCCATCCCCTACTTTCTCTCTTTGTCACCACTACTCTCTCTCACACTCTTACACTCTCTCCCATGCCCTATTCTCTCTCTCTCTCTCACTCCCATCCTCCTCCTCTCTCTCTCTCCCCCTCTCTCCCTCTCTCGCTCCCTCTCCCACTACCTAATATCTCTCTATCATCCTATACTCTCTCTACCACCCCTACTCACTCTCTCAAAATTCCTCTCTCTCCCGTCCCCTACTCTCAATCTCTCTCCCCCATCTTGTACTCTCTCTTTGCAACCTCTACTCTCTCTCTCACTTCCTCTCTCTCCCATCCTATACCCTCTCTGCCACCCCTACTCTCTCTCACTTCCTCTATCTCCCATCACCTACTCTCTCTCCCCTCTCCCATCCCTTACTTTCTCTCCATCCCCCTTTTCTCTTGCTCTTTCTTTGTATATCTTCTTCCTTCTTTATGCACTAATTAGGTCTCAATAGTGTGTGTGCACTATAGCATGCAAGCACTATTGAGACCCAAATTCAAAAGCTTTAAATAGTGCATGTGCACTATAGTGTGCAGGCACTATAGGGATTACACACTACTCAAAGATTTGCATTAAAACCAAGCCTAAGGCTTGGTTTTTCTTTGGATATCCAACCCAAAGATTTGGAGTTTATAAACAAGTCTGAGATGTGTTTTGTTGCAAACATACAAAAAATGATTGATTTTTCTTATGTGCTCTCCTTCAAGATTCTTTGTGGTTGGGCATCGATAGGATTAGGTTACATAAAATTGTAGGTCTCTGTGTTAGCTATATAACCATATAATTTATTTTTAATTTAAACTATTTCAAGCCTTTCATCTATAATTTCTTTTGACTGAATATCCATTTTTTGTCAAAAACCACCATGTACTAATTGGGCTGTAGATTTTAGCTCGTTCATTGAATTTTGCAACAACTTACTTTTTTAGAAACAAGACTCCATTCTAAACATTTTGAAAAAAAAATAAATTTGATTTTAGATTAGTATTCAATTATTTCTAGGGGTAGCACATAGATATCTCACATTTTTGGGATGTTTCTAGTTAAAAAATTTATAAAAAAAGAATACACATTAGATAATTACCCAAAAAATCTAGGATAAATTACATAGTGTTAAGTAACTTTTGACTAGAGTGATTAACCAATTTCAAAAAAAAAAGTTAAAATTTTATGGGGCCACACTTTGTAATGTTTTATGTTTTTTTGGAATGAATAGTACCACTTTCTGTAGCCTCCTTTTTTGAGGACCTAAAACTAAACCATTTTGAAAAAAAATTAGTTGTTTAGAAACTAGATTCAAAGGACTATAGCTTTTTTTTTTTGTCATATCTTAAAATTTTGAGCATAATTATCTTCAAATTATTGTTGAAGTTTAGAAGTTTCTGATTTCAGGAAAAAGGTGTCCACTTATAACCCCCTTTTGCCACCACAACTTGGTGCACTTACCCCCAAATCCATCAAATTTTCTATGCCTTTTGATTTTTTCTATCATTAAAACTACCAATTTCTTCCTCTTCATGAATCTCATCCTCTTCATTACTTTCATTCTCTTCATGAATCTCATCTTCTTCAAGAATTTCAGTAGGTTAGTTTTGGTTACATTTTCTATGACCTTTCATTTTGTCATCTCTTATTCTATAATATTTCTTTGATCTTTTCCTTTTATTGGCCATTGAATACTTTAATCTATAGAAACAAAAAAATTAATCTAGATTTCACTAAATACTAGCTAATGCTTCAATATAGAATGTAAATAAAAATAAGTAGATGGAAAAAAATACCTTAAAAATATTTGATACTTTGCAGTTTTGATTAAATCTACACAATAATTGCTGAAAATGGCTTCAAAAATCATTGTCTTCTCAAAATTCTCCTTTATTTATTGCTATTTTTTATATTTTTATATTTTTTAAAAGAAAAGAAAAAAGTTTTATTTTATATGAAATAGTGAAATTAACCGCTAGTGATTTGTTAGGCTGACAGGGGTTACGACTGAAACCCTTTCGGCTAAAGCCATTTCAGCTAAAATGATTTTGGCCATAACTATCTATGTGACATACTAAGTGGTAGCCACACAAGTAAAAATAATAACTTTTTTAGAAATCTCACTTTGAAGCCCAATTTGACCTACTAAATGAAGTTTTTTTTAAAACTAAAAATATTCTTTTGTAGCTCTCGAAGTCAAGATTATGATCATATAATTTTTTTTTATAATTTTGATTATGGAATATGTTATAATTTGAAAATATTACAATTAGTTATTTTAAGATTTAGGAAGATGTCTATTCAAAAATAGGAAACAAAAATAGTAAATCATGTTCAAAGATTATTATTTTTTAATGTTACACTAGAGCAGAGAGTCTTCTTCAAGAATATGTAATTCATTTTAAAAAATATGAAGATTTGATGGAAAAAGTTTGATGGGAGAAAAAATTTTCAATTTTTTATAACTTTGACTTTGACCAATTATAACTTGGAAAATGGTAGCCAAATATAAACTTTTCTAACATATTCCATAATCAAACCAAAATATGATAATTTGTGTATATATGTTTGATAGGGAAAAAACTCTATATTTTCAACATTTAAAAAAAATTAAAAATAGACATTAAAAATTCAAAAATAAATAAAATTTTCACTCAATTTTTTTAAAAAAAATTACAGACAAATTTTATCCAATTTTACATATTTCATTACTTTACATCATCTTCAAATTCTGAACACAAATGCCACTTTTATGTCATTAAAGTTGAAGAGTTTAAATTTTGATATCACTATCCTTTATAAAAGGTGACATAGGTTTGTTCTTTTACCCTTAGAATGATTCTTGTCTAGGATCTAGAGCTAGCTACAAGTGTTGCAGAAAGAAAGAAATGGTTTGATAGAAGGGAGAAAGTACTTGGCTCTGTTAAATCTACCATCTCTCATGATTTTCTATATCATATTGCATCCTGCACATATCCTCATGATTTCTGGACAACATTGGAAGGGATCATTGGTAAACTTGTTAGAATAGGAAAATTCAAATTCGAGAATGGACTTATAGTTGTAATTCCATGTGATTTTGACAATATTCAAGACTTTTTCTCTAAGTACAATTCTATTAGCTTGGATCTTTCTAATTATGGCATTACTAAAGATGATGAGAAATTGATATTATCTATTCTTTCCAAGATAGGTCCTGAATATTTAGTCTATACTACTATGGATTCTCTTAGTAGTGCATACAAAATACCTACTCTTGATGAATTTTCTTCTCAACTCACAAGGGAACAAGAAAAGTTAGCACACCTAGGTCAATTGAAGCCTTCCAAGTATCAAGCATTGGTTGCAAATGACTCCTCTCCAAAAGCTCCCAAAGGAAAGGGAAACAGACAACACAAGGATTGTAAGAAACATGAAAAAGGTGATAACTTTCCTTCACAACATAATATTGAATCCAATTCCTCTTCAAGAGAGGAAACATCTCAAAGAAAGAGAGATAAATGTGCCTATTGCAAAAAGATACGACATGATGAACATAAATGTTTCCATAAGAAGATTGATGAACTTGCTCAAATTCTTCAAAATAACAATATCCAATTGCCCTCATTAGTGTCTTCTCCTTCTTCTCAACATTAGGTAGCTTCTACATCTACATCATCATCTAAAGGTGAAGGACAAGCACTCATGGCTTCCACACATCCTAAGCAAGGTAAATGGCTTCTTGATTTAGGTGCATCACATCATATGTCATATTCTATGGATATGTTTTCTTCTATTGAGCCTTGTACTTCTCCACCTATATTAATGGGTAATAATACATATATGACGGTATGGGGAAAACATTCTATTCCTATGAAAGAGGGTACATTTAATGATGTTCTTTTTGTACCATCCTTGACCACTAGTCTCCTTTCCATTTACCAAATTACTCATGGGGCACAAGGTAAAATAGTTGATTTCAGTCCTAATTATGTCTATATTAGGGACATGGAGACTAGAGATGTCATAGCTATGGGAGTTGTTGATCATACATCATGCTTGTATTCTTCTGCAAGCACATTTTTTTTGATAATGGTGATGATATTCATGATGTACCTAACCCTTTATCAAGGGTGAATAATTCATGTGAGGAGAACATTGGACACTTGAATCATTTTTTTCTTGAGACAAGTGTTGGACTTTTAATCCACCTCCTACTACTTTAGACATGAGTTCTACTATTTGGTAGAATGATCTTTATGCTTCATATCTTGTACTATGAGATTCAAATTCCTAGATGCTCTTTTAGATGAATCTCATAATGAAAATTTGGTTAATACATCTATGGGGGTTTCTCTTCAAGATACTTCTTCACTTTCTTCGGAGATTGGATTCCAAACTCTTCATGTTCTCTTAATTTTTCACATCTCATAGGTTAGCTTGATGGTGTGATAGAATCTTTGATCTTGAGAAACCTATTTAGTCTTTAGAGATGCATACATGGAGAATTTCTTTGTCTTTCCTCGTTGTTTACATGGAGTGGCTTCTTCATCATTTGATGTATTTACCTTTTCCTAAGTAGAGACATATTTCTTGTAGGAATTGGATTATCTCTTGTTTACAAGTACTCTTCATCTACATTGGAGCTTTTTAATTATGGGGGGATATCATGTCTCCGTATTTCCTTCCTATGGGGGTATCATTCTTTGTATATACATGATCTCTACAATTTTGGGGGATCTTGAGTACTCTATCCATCTATACATCTTTCTTTTATCTCTCTTTTTGGAGGATGGTTTTTCCCATGGAGTTTTCTCTCTTTCTCTACTTAATGAGAAATTGCATTTCATGTATTGCATTGCATATTGTACATGGGTGCCTAAAGTGCCTTAGTAGCTAGATTCCATCATGTATTGTGAGTTTAAGTGCATCCCCCTAAGCTGCACTTGGGGAGGGGGGTGTTTGTGTAATTAAATATTCACCAATTACACTTAAGCTTACTTAGGATAATGCATTGCGTAGTAGTTTTTGATTGAGATACTTAGGTTTTTACACCTCCATAAAACACACGGTGTAGGAAAATTCCACTCTAGGTGGGGTATAGTTGTTATCTCATTCCACCTTTAGTGTACTTATCACATTATCATCATAATCATTGTAAATACTTAATTGCATAACGGAGGATGATCCCCCTTTGGTGAAGGTGTGATTCCACTTTGTGTGGGTGATAACTTATTTTCTCCTTATCTTTGTCTCTTATCGCCTCTCCTATATAAGATTTTGAATCAATCCATTGGATGCCAATAAATTCCATTATCAATAATAGCATTCTTGCATCTTCATGCAATTATCTTGCCAATCTCTTATGGAAGTTATCTTGGTCGTTCATTTGATCCCAGGGCTATTGTAGAATCACCTAAAACTCTAATAACATTAAAAGTACAAAGTTGTGTCACCATTCAGGCTAAATTATTAAAACAACTACATTTGAATATTTATATGTAAAAATCAATTTTGTTTAAACATATTTTCTAGATTAATTCATTCTAGCTAAACTATATATGGTCTCACACTTTTCCAATTGAAAATGTCTATTAGCTGCATGTTTATACTAGTTTATATCCAATTACTAAAGAAATATAATTATTTTACAAAATTGACATTTCAATAAATCTTGGTATTTTTAATGATATTTTTTAATAATATATAAACACCATTTTATAGACCTCAAGTCAAGAATATTCTCATATAGATTTTATAGTGTTTTGATTAGATATAGTATATTGAAATCAAAAAATTCCATAAGCATGTTTTTAAATACTCAAAAAGAAGTCAATTTTGAGAAAGAAAAAATATTAAATAGTATCAAAATTTTTTAAAAAATTGTGACATTTTAGATGAGAGATTCATCTTCCAAAATTTATAGTTTTTCTTTTGGTTAGAGTAGATTTTTTTAAAAAAATGTCATGCGAGATGAAAACTATCAATTCCAGGTGAGTTAAAATTTGAATCATTAAATTTTTTATATTTGATTGTTCTATATATTTATGTAATCTATAACATAGTCTAAAATCAAAGGGAAATAAGTTTATTTTCGTATAGTTTTATGGTGGGAACTAGACCCCTAATTTTCAACATTTCTTAGCTACTAAAGAATCACCAATAAACATTAAGAAAATATATCAATCATTATTCAAAATAATTATTAAAAATTATAATCATAAACTTCATCCATTTCTACACATTTCATTAGTTTACTTCACTTTCAAATTCTAAATAATAATACCAGTTTTATGTCATTAAAGGTGACCAATTATACTTTTGTTAGCCTTTTCCTTTACAAAGAGTGACACTATTTGTGCTTTTACACTTAGGAATTTGCAAAGGATGTGTAGGCTAGGAAAAAACACCAAGAAATCCTTTACTAAAATAATTCTCAAATAAAAATTTGTAGTTGAATTTATTCACATTGACCTATGTGGTCCTATATCTATACCTTCCCTAAATGGGGGTCTCTATTATGTAATTTTTGTTGATGACTAGTCTAGAAGAACTTGGATCTACTTTCTCAAATAAAAGAAATCAATTAAAGTATTATAAAATTTCAAAGAATTCAAAGTACTAGTTACAAACCAATCTAGATAGAAAATAAAAATACAAAGATTAGAAAATGGAGGTGAATAGATCTCTAAAATTTTCAAATATTTTTGCATTACTCTTGGGATTAAGAGGGAGCTTTTTCTACCATGTAATCCTCAATAGAATCGAGTTGTAGAATGTAAAAATACATCAATTTTTGAGTCAGCTAGAGAAATGATGCATAGTCAAAATCTTCATTCTTCTTTTTGGATTGAAGAATCTAACACTATAGTTTATATTCAAAATAGATGTCCTCACTCAATATTAGAAAACATGACTTTCAAAGAAGTATTTTTGGGTATCATACCAAATTTAAGCCACCTAAGAATATTTGGGGGTCTTTTTATATTCATATTCCTAAAGAGAAAAGAACAAAATTAAAACCATTTGGAGACAAGGGAATACTCATTAGATACAGTAAACAACCAAAGGCTACATGATCTATATTCTAGGTCAAAGAACAATTGAGATCGGTGGAAATGTTAAATTTGAAGAAGATATTGCCTTCAATATTTCTAAGAACATTGATGAACCATATGTAGAACCTTCCACTAAATTAGATGAAGATCACCTAGTAGAAAATGAGAGGGAGAATGATATTGAACATCCTTCACCTATATATCTCAAATTTAGAGAATATTAAAAATGCTAACAATAAAAAGAGTCCACTTTGGGATAGTAAAATGATAGAAGAGAATCATGTTGAGCCTAATGAAGCATTTAGAGAAAGTAAGAGAACAAGAAATCAGTCATGTTATGTGGCACTATTAATTGAACTTATCAAAACAAAACCTTTAAATGTTGAAAAAGCCTTATCAAGAAAACCTTAGAAATAAGAAATGATTGAAGAATATAATTCAATAATAAAAAATAATGTATGGGATGTTGTACCCTAACCTAAAAATAAATTAGTTCTTTCTTCTAACTGGTTTTACAAAATTAAGCATGCACCTGATGACAACATTGAAAAATAGAAAGCCAAATTTTTAGCATGTGGGTTTTCACAGAAGGAAGGTATTGATTATGAATAAAGTTTTGCTCTAGTTGCTAGGTACGCATGTGTTAGGACAATCTTTATAATTGAAACATCCAAAGGATGGAGATTTTATGAAATGGATGTTAAAACAACATTCTTAGATGGTGAAATTGAAGAAGAAGTTTATATTGAGCAACCATAATGGTTCATTAATCATGAAAGAAATTCCCATGTGTGTAAGATAAAGAAATAACTATATGTTCTTGTTGTGGTTTCACAACACATGCCCCATTGCTCCTTTAAATGGGGACCCCCTACTTTGTTTTTTTGGCTTTTTGGATCCCTATTCCAGGGTGTGAGTCCTTTTTAGGATTTTATATAGTCTTTCTAGTTAGATCCAGGTCCAGGTTTAAAAGCCCAAATTCTAAACTTCATCATCAAAGGGAAAAAAACCATCTTTTGCAAAGAAAATTGTACACCTAGCACACCTCCTCAGGTCCATTAGTGCACTAACAATATCATAAGAAAGCATTTCTCCTTGGTGATGTTTGGTAGCATAGTAGTGTAGGTGCACACCATGAAGGGGTGTGCTAGGGTTTATAAAAGAAGCTTCTAGAACACAACAAGGAATCTAGAATAGTAAATGATGTATTTATTTTAGTAATGTGGTTCATTGAGGGGGTTTATATGAAGAGGATGTCAAAGAAGACAACAACTAAGATATCAAAGTTTAAATCCTACTACATGCAGTTTCAAACATGCACCTATTTAAGGGTAGTTGGTACAACTATCAACCACAAGAAGCTCCTTAGGTATCCCAGTGACAAACTCATTCTAATAGAGATCACTTGAAAATATTTTTCTTCTTATGAAAGAGTTAGGAAACAACACAAAATAACCTAGGTATGACCTATTACAATAGGATCATTTAGTGTGGTTTGAAGAAAAGATATTCCTTCTTTCAAGCCTAAATGGGATCAATATCCCTTGGAGGAATATAACTCTCCTTGCCATTATTTTGATAACATTGGAAGGGTATAATATCTAGCTGGCAAGAAATTTCAGCATGAGGATGCAATTGAGGATCATTGGATGAATGTAGTAGATGACTACAATGTCCTTATAAGGGATTCTTGTAGGATGACTCTCTATCTGGCAGGTAGTTCTTTCAAGATAAATATTCCTTTGAAGGTACTACAATAGGATACCAAGGATTTTCTTCATCCATTATTCAATAGGGACAAGATTTGTGATCGACTAATCATGAATGCTAAGGTTGATAAGGAAGAAAACTCAGATATCAATCATATGGCAAGGCATGTTATCCAACTACAAAGGATTACATCAAAAGACTTTTCAAGTTGGATCCCATTCCTCAATTAGTGGTCTTCCATACTCAAGCCCACCTAGCTAGAGGTTAAGGAGCTACGGTCATGATGCTTACCTCTATAGCTTAGTCGCTAGTAAGCCCAAAACTAGTGCAACTACTTGATAGACTAGTTGGATATTATAGGGCTCGAAAAGGTAAAGGTAAGAGGAAGAGGACTTCTCAAAATTTTGAGCTAGAAGAGGGAGCAACCCAAGCACCTCCATAGTTAAGAGAAGAAAATGTACAAGGTTCAAAAAATATTGAAGCTACATAGATCTAGGACAATTCTCAAGTGCCACCAATGGAAAAAGAGCAAGGAGGAACTAAAATAGAAGTACAAGAAGTGTCTTCACCTCAACAAGAGGTATAGGCTTCCCCATCCACTATTAAGAGAAGGAAGATTAAGACTCTGATCAAAAGGAGGCAAAAGGTGATTAGGAGATTGATTCCTTTCCCATCAATACCATAAGTTATCCCCAAAGGAGAAGAAGAGGAGAAGGATGAGGATGAAGAGGATAACCTTCCTTTGAGCCAAAGAACTTGTCTTGTAAGAGCCACAAAGTTAGAATGAATAATAAGCCCCACAGTTACACTGCCATCCATTCCTAAGTAGCCTATTCAGTCTAGTACATTATAAGATAATCTAAAACAATGGATCAATTAGTAAAAGGGTGAAGGCATTGGCATCTTTTAGATGTTTGATTTTGGTTTTATGCCAATAAGTACTTAATTTATTGGAGATAAAATAAGGGACACTCCAACTAATCAACCTCAATAGGAAGATTGGAGTCAATTTCCACCTTAGTCACAAGGACCCAAAGCAACTCTACCATCACCCGTTCATGTTACATTTTGTGTAGACAATAGATCAGCTATTCCACTTCCTCCAAACACTGGAGAAGAACAAGCTCAAGTAGAAGAAGAGGAAGAGCCACAAAAAGCATCCATCGATGAAGTGTTGGAGGAAAGGTGGATAAGTGAGTAACCTCAGCAAACTTCCCAAGACATAGAGGTGACAACTAAGGATTCAAGAGATATAGAGGTTCCCAATATGGATCAATCATAGAATGAGAAGACTCCAAAGAGGAGGGATAAAGGGAAGATCATACCAAAGAAAAATTCTCTATTAAGGAAGAGGATCAGGTGGAATTGATTGAAGTTCTTAGGAAACCTAAGACACTACCAAGGGATGCACATACATTATCCTTTATCATGATTGACAAAACCGAGATTTATTTTCTCAAGTGGCTATCCCTCCTCCACATGTAGATGTTGAAGAATTGACTCCAAGAGACTATTAGATCAAGGAGGTCATTCTTGGAAAGCCTATGTTGGACACTACAAAGTTTATGGTAATGACAAGAATTAAAGAAGTGTTTGGGCACTTAGAACAAGATGGGATATAATTGATAACACTTTGAAGACAAAATGAAATCCTAAAAGGATATCTAAATAAAGTTGTTGGTCCTTTAGATCTTGATAATCCAAAGGAAACCTTGAATGCAACATTAGAGAGAAGGGATAAGGGTACCGTATGCACCCTAAAATGGTTGCCTAGACTATGGGCCCCATTATTCAATTTATCAATTTCCTAAATCAATGGTTTGTAGTATTTTATTAAATCAATTCAAATCAATTTCCTTGATCAAATTTGATTATTTCAATATTTTATAAGGTTGATCATTTTATCCTAAGTCTTATTTAATTAAAAAAATATCCTTTTTAATTAAAAGAAAACATCTCTTTTAATTAAATAAGTCATCCACATTTAATTAATTAAGAGAAAAAATCTCTTTTAATTTAATTAAACATTTCCTATTTAATTAAAATAACTTTCTCCCTTTTAGTTAAATAAATCCCCACTTAAAGAGGATATAAAATAAATAATAAATAATAAATTCCTCTACAATTAAATGCATATATTTATAAGTGGGATTCCATTTAATTATTTTTCTATTTTCTCATTGGTTGATCCTTATTTCACATAGATAATTCTTTCTCCACCTTGGTTAAATCTTTTTGCCTCTTAATCTTGATCATCCAATCTTCTTTATAAGAGAGAGCCCTCTCCTCATTTTACATACACATTCTCTATGCTATTATTATGTTACAAGTTTGGAGAGTGATTTTTGAAGGAGTTTCAATACTAAAGCTTTTTTTGGAGAACTTTTATCTTCTAGTCTTCTTCTCTCATGCATCTATGGCTTCCATTATCATATCTCATCCATGCATTTTCATATCATCTTAGATTTTAATTTCATAGATTAGATATTGCATTGATAGATTAGATATTGCATTGTTTTGCATTGTTATCATATAGATTATCTTTTATCTCAGTTTGCATGCATATTGGATCTTTGAATCTCACATTTTATCATGTACTTGCATGGGCACAAACTAGGTAAAAAATGAAGGCCTACATTATAAACCCTTGCACTCCATTAATAGAGAGCTATGAGCTACCATTCAAGACCTCATTCTTAAGAAACCTTAGATATAATGACTCATAGAAGTGTGCTCACATTTTGAGCACACATATTTCAGGTACTAGCTAGACCCATTTTTGAAGGCCTGCTTGCAATGCAAAGAAAGTTTTGAAGAAAAGGGTGTATAAGTTATACAAGGAAATCTTAAACTAATATGCCATATGTAGGATAACATAGATTGGTTGGTAGACATTTTCAATCAAGATTTTGGATTTGATGTACAAAGTACATACCTGGGACAAGGACTTGCAAGTGCTATATTCAATCAAAGGCCAAAGGTATTAGATGTTAATGGAAGTATATACGAAAAAGGAGTTATATAAGATTGATGATTGGATGGAGAATATTGTAGTGAAAATAAAGTAATGAAAACATTACATACAATGATTCACAATCTCAAGGATCAAACCCAAGAGAAAATTTTGGAGGTAGAGAAACATTATAGTGATGTTTGTTTAGACATGTTTGAGGATGATTGTAGGGATAAGTTAATAGCTATAGAGATAGTAGTTGAGTGATTTCAAAAAACTTTTGAAGAAGCTACTAATGATGATGACATTAGACAAGCATTCAAAATGGAGAAAGCATTACTAAAGTTGGATGTAAAACTTGGAGATTTTGTAGAGACTCGCATCGAACTGGGCAACTATTGGGAGAAAGTGAAGGATAAGTATGAAGCCTTAGATTTGCTAGATGTAGCTGAAGACACTAAGATCATCGAGAAAATCAAGGTAAATTACCAAAATATAAATCTTTTATAAAAAGGGACAAAACTCGAAAGCTAGAATTTCAATTTTGACACTGTTGGCCTGATTTTTCACCAATTATGTTGTGTTGCATTCATTAGTAAAACCCTAATTTTATGCCTAATTTTTTTTTGAAATTAGGTAAAACCTTGGGTAAAATTCATGAAAAAGTCCTAGTGCCTTATATAATTTTTCCCTAGCCCTTGAAAAACTTTGAGAGTCCTTTTTGAAAATAGAATTTAAGCAATAAATAAATTTTACGCAATGTTTGGCTTACGTAAGGAAGATTTCATCAAAACCTTGTTGAAACCTTTATTAATATTTTTTGACTGCATATTATTTTATTAAAAATTGTTAACTTCAACACCTTTTAGCCAGCCATCAATCTTAGTCAAATCAACAGATGGCGCATCCTCACAATCTTGAAATTGAATTTTTTAAATAAAGTAGGCATGCACCTTGATGACAAGTAGCCCTTGCTTGTTTATAATATTAGTGCGCCAAAAATATTTTGATATGTTAGAGTAGGTTAGAATATTTTTGCAGGCCTATCAGTACTTTTAATGAACATTCTAAAATTCTTGCAATGTCATTGGTTGATCTATTAATAAAGGTATCACTTTACATCCAAGATTCATCAAACATTGATCTTGTTTAGATCAAAGGCTACCACATGCCCATAATTTGAAGATGCATGAGAAATAAGAAATGCAAGAAAGCACAAAAAAGACATGTAGCACAATCTAACATCATGGACCTACCTTTTCAAAACATAACATTGAGGTGTCCCCCATGGCAATTTTTAGGTGAGTTGGACTAAAAGGCAGTATTCCATTGGTTAGTTCAGCTGATGCAGTGTTATAACGATGCATGATTTCATGACTGTTGATCTACGTGAGATCTATGGTTAGTGCATGCCCACATTAAGAAATTTCTCAAGGGATAGGAAATGTGGGTATGTGCCCTAGCACCACATGTCACACTAGGACTAGGATTTGTGAAGAATGCTGAGTCACAACATGCTATATGACACATGTGCCCAGCTAGAAGTTCTAATGTTATGGGTGTGAAAACTTAAACATTAATGTAGTAGTTATATTTGTCAAAGCATGACAGCTAAGAGGAGTTATTTCATTGGTCCAAGTAGATGATGGGATCATAAAAGACAAAGTTTTTACCTACTATTGATCTTGATCAAATTGACAAAGGACACTTTCCCAAATTAGGAACTTGAAGGAATTTTAAGAAAAGCGGGCATGCACCATGCAGACACGTTTCCTTGGTGATGTCATCACCCCTATCTTAGAATGTTGAAAAGGTTTGAGCTATGTCACCATTGATCTCTCCAGAATCAATGGTTGGCACATGCTCACTTTATGAAGATGCTTGTTGGATAAGAAAAGTGAGGATGTGCTAGCCAGATGCATTGCAAAGATGACGTCAAGTGCTCACTTTCTCAGAAGATAAAATGGGACCTACTTGCATGGAAATTTTTTAGGAGTCATTGATTCACATGGAGAAATTTTATTGGTCAATATAGTTGACTGGATATTATTAGAGAATAGATTTAATAAGCCAGTTGTATTACACTATTCTCTTGTTGCCGTAAAAGTGTATTGTTTCTCTCAACCATTGATTTAGAGGAAGATCAATAGCCAATGCATCCCCACAATTTCAAGATGCAAGAATCTTAAGAAATACAAGGAAGCACCTGATTGACATGTGGCTAGGCTTTAAAGCAGTAAAGTAAGTCTACCTTTTTTAATTAAGACCATCAGATCTAACAACATCAATGAATGAGATCCAAATCTGGGCAACATGCAAACAATGACTAATAGAAATTAATACTACATAGAGTTTATTTGTGTGATCTCCATGCATGAATAAAACTCACGATTTCACCATTATTGAACCAACAAAGTGTAAAAGGGTTATCAGAGCATGAAGAATTTTCAGAGCTAGGGCACAAAATTTTTATCCAGCAATCCAGTGAGTTGTAGTGAAAATTATATAGAAAACAAGTACAATTTTAGTGAGTAAGTACTCTGTGACTCCTAAAAACCAAGCATTTGTTGTTACATAATTCTTAGGATTTTCTCAAAATGCCTCCAAGAAAAGAATTTACAGGATAGACTAATTATCAAAAATGTTCTGTGAATGATGACTTTCTTGAAAAATTCCCTGTGTCCATAAATGAAATAACTAAGGGGAGAGATCTCATCCCAAAAAACCCTAGGGTAGCTATAGTGGAGGGTTTCTATGATAAGGAAAATTAGGTAAGAAATGTCCAAGTTTTTATGGAAGGTTTAGAATTATTTAAAAAGTGGTTCTCAGAAATGAAATTAGATACCCCCATGAGCAATGTCTAGGAATTCAACATTGGGAAGTTAACAATTATTGTAGTTTTCTTTGATAGTAACCTATTGACTAACCTAGCTAAGAATTATGATCCTATTATAGGGTGGGTTAAAATCCATGTTGGATTAAATCTTTTTAAGGATTTCCCTAAATTGATCAATGAAGTTTTCAATCTAAACCCTATCCATTTTGTGCATGAGAAAATTGACATGGATGACCTACAAGCAAGGTATGATGCATAGAGGATATACTTGAGGATACAGCCATTGCAAGAGCATGCTACCAAGATTGGTGCATTGTTTGTAATCACTGCCAACACATCCTAGCCATTAATGAGGAGACACTTTAACCTAATGGCTCAGGCATTATATTTTTCTCTCTAGAAGATTTTTGGGATGGATGAGGTAGAACATATCCTAGGCTCCATTGTTCTCATCATGGCTTGAACTCTTCAATTTGGTATGAGAACTATTCTTGATTTTGATACTCTCCTTACACAAGAAATTTATAATGGTTTGGTCGGGATAGGATAAGGGAAAGTAAACAAACCATTCTATCATTATTCATTGCTCATGTATGTATGTTTGTATAAGGGAGTTACCTAATTCTCCAAGGATATGGACCTACAAACAACCAAGCATGGAGAGATGCATCTAGTTTAGTTATGGAGTGTGGAAATGACCTCAGAGGCTAGAGATGCTAGTTTTGTAGGGTTTAATAGATATTTTGCATCAAAGATTAGATTTCTCTTAAAAAGAGATAGCCATAGGATTCCACAAGCACTACTAGAATTGATCAGACCCAAGGACCATGCAAAAGGACTATTGGTTTGTCATAATTGGGGGTATATAATCCCCTATAATGTTTCAATAGTAATAAGAGTATATGTCTTTTTGGGAAAGCCTCATGTGCTACCATTCCATGTGCCTCTGAAAATAGGGATAACAGAGTTGTTATGGTAGATTGGGAACATTGATGAAAGAGATTTTCCAAAGAAAGGTACTTTCTTTCCAGTTGTTACTATAGTGCATGATTTTGTCTTTTTGAGGAAAGGATGGAAACACCTTAGTTTATTCTTCCATAGATCTAGCATAGTAGAGTCTCATGTGAGATTTATTGACCCTAAAGGATTCTATGATCTCTTAAGAGAGGACAAACACTACCTACATGGTGCAGCAAGTATATTTCCCTAAGGATGTTATAAGGAATGTTTTCTCTTTATAGGAATAGGGGTTAAGAAAATAAAAATGGATAGTATTTAGTAAGACTTTGGAATTCATCAATGCTTTTGACTCCAATTATGATCGTCTAAAAGATAAGAAATATCAAGGAGCCAAGATGCAAGAATTGATGAAAAATTTTTCTATAATAATACAAACAATAAATGAAAAGGAGGTTGCATATGTAAAGACCTATCTAGGCAAGGCTACAATGATATAGAGGAGGATAAATAACAAAAACATAGTAGCTCTTGGATAGTATACTTTGCAGAAAAGTGCAAGTTATGTGATGGTGCAGAGTGTACAACAGGCTCCCCTTCAGCAAAGACCAAGACCAAAATGTCCATCTGTAGCCAATGCCCAAAAGAGGCAAAAGTTGGAGCAAGGGTCTTCCTCTCATGTAGAACAATACTCCCCAAGCTAGACTCCAATCCAAAAAGATGACGAAGCATCTTTAAGGGAATGGCTTAGAAAAATTGGTGGAGAAGGGGATGTTATTATTACTACCATAGACCTAGAGATTGGGGAACCACAAGAGCCTCTTGCACCCTCCTTGGACCTTATTGTTGCTAACTATCAAGGTAAGGAGATAGATCCTATAGTGGCCCAAGCTTCTGAGAGGTTTATTAATCATGAAAATTTTGTGAGAAGATAACAATAGAGCAACCTAATAAATCAAACTCTAATATAAAGGAATAGGTGAAATCTAAATTTTTGAATGATTTATCCCAATTTACACTTGAGGTCGGAAGGCTAATAGTTAAAAGTCAAGAGTCCTAATTTTACCAAAGGGGGACATAGTTAATGCTATGGTCTTTGATTCAATTAGAAAGGAAAAAGATGTCCAGTATAAAATAGTGGGAAAGGTATTGTAGGATCATAGAAGAATCAAATTCAATGATGACCACCAAGCCCTAGTGATTTGGCCAATTGAGAAGAGGGACAAAATTAGAATGTAGGAAATCTCTATTGTAGAGCATACTGGTGCATTAATAGTATTCAATGTTACTAAGGTTGGCAGTAAGAAAATAATTGGAATGGTTTTAAAAATGCTAAAATTTGGCAATGTGGTGTCTGGTCAGGAAGAGGATAGGTTTTCTCAACTTAATGCTATATTTGAGGAAGTTTTGAAAGCATATGAGGAAAGGGGTAAATAGATACAATCCCTAGAACAAGTATCTCAAATTGAGAAGATACTTGGGAAAAGAAAAGTAGGAGAGTCCAGTAGATTTAGAATTGCACACCCCCCATGGCCACCCGTTGAACCTTTCAAGTGAATCCCTATTATTGAAATACCATATACCCCTAAAAGGCCTCAATTCTACACTACAATAGATTTTGAAGAGGAGAAAAATAAGTTGTATGCACTGCATGTAGAAATATATAATCAATATGAAGAGAAGTTAAGGTAGGGTGTAATGTATTTAGTGGAAAAAATTAAATGGCCATCATTTTTTGATCAATTGGCAAGGATTGTAGCCATCATGGATGAATTAAATAGAGATGAAGTTAAATTTAGACCCCTTGTACAGACATGGACAAAAAGAAATAATGACATCATTTCTATGTGTATATCTATTATCCAGCTACCTTGTCATCAAATAGAAAAGATTTTTGACTTATTAAATAAATTGCAAGGTTTTGATGACAAACAAGATGCTTTTCAGAAAAGATTAACAATTTGTTTTTCCAAGTATATTGTTGAAAATTTTGATTTATTTCCTAGTGCTTTAAAAACTATTGATAAAGTATAGGAAAAGAAAGAATGGAAAAGGGAGTTGGATGAGATTTTTTGTGGAAGGATGAATAAAGTCATAAATGAAATCAGCCACTTGTTATGGGAAATGAACAATGAGGAGCTGGTAAAGGTACAATTATTCTATACTACCATGAGAAAAGATCTTGTTGATATAGAGGCAATTGCACATTCTTTAATAATTATACAAAGAGAGGTCTTAAATTTTGATTGACCTGATGACACTACCTACAATGAATGGAAGGATAAATTTATGTCAATAGAGAAGATGGTAGAAGGTGATGAGGTAGAAGATGACAATGAGGTAAAAATTACCTTTACAGTCGATAACGAAGAAAAGGTGAGTCCTCGAGTTAAAGTAAGTTTGCAGGTAATTGGAGACAACTCATTGCTTTCAAGCTTGATAACTACTTACACCAAGGATTTAGAATGACAAAGAATCAAATCATAGAATTTTTGTCATTCCAAGAACTGTAACAGAAAAGGGGGCCTACCAAAAAACTGTTTGATGTATAAGTTTTTTGTTGCACATATTTTGTCCTTTTGGGATAGGTGTCTATAATTATCTTTTGTAAAGGACACCTATCAGTTCTCTATGCCTAAAGCTTGTTGCATCTCACATTATATAAGTGATATCATAGGGCTTGAGAAAGGGTCTAAATTCTAATGTATTTTTTGGAATTGTCAAGAAAAAGTACAATCGATCCTATTTCATGTAGTAGTTTTAAACACTTTCAAGTGTACTTTTTGATATATAGATATGAAAAAATGAAATAAATATCCTAGGCTTTTGTTGGAACTCTATTGGTTACTATATTAGTCATTTCAAAAGGATAATACAAAGGGGTATTTACACTATTTAATGTGTCATAACTTCCTATCTCCATTTTATGAGCTTGCCTATTTTGAGGTCATTTGAATAAAGTTCATGTGATTGAATGTAGTCTATATGGGTTGTGTATTGGTTTTATTGTTGCTTTTAATTAAATGAACTATATAAATGCTTCAATAGGTCAGTAGAATTCATGAGTTTATGAAAAGGATATTTTATAAGAATGGAAATGGGTGATTACTATTGATAAATTCATTCAAAAGTTGTCTGAATTAGATCTCCCACCAATAGTCAATTTTTGCCTAATGTATAAGGCATTGGTCACATAAATCAGTGATGGTTAAGAGTAAATCTTACTCCTACATGCCAATTCAATTATAAATTCAAAATCATTTCCATTTTATTTTGTCAAAATTGTAATGCTCATTAGTACTCATTTATACATTATTTTCGAGTTTTAGGTAGCTGCTATTACTAGCAATATTTGTAAATTCAAGGAGAATTGTGACCAAATCTACTTGTGAGGGATGTGTATGAATCAAAAAATATTAGTAAATGGGTAAATTGAATATGTGATAGGGTATAAGATGAGAATCAGAATGAAACTAAATTAAATTTCACACAATAATTTCCTAGTAAACCATCCCCTAGGTATACCCACCTTGGTTTAGTATAACCTAAAGAGTAGGAAACCATCTTTGGTTTTTTTGAAGTTGGGTCCAATTGATTTCCACATGTGATTGATAATGGGAAATAGCTAATCCTTAGATTATATGAGTAACATCACTCTGGTATTGAACATTTTTCTATTCAATAGTTTCAAACACCAACAAAATGGCAACTCTATTAAGGATTACACTTAGTATTGTCATAAACTAGTGTGTCATTTAAGATCTGTATCTCCCTTGGGTATAGTCTAAGGTAGACATATCATGTAGAATTTTCCCACCGATTTGGGGTTTATATATTTTTTCCAACACCATTAATAAACCATCTATCATTTGTTCAGTAATTGTTCCTATTCCAACAGGGTGGGTAGTGACTCAAAGAGGTTTAACAAATTTTAATACTTGGAAGTTTGTCATCTTAAATAATGAAAAATTAGAATAATACAGGGGAAAATGTGAAGCAAAACCTAGGAATCACGTTACAAACTAATCTCCCTCCTAGGAGAAGATAGAATTGGGTTGTGAAAGGAGATCAGACATAGAAAAAAATTATTCCCAAGGGTAAATGGTGAGGAAAGATAATACCAACCATTTTTCTATTGAAAATGAACCTTTCTCTAGGGATCCAAGTGTTTGACGATAATTTTTATAATACTCCTAAAATGATATGTGAAGAAAAGGTTGTACAACCATGTGCACTTAGTTTGGGTGATAGGAATAGCAATAATCTTTTCCAACATAGAACAAATTCTTTCGTGTTAGATTATTCCCCTAAAAAGGTGAGACCAAAACATTTAGAACCTAAAAGCTTCAATGATGAGAAAATTTCCAACTCTGAGTTTACTATCGCTGACCCCAATGAGAACATAATCTTGAGAGTTTAGCTTCTTGAGAAAGAAGCTATTGATAGGAGGTTTCAAAATCAAAGGGAAGAGAAGATCATGAAAGATTATGAAGAGAAACAAGAATTACTTAAGAAAATTGCTACGTTGAAGAAGAAGAATGAGATAGCAGCTAGTGCTTGGCAACCTCAAATTCTAGGTCAAGTTGAATATCTTAAATTACAAGAGCAAAGGTTGATAAAGAACCAAGATACAAACCAAGAAGGTCTTTGATACAATAGATAAAGAGTTATAAGACCCTAGAGGCTAAAACAGATATAGGACATGCTATTGATGTTCAAGATAAAGGAAAATAGAAGGAAGTTGATATTAAGATCAATTAACCAAAAAAAGTTGTCCAGATCTATGATTCTATATAACTATTCCTAAGGATAATATAGAAGGTGGATATAATTTAGATCAAAATACCACTAGTTTACCTATTTCCTTCTTTTCTTCTTTTTCACAAAAGGTAGATCTAAATAAGCCTATTGGTGATGCTAGTACTAGTAATACTATGGATAATTCTAAGAGAGATGTTCCTTATCATCCTTAGATTTATTTGCTAAGAAGACATGTTTAATTAGAGGGTTATAGGAAGATTTTTTTGATGGAATCCCTCATTTCCCCAACCGCATCCCACAAGAAATGAGAAAAAGGTTACCTAAGTTTTCTAGAAATAATGCTATTACTTGTGAGGATCACTTAAGAAGTTTGCTAGATATGATGAGTGACTATGAGATTGAAGCTGAAGATGTCATATTGAAGTTATTTGTTTAGTCATTAATAGAAGATGCTAGAGAATGGTTCAAGGGACTTCCTAAATTATCCATTATGGATTGGAAAGATATTGAATAATGTTTCAACGAGCAATATGGTGACAAGCTAAATTAGAGTCACATTTTGAGTGAATTTAATAACATCAAGAGATTACCCAATGAGTCTATCACTGAGTTCAATAATAGATTCCAAAAAAGGATTTAGAAGCTAATGCAAGCCATGTGAGTTAATGAAAAGGTATGCTTGATCACCTATTTGAATTCTTTTGATGGTAAAATAGCATATTAGCTTAGGGATAAAGAACCTAGGACTTTAAGAGAAGCTTTCTAGATTTCTATTAACATTGAAAATAATTTGAGAATTCTAGAGAGATTAGAAAGAAAAATGGATGACCCTAGATTTTTTAGTAACAAGGGAAATAGGAAGGAAGACCATAAAATTGTAGGTTGGAAGAAACAAGAGTCTAGTGAGATAATTCAAGTTCTCAATGGTATACATAATTATGTCTTCCTCAGGTTAAAAATGATAGGAATACAACTAACAATAGGATCCCTTATCAATCTAACTTCAATAGATAGTATAGGTTGTAAAATTTCCCCTACAACATTACTTGGAAACATGGTCAACCTAGTGTTCCTCCTCCTAAGAATAATAACAATAAGGTGAACCTTGATCCTTTATAAAAAAAATCAATAAATTTGGTAGATGATCCTGAGTTTGATGCTAAACCTACATGGTTTTTTGCATGTCAATTACCTCATTCTCTTGAATGTTGTGCAGTAGCGTTGTCATTTACAAGAAATCAAGCTATAGTGGAAAAATGTCATGAGCATGAAGAAAAAAATGATGATGTAGGATGTAACATTTTTGAATCACATTATTCTAATAGTGAAGACTATGAGAGAGATGTACATGACCAAAGATAGTTTTAGAGTGTCATACAACAACATGTATTTTTTGATGAAAGTGATGTTGAAGACAATGTGTGTAACATGCTAGGTTCAAAAGAAGAAGTAACCTAAGAAAACCTTCTAGGGAAGAGATTGATCATATTACTACTAGTATGGTAGCCTAGGTTTAGACTAGAAGAATGTCTTAAAGAGATGAGAGGGACAAGGTAGCTAGTATCTTCATAAAAGGAACTAATCATAAGAAGAGTGAAGTTGTGAAGCCTAAAGAAGCCCCTTCTATGAAGGTCAAATTTACAAATAAAAAATGGGAACCAAAGAAGGGGGGTAATCCTAAGGATTTGGAGTTTCCAAATAATGTCCCCAAGAAAATGGATGAGGAGGTATCCAAGATTATCACTAAACAAGAAAAGAGTCATCAAAATGCTCTGAACATTTGGATAAAAATGATGAGAAGAGGAATATGAATAGTGGCAACCCTTTCGATTCTTCAATAGATATGCTTGTTGTTTTATCTTAGATTATTGTTAAGGTTACTTTGTCTGAATTGCCAAGATTCCTTGAACACCAAAATTAAACCATAGCATGGTTGGGAAATATTGATGTAAAGGTAAGTTAGGATTGTAATGATAATCATGATCTCAAAGAAGAGGATAGAGAAAAGGGGAAAGAAAAGGAAAATAAATTGTGTCTCAAATTCCTTAGATGTATTTGGATAGCTCTATAAATGAATGTTTAGGAAGTGTTGAGCCATTCTCCTTGATTATCCTAGTGAATGGTAAAAAATTAAAGAACTATATGATTGATCTTGGTGCTTCCAATATTGTTATGCCTTTTGAAATAATGAAGGAATTAGGCTTGCAAGTTGATACTAATCAAGGAAGATGTTGGGCCATGGATAAAAGAGAAGTAATAGTCATAATTACTATTAATGCTCTACCTTATACACTGATAGCTTTTCCTTACAAAGAACTTACTATGAGTGTATTAATTGTTGATATCCCACCTCAATATGGTATGTTATTATCCAGAAAATGGAGTGCTGCCATGGGAGGAAGTTTGCAATGTGATCTATGATTTTCTACTTTTAACATTAATGAGAATTTGGTAAAGATAAATAGAGATCCAAAGAGCATATACATGATAGAAGAAGAGATTGAGGATCATATGACAAACTCTGTGGATACAGATGTCAATGCATTCAAAGCTAAGGTCCTGACTGTAAAGAAAGGCAAGCATAAATCTCAGATGAAAATAGAAGCTGATACAAAGATAGAAAAAGGTGATTTGTGGGCCATGTTCTTTGATGGTGCTTATTGCAAGGATGGAGTGGGTGCTGATATTTTTTTGATTTCTCTTGTTGGGTTAACATAAAAAATTTCTTTTGCATTGACTTTCCTCTGTACTAACAACATAGTAGAGTATGAAGCTTTGTCATTAGGACTTAGACTAGCTCATAAGCATGAGATAAAAAAATTACGTGTTATAGGAGATTATGAATTAGTTGTATCCCAGGTAAGAAATGATTATGTGGCAAAAAAAAAGGTTAAAACAATATAAAAATGTAGTATGGGACATGATGGGATATTTTGATGCATTTGGGATAGTTTGAAAGGATAGACTAACAATAAGATGACAGATTTGCTAGCAAATATAGTAGTAAAACCTGACAACATTACATTTGTTGGTATATCTAAAGTTGAGATTCAAACCAAGCCTTTTATCCTTGATAACGTATAGAATTGGCAAGTATTTAAAGATGATAAGGACATTATGAGATTTTTGAATTGTGAAAATATGTTGTCAGGATAAGAAATTGATTGTGTAGTTTATGTGGAAAATATAAATGGAAAAGATACTATTTTTGGACAGGAGGTTATGCAACTAAAGACTAACAAGATCCCAAAAGTTCTAGTTGTCCTAGAAACTATTTTTGATAACTAGGATAGGTCACAAATGGATACTAGTGAATATAATGCTAAGGACCTAGAGGAGGTAAATGTGGGAACTACAAAAGCATCAAAGAAGGTATATATTGGTAAGAAGTTATCTCCTAAGATAAGGCAAGGTTTAATAGATTTATTAGGGAAATATAGAAACAAGTTTGCATGATCATATGATGATGTAAAGGCTTATAGAGAGAATCTATTTCAGCATGAAATTCCTTTGAAGCCAGATGCTAAGCCTTTTAGACAAAAATAGAGGCCAATAAACTCAACTTTTGCTCCCAAAATCCAAGAAGAACTAATCAAATTAAGGGATGTTGGGATCATAAAGCCTATTAGAAATTCTTTGTGGTTGTCCAACTTAGTCCCTGTTAGGAAGAAAAATAAAGATATAAGGTTATGTGTTGATTTCAAGAATCTAGATATATCTTCATTAAAGGATAATTATGGTTTACCAAACATGGAGGCCATGTTAGAAAATGTCACTAGCTCAGAGCTCATGTCTATGATGGATGGATTTTTAGGTTATAATAAAGTGGTTGTCAAGGAAGTGGAACAATTTAAGACTGCCTTCACCACCCCATGGGTTACTTATATGTATGTCATGATGCCTTTTGGGCTTACAAATGTAGGGGTTACTTGTCAACGTGAAATGCATGTGGCATTTTCTGATATTATTGATAAATTTTTAGCTTTGTATTAGGATGATTTAACAACTTACTCTAAAGAGGAGAATGATCATTGCATGCATCTAGAGAAGGTATTTATCAGAGCCCTCAAGTATGGTATTTCTTTGAATACTAGAAAGTATCATTTTGGTGTCACTGAAGGAAAGTTGGTAGGAAACCTAGTTGGAAAACATGGAGTGAGGATTGACCCTAAATGGGTAGAAGCAATAGACACAATTTAGAAACCTAAGAATGTTATGGGAATTTAGTCATTTTTGGAAAAATTAACTTTCTTAGGAGATTTGTGACTAATTTTGCAAAAATTAGTAGACCTATATCAAGGATGTTGAAGAAAGGGTCTAAGATAAAGTGGGATGGTGAACCTAGCATTGCATTTCACAAGATTAAGCAAGCTATTAAAGATGCCCCTGTTCTCAGAGCCCCAAATTATGGCAAGCCAATGCATATATTTTCTTTTGCCTCATTTCATACTATTTCTATAGTACTATTATAGAAAAATGAAGAAGGTTATCAACATCCCATTGCATTTTTTAGCAAGCCATTGCAAGCAATAGAATACAAATATCATATAACTGAGAAGCAAGCATGTACACTAGTGAAAGGGGTGAAGGCTCTTAGATGTTATTTAATGGGAGCTACTATTATTGCTTTTGTTCCTACAACTACTACAAAGGATTTTTTTTCACAACAAGAGGTATCTAGCAAGAGATGCAAATGGATTAACAAAATAGAAGAGTTTAACATTGATATTCAAATTACTAAACTAGTTAGGGGCCGTGATCTAATTTGGAGGCAAACCAAATCAATCAAGTTGATGATGACTACAAGGAAAATCTTTGTGATATGGATATCTCTGATTGGTATAGGAATGCAATTAATTATTTGCAAAATATCAAATCTTTGTTAGGGTTAACAGAAAACTAGGAATGATCCCTTAAATTGTAGGCTATAGGATATGTTATAGTTCAAGGTCAATTGTCATGGAGAAATGTTGAAGGAGTCCTTTTGAAATGTATTGATGAAATTGAGTCTAAAAGGATCCTAAAAGAAATGCACAAAGTACAAATCCTCACCTTGTCATCCTTAAGGAAATGGTTAGGTGGAATCAAACAACATGAGTATAATAAAGATTATCAAAAAAACTCTAGGGGAAAACAAGAAGGCATGGGGTTCAAAATTGTCATTAGCTCTATGGGTTGATAGGGTTAATGTGAAAAAAGGCATTGGATGTGCGCCATTTGATTTAGTTTATGGTATACAAGCTAGAGTTCCCCATAATAACCTAAAGGAGATGTACAAGTTTATTCAACTTTATGAAGATGATATTATTGATGAGATGCAACTCAAAATGGATGACATCTTGCAATTAGATGAAACAAGGAGAGAGTCTTCTATTCAAAATGCTAAGTTATAGTCATAGATGAAGTATTTATATGACAAAAGTACCACTAAGAGGAAGTTTGAAATAGGTGACATGGTATTAATGTGGAATTCTAGAATGGAAGATAAAGGAAAGCATGGTAAATTTGACCCAATCTAGCTTGGTCCATATAGCATTTGTGTTATGAATTCAGAAGATTCATATTTCTTAAGAGATTTAACTAGAGATATTCTTGATTTGCCAGCTCATGGAAAATTCTTGAAGAGGTACTTTTCTTAAGCTATATATTTTTTCATCAATAGTAGTTCTAGGGTTCCTTGTGTTCCTATATATTTTGTAAGTCCCTATAACCAACATTGTATAGTCTGGTTCCTTGTTTTTGTGTTTTTTTCTACACTCTCTAAAGAAGTTGTTGTTGTTGTGACAAGTATGTGGCCTGCTATACCATAGGTTTTGAATTCTTGCATAGACTCAAGTAGTTTATCATCCCCAGATAGAGCCACTGTTAGCCTAATTTTTCACCAATTTTATTGTGTTGCATTTAGCAGTAAAAACCCTAATTTTATGCCTAATTTTTTTTTGAAATTAGGTAAAACCCTGGGTAAACTTCATGAAAAATTCCTACTGCCTTATAAAATTTTACCCTAGCCCTTGAAAAACTTTGATAGTCCTTTTTCAAAATTTGTTTTAGGTAATAAATAAATTTTACCCAAGGTCTAGCTTACGCAAGAAAGATTTCATTAAAACCTTGTTAAAACCTAAGTGTGTTATATTTTGTGAATGTATGTTCATAAAGTGTAATTGAGCAAACAGTTTTATTGAGTTGTTCTAGTCATGTGATCTTTTAATTTTGGTGTGTTCTATAGGTTTAAATTTTTTTGATGTACTTAGTTTGAGTAGAGATCATCATATTGTTCCTGCATAGATTTTCATCTCGCATGAGCACACTTTCTATGGCCTTGAGATCTGATGAATAGTGAAACATCTTATAGTTATTCAATTACCATCAATGATTGCATCAGTGGAATTGTGGAAGCACTCCTTCTATTTTTATTGGTTACCCGCTGATCTTTTCAAAGGCTTAACTCATAGACACATTGTTTATGTTGTTTATGTCTATTAGGATTTCACTTTCATGTTATTTTCTTAAAATTTCTTGTTACCCTATCTTTGTTATTTACTTTTACAAACAATTGACTAAATTTGGAATTCATATAGTTGTATTGTTAGATTAAATTCATCAGAAAAAAAAAAGAAAATACAAAAATATATTTCCTTTCATGAGTTTTATTCTTTTGAAATAGAAAATAGATTCTCCATCTTATCTAAATTTTTTGAAACAACAAAGGCCTCCTCATGAAATAACATATTTATCTTCAAATGAGCAAATTCTAATAGGTCACAAGATCACCCAGAACCTTGGAGTTGATCCTAGATCATCTTTTCAAGAGAGGAGTTCAAAAGGATTCTTCTCAATTGTTCATCATCATGCAAAATGATAGCTCAAAAAAAGTGGTGCTAGAAGGAGGCCCCTTCACATTTAGAATAGAAGAAGAAAAATTGAAATTTGAAAATTTTGCATTTTTTTACAAGTTTAGAATTATTTTTTGAGCTTCCAAGCTTCCAAGGTGTGCCAAGTGCACTATCTTCCAAGGTGTGCCTTATTTAGTGAGAAAGTGTACTTATGCAGAGGTTCATGTTTTCCATAATTGATGCAAACTAGAGGATTCTGATCCATCACCCCCATCTCAGCAAGCTTTAAGATCTTCACCAAGTGCACACAAGTTCCTTGAACTTAGGAATACCTTAGATTCTACCACTCCCATTCAATATTTCATCATCTTATTTAGTTCCACATCTACAACATCCACTCATTATTCTACCAAATCCTCCAATGACCATTTTTACAAATGTTGTATACTCACCAATCAACTTGGCAGGTGTACATAATGATCTTCCTAAGAATCTTGAGAAGTTTTGCCCAAGGTTTATCTATGGAGAGATACAAACTACTAAAGATCACATCAAAGTATTTAAAGAAATTTGCAACTGAAAGCAGATTGCTAATGAGAATGTGGTTCTTTGCTTATTTCCATATTCTTTGGGGGAAGTTTCCTTTAATTGGTATGTTAATTTGCTACTTGGATGTATTGGAGACTGGGATAGTTTTGAAAAATTGTTCTTGGAAAAATTAAAAACCTTCATCAAACCAACTATGATACATCAAAAATTCATATCAATTAAAAGGGACCCAAGTGAGATGGTTTTGTGCTTCAACCATCCTTTTTATATGGCATACTACAAGCTAGAAATGTCATACAATATACTAGTTGAAGCTACTATTCAGATTTATCTGAATGCTATGGGCCATCTCATTGCTATTTTTCCAAGAAGACTTCCTATAGAAAATATCAACACATTGGATAAGGTCTTCATAGAAGCAATTAATTTTACTAAGAAATCCAACCCTAATGGAGGCGGATCAATTCTAGCTCAAGCTATTGCAACAATGCCAATATATCTTGTAAAGAGCTTGTGATGCCTAGCCAATTCATACCTATGAATCTAGTTCCATTACAATAGGCACCTACTTCATGAAACCCTACTTTAGCATATCTAGGGTATGGACATCCAAAATTTTATTTCTTTGAGCAAAAGGTAGTAGATTCTAATGATGTAGACAATAGTTTTGCCTCCTAGTTTGGTCAAATGAAGAAGACCATATGTATCACAAATGGACAATGAGCTGACTTGCTTAAGGTTGTCACAAGGATAGAATAATAACTTCCAAAGAAATAATGTTGGTCCTTACAACAACAATTATGGTAAGAACTATAATAGGAATTTTAGTGGGAACAACAATGTAGGAAATAATAATGGAGGAAATAATTTCAATCCTCCTAATCATAACAATGGCTTCCAAATAAAGAATTGACAATGGAACACTCTTCTAAACAATGGAAGCATTCCTACAAATAACAATAACAATAATATTTAGTATGTAGACATCAATCATTATGATGATGGTTAAAACACATCTAACAATGATGGTTCATATTACAATGGAAATCAAGAGATGAATTAGAATTCAAAAATGAATGACAATGTCCCTACTGTATATTTCAATGCTATGCTACTAGAATCTTACAATTTTGCATAGAAAACACACGTGGAATAACTAGCCAAAGAAGAATTCTATTTTCCATTTAGTTAGGAACTAAACGTTTAGCCTAAAGAAATGTTTTCTTTTTACAATGATAATCAAAATACTTATAATCTACAAAGTAGAAAAGAACCTATGACAAAAAAAATTCTATTAGCATTACAACCAAATCCTGCCAATTCGAGAGTGAGTAACAATCTAGTAACAATCTAGTGGCAACAATACTGAATAATCCTACTTAGTCTAATAAAAAGTATAGTATAGTAGAAGATTTGAAATGAACAAAGGCCAACATGTCCATGTTTGACATGCTACAAAACCATCCACATCAATGAGAAGCACTCATAAAGACACTTGATCATACAAAGGCACCCCATAATATGAGTACTATTCCTCAAAATATAGTATCGGGTATGTGCAGGATCATGGTGTGCCAAAAAGTGGCAATGTGAAAAAAAAAGAGTTTGAAGATGCCTAAAAGCGCTTCAAAATCCGCTCTGAATTTTTTTTACCTATCCAGGAACCAAACCTGGAAGGTTAAGTCGAGCCTTATCAGATATCCGATATCATATCGGATATTCGATTTGATATCGGATATTTGATTTTAAATCCAATATCTGACTAATAATTAAAATCATATAATAGTATGATATATTATTTATTATTATTATTATTGATATAAAATAATAATAATAATAAATAATATATCATACTATTATATTATAATAATAATATTATTATTATAATAATTATTATACTATAATATAATAATAATATTATTATTATATTATAATCGTATAATATTATACTATGATAATATTATTATAATAACATATTATATTATAATAATATAATATAATATGATAATAAAAAGTAATATCTTATAATATAATATATAATAAAAAAGTATAATATATTATAAATTATAATAATATAGTATAATAATAATATTTTATATTATAATATATAGTAAATTAATATAATAAATATAAAATATAATATAAAAATATATAAAATGTGATATATATGTTATATTATATATATTATAATATCGGATATTCGATATAATATCGGATATCCGATACCTGTGCATGGATTAAACACAAAATCACAGACCCGCAACCCTTATTTTCACGCAAATTTGTGCCAGTCAGATCGGATATCAGATAATAAATTGGATATCAGATAGCAAATCGGATATCAAATATCAGGTATGTTTCCCCCCCCCCCCCCCCCTGACTCATTTTTAACCTAAATTTAATAGATTTTCACAAGATTTTGTTTGTTTTAGTTGAATCTAGGGTTTTTTTGACAAAAATGGTTAAAATTTAGATTTTTTTTTAATATATATTACGTTTTTCAATTCAATAGGAATGGCTGATCAAAATGATGACAGTGAGGCAGGGAATAATATTCCTCGCAACCCACCACCAAACGATCCAGTATCCCCACAAAACCGTCCACCAAATGATCCTCTACCTCCTCAAAACCCTCCTCGAATCGAGGATTTGATAAATGAAAATCTCACTAAGTTAAGAGGTTTGCATAGAACATACAATAATGTACCTGCACTGGCTCCTATGTTATCCACGTTAAACACCATAGTGGATAACATTGAAACTCTTACAAACCAACAAAATGTCGCTCTTCGTTGGCGTGATGAAATGCACCAGATGTTTGATGATGGTTTGGATTATGATGAGGTCACGGCCCTCAACATAACCAAAGACGATTTGGCAAGCCTTTTTGCTAACCCAAAAATGGTAATACCAATTGACCCAAAAAAAACCAAACTATCAATTAAATGGTGCACAAATGACGCCATACGTGCAAATATTTGGGACCGTTGGTGGATGGTCTTTGATATCCCTCCACATGGCAATTTAGACATACCATTTTATTTCCTTAAAAAATTATATGCAAAATTTGTGTTGAAACTTAAAGTGAACTATTGGAGCATGAAGCCCAACATGGGCTTAAGACTAGGAGCTCCTCAGGATAGACCCTCTTCCCAGTGGAAGAAACTTGGCACTTTTGTCCCCCCCCTGATATCTCCCCCCCTCCTCGAGTGTAGCATCCAGATATTATGCTAGAGGCTAGCTTTCTAACCATCAGAGCCATTCATAGTCTGAGTAGCCTAATGATATCTCAGGCTAGGTCAGTCTTGCCTCCTCGTGTTGATGATGTTGGTGCCAGTTCATCATCGGCTAGCTCATCACACGTTTGTGTGCCTCACACTTGCATTACATGCAAGAATATTTGCTTGGGTCCCATAGGTGATCTTCCTGAGTATCATTTTGTATTAGACGAGGATACACCAGACGCACATGTAGAGGCTACAGACCCTGATGCGAGAGAGGAGGGGAATGTAGAGGCATGGACTCCTTCGGTGTCAGTACGTGTATACATTTTTTTTTTATGACATATGTGATTTAAAGATAATTTTTATAATAGAGTAATTTTAATTTTTAAGCCATATTGACTTTTACATGTATGTGATCTTCATTCATGTTTAGTTGATTACTAAGGAGGAGCTCAGATAGATAGATGATGCTACACTCTTGGCCATTTCATTTGGCCTTGAGACATCTACGGTACATTATGTTGTGTTCGCATTTCTTTTTTCTATTTGATATTGTAGCATATATGGTTGCTAATCTTTCTTTTATCTTGCAGATACCACCTGCCCCGGGGGGACAAAGTGTGGGGGGTGAGCCAGCATGCATTGACAAAGGAAAGGTAATTAGATGTTTTCTAATTGATTAAATATTGATGCATTCTTGTAAAATTTTTGTGGTAATCTCATTTAATTACATTATTTATTGTATATAGGGTGTAGCTACTGGTGATGAGCCTGTACAAATTCGGCGACCTAGATCATCAGGGATTTTCATTCGCACAGAGAGCCCCATTGTATGTATAAGTATCATTTATTTATTTATTTTTTAATTGATGCAGAAATCCTAAAATCCTAAAATCCTATCCCATGCCCAATTACAACTTTCTTCCACATATGAGTCCAACATTATAACTTTGTATGCTTCCATGAGCCATAATTGGTGCAAGGATTGCCCAATTGACTTCAAGAGATGTTCCATGACCTCTGTAATGCCTTGGATCTTCAATGTTCCCCTGATGAGCATGGGATGCTCTTTCATCACTTATCTTCATAAATAAATTCAAAACTAATTTTTGTGATATTAACAACTACTATTTTGTATCTCATAGGAGACTCCTAGTGCACATGAGGTTCGACGGGACAGTTATGTAGATTTGATGATGCAGCCACTCACTCCTGAGGAGGAGCCTACAATAGTAAGTTGTAGTTTGAATTCATGATTAAATATGTTATAAATTTAGCATGCTATGAATTATAATGTTATAGTTTAAATTGTAGATTCATCTAACAAAGGTATTTGAACATATACAGCCCACAATCATAGAGGTACCAGCATTGCCGAGGGCATACGAGAGGACTCCTGAGCGGCGCAGGAGGTCGACGAGAGAGGTATTTATTATGAAATTTTGATAGTATTAATCTCCAATATGGAAAAGATCATTATGCATTTGAGTAATTCAATGTTAGATACGTATAATCATATAAATTTAGTAGTCTAACTTTGGGTTTTTCTTTTTTGTTTATGTAGGAGGCATCCGATCCACCTAGTGCAGCGAAGAGGCTACATTTTGATCATCCACCAGTACCCTAGGATAGTATAGTTTTCGTAGGATGCATCATGAGACATTTTGAGATGGCATATGCCACATTGTATATAGAAACATTGATATTATACACATTCTGATGGCAGGATCAGCCACATTTTGTATATGGATCTATGTATTTTGATATATATATATTTGAGTACTTTGTCTATGGATACATGATATTTGATATATATTTGTTTAAAATTTTTTCTATGGATACATGTATTTTGATATATATTTTTATCATTTACGTGTACAATGATATACATATTAATTTAGTATCTAGTATTGTTCAATTTATCGTGAATCATGTGTCATGCCCTAAATTTTACTAGTAAAAACACAACAATTTTTTTTTTTTTTTAGCTTATGAAGTCGCATAAGAAATTATATATTGTAAAACAAGGTTATCATTGAATAGGAGTTCAAGACTCATGTGAATAGTGTGAAGGTGTTAACATTTTAGTCACAGGTGGTTTTCAAATAGATTGGATGACAGTCTAGTTTAAGTTAGCGTCATGAGTCAAATGAGCAAGTTCAAGATACAACACTCATAAATTAGTGAGGTAATTCATATCCTAACAAGCCTCTGATACTAATATTCTATTAGGGTCTATCAGTTGTATCATATGGACTAGGTCGTGATTCTAGCATGTAAGGGAAGGGGATCAAAATTACTTATTATCCTCATTACCAATGTACACACATTCATTAATCATTACAATATATATTAATGTGACAATTAGTATATTACTATATCCTCATTATCTATCAACATTGCTCCCTCACCAAATTATTGAGTGCACAACAAGATTGTAAGCAATCTACTAAGTTTTAAATTTATACAATCAATGGTATCACATAACATCTATGGATTGTTATTATCAACTAGTCATTTACAATACCACAAGGAGAAAACTTTCTTTCACATTTTCAAATGATAACAATGATGTCAAAGCAAATCTGTGACTCGTACCAATGCTTTCATAATGATATAAACTCCAAATGAAACATGCATATACAACCTTATCAATATTTTCTTCTACATGTACATTAGGTAACAATGATACAATCTCCTTCCATCACAATGGGGCAACATAAGGGACTTTTCAAAATCATAAGGAACATGGACATTGAAAGATATGGACAATGAGTAGCATGAACATTGTCCAACATGATCGTTGAGAACATGAACAAGCCGGTGAATCTTCCTTCACAAATGAGGGCACAATGTCAAGTTTTCTCATCCAACATCAATCTGCAAGATGATCATTCCAAGCCATTTCCATTGCTCCCTTAGACACAAATCTGCATATGCAACACAACAAAATAACAAGGACCATGGGTGCTTTCCACCCAACCATAGGCCTCAAAGAGACCACCCCCGCGCTAGGGAACAAGGCTCAAACTGGGATACACATACAATCTTTCAATGCATAAACATTACATTTCAAACTTGAACAATTTCCCCCCAAGACTATTTCACAATGGCTTCACAGATGGAACCATAAACATAGGGTGAAGGTGTGTTCTAAAATGGAGACTTGCCATACCAAACCATATTTGCAATAAACAATTTTCATGCCCTCTCGGGGCTATCATAATTCACCAAATTTTATGCCCTCTCAGGGATATCATAAATGAACCATTTAATGCCCTCTCGGGGCCTCCACATTTCCTCCTCCAAACCCACTACCATCAGCTGTAACTCCTCAAACTTCCTTTCTACACCATACTTTCCTTATCACCCCCAATAAGATATGAAATGTTATGGCATACAATGGAGCCCATACTCCAAGGTTCTCAATACATTTTTTGAACCCAACTTAATCCTTTCACCTTGGACTTCTCTTCCCTTCCCACAAGGGTGAGTGTAAGTCCCAATCCCATAACAATACTCAAGCACAAAACAAGAAAACAAAACCAAGGAGAAATAAAACAAGAAATTTTGGCAAACACCCCACTAGTTTGGCCAAGACCCTCTAATAAAGCCTTCCCACTAACTTATTTTAGCAAAAAAACTAAGCCACTCCATCCTTATGAACTTTTCTCCTCTAACGGTTCATCGATAGCCCTCACGAGCTCTGAGTTATGACCCTCGAAGGATCGACCTCAAAATGCAGTTAGAGCACCTTGAAGACTCCTCGGTATGGGGTGGCCGCAAATGATGGATGGTCTTTGTGGCCAAAACAAAGGTGTGACTAGGGTTCACCCGTTCATTTGGAGCTAATGGGACTGACGATTCGATGCCAAGATCAGCGGTTTCAAAGTTACATTGTGGTGCACCTATGAACTGAGGCACACTGCGAGTTTTGGCATCGAGCGAGATCGTTGTGCTGAATCCAAATGGAATGTGATCTCTCAAAAATGAGATAGGTTATTTTAGGTCTCAGGATCACCATCCTATAGCATTTGACAGTTCATCGATAGCCCTCACGAGCTCTAAGTTATGACCCTCGAAGGATCGACCTCAAAATGCACTTAGAGCACCTTGAAGACTCCTCGGTACGGGGTGGCCGCAAATGATGGATGGTCTTTGTGGCTAGAACAAGGGTGTGACTAGGGTTCAACCACCCATCCGGAGCTAATGGCACTGACGATTTGATGCCAAGATCAGCGGTTCCAAAGTTACGCTGTGGTGCACCTATGAACTGAGGCACACTGCGAGTTTTGGCATCGAGCGAGATTGCTGTGTTGAATCCAAATGGAATGTGATCTCTTGAAAATGAGATAGGTTATTTTAGGCCTCAAGATCACCATCCTATAGCATTTGACAGTTCATCGATAGCCCTCACGAGCTCTGAGTTATGACCCTCGAAAGATTGACCTCAAAATGCACTTAGAGCACCTTGGAGACTCCTCGGTACGGGGTGGCCGCAAATGATGGATGGTCTTCATGGCTAGCACAAGGGTGTGACTAGGGTTCACCTGCCCATTCGGAGCTAATGGCACTGACGATTCGATGTCAAGATCAGCGGTTTCAAAGTTACGCTGTGGTGCACCTATGAACTGAGGCACACTATGAGTTTTGGCATCGAGCGAGATCGCTATGCTGAATCCAAACTGAATGTGATCTCTCAAAAATGAGATAGGTTATTTTAGGCCTTAGGATCACCATCCTATAGCATTTTATAGTTCATCGATAGCCATCATGAGCTCTGAGTTATGACCCTCGAAAGATCAACCTCAAAATGCACTTAGAGCACCTTGGAGACTCCTCGGTACGGGGTGCCCGCAAATGATGGATGGTCTTTGTGGCTAGAAAAAGGGTGTGACTAGGGTTCACCTGCCCATTCGGAGCTAATGGCACTGACGATTCGATGCCAAGATCAGCGGTTTCAAAGTTACGCTGTGGTGCACCTATGAACTGAGGCACACTGCGAGTTTTTGCATCGAGCGAGATTGCTATGCTGTATCCAAACAGAATGTGATCTCTCAAAAATGAGATAGGTTATTTTAGGCCTCAAGATCACCGTCCTGTAGCATTTGACAGTTCATCGATAGCCCTCACGAGCTCTAAGTTATGACTCTTGAAAGATCGACCTCAAAATGCACTTAGAGCACCTTGGAGACTCCTCGGTACGGGGTGGCTACAAATGATGGATGGTCTTCGTAGCCAAAAAAAGGGTGTGACTAGGGTTCAATTGCCCATCTAGAGCTAATGGCACTGACGATTCAATGCCAAGATCAGTGGTTTCAAAGTTACGTTGTGGTGCACCTATGAGCTGAGGCACACTGCGAGTTTTGGCATTGAGCGAGATCGCTGTGCTGAATCCAAACGGAATGTGATCTCTTGAAAATGAGATAGTTTATTTTAGGCCTTAGGATCATCATCCTGTAGCATTTAACATTTCATCCATAGCCCTCATGAGCTCTGAGTTATGACCCTCGAAAGATCAACCTCCAAATGCACTTAGAGCACCTTAGAGACTCCTCGGTACGGGGTGGCCGCAAATGATGGATGATTGTTTGAAGACCACTCCATGTGCCACTATCTTTCTTGGAAAAAAAATTGCTTTTGAACATCAAGCTTGCAATATTATCAATTATTGTCAAACTTTTTCAACCAAGTCAAAATGTCAAATGCAAATATTTGTTTGCATTTTTTGATAAGGGGAGTTTCATAAATTGACTTTGATTTTCTATGTCTCTAGTGCTTGAACATACTTAAAATTGCTCTTTGGTCTTAGAGCTATTGGTATTTTCTAACTTCATGGTCTATGATATGCATACTAAGAATTTATTTCACTAAATGGTTTCCTTGATCTATTGAATACACTTAAATTTGTTCACTTGTCATCTCTCTTTCTATATGTTCAATACAAAGAGCTAGAAGAGACAAATAATCTTTCTTACCTTCATCTCTCTAAGCACATGATAGAAATCAATTATAAACTTGAGAAAAGGTTAGAGGAGAATATTGCATTCTTAAATTAATCTCCCTTAAGACCTTTACATACACACGGGGCATTCTTAAATTAATCTCCATGGAAGAAAATTTCATAAAACTAAAGATTCCATAGTGTTGAAACATAAAATCCAAGATCTCACTTATGATGGGATTGTTGATATCTCTAATGACTCATCACTCATAGCCTTCATATCCAACTTCATATCATGTCAGTATGCATGTGCTATCTTGCTTATTGGCTTTAATTGATTATCCTACATGCTATCTTCTTTCATGGATTTTATGGCTTATCCCAAATGTGCTTCATACAACTTTTCAATATGAAAGTCTTTCAAAACATTATACAATATTATGACTCTTTATGCTTTCAAATGCTATGATTGGTTGTAAAATGGAAGAAATCAAGTATTCTAATTGTTCATCTGTACTTTATGGATTTTTCTTATTTGATTAGTTTGATAAAAATAGTTTTAATAATCATAATGTCAGCTTTATGTCAAATAAGGAAAAAACTAAATTTGTAATAAGATATCTGCATGCAATTATCTTTCATATAGTTATAAATGCTCTTAAAATTGTCGGTATAGCCTTGTATCACATGCAAATATGATTTGGAAGAACTTGTTCAATATCTTCCTCTTATAATTCCTTACAAAGAACCTACCAAAATACAAAAACTATATACAAAAAACTACACATTTTACATCATAATACATCATAAATTTTAGAAATTCTCCCCAATACCACCCCCCTCTAACTCTTCATGATGTACCTACATTCCAATATCATACAAAAATTACTAACTTATTGTATTAAACAAGATAATCATCAATTCATTAAATCATTATGAAGAAAATAACATAAGAAGTATATATACCTAGTCAAGTATTCCAATAGGGTCCTCTCTCTGTTTTAGGGTCTCCAACAAGGCTTCATGATTAGCATTAGCAATAGTAAAAAGTTATTTTACTTTTGGTCTTCCTTGATGCTTCAATAACTTTACATTTGTTGCTATAATAAGATGCAAATATATGAGAATTACTTTGTGCTTCTGATAGTCTTTGAATGCAGGAATTCCATTCCTTCTAAGCATGTATGTCCACAGCCATGTTCCAGCAACAACCACTGAACCAGTAGGATACGTGAATCCATCATCATCTCTGATCGGTTGTGCAAGTTTTTGTTTTCCTCTTACACAATGTGCTAACCAATAATCAGATCTCTCATCATTCCCCTGTGGTGCAACCAATGCAAAGACATGTCCTGGCTGAAGTAGATCTGATAGATGATTATGCTCAAGTGAACTTTCCATGTCATCATTTTTGATAGAGGGTATGATAGACAATGGAGTAAGATAATGTGGAGCCCATGTGTCCACCCACTCACTTGACTCATAGTGATCCCAATCACACTGAGAACAAGTACGACAAAAACAAGCTAGTTGTCATGTCCAAATGGTCCATGTACTAGAATTAGAGCTCTGAAATGAATGCATTTTTGATGAGTTTGTCACTGTAGCACAATCTGATCTATCACCTATGGACCCTTCCTCAACCAACCAAAAGAACCTATGTACCACTAAATTAAGAGTCCCCCCCTGTGATAATGCTAAACTACACCAATCAAAAATGCTACGAGCATCAAGAAGCTCTGTTGTTGAAATCTTCAGTTGCTCCTTAACTAGAGCTCTCTTTACACATGCCCCTGCTCCATCATGTTCCCCTTTTCCATGGCCGGACTCAAAAAAACTCCAAATATGAGGCACCCCTCTCTCTACGTGCATCCTACACAACCAATAAAACATGCGAGCATTCTTGAATTGACCTGTACAGTTATCTGACCAAATGATATGTCTATCCATAGCAATTGCATGCTCGTGTAAGAAATAAAAGAAATTCTCGAAACAATGTTGCACAAACTCGTGAGAGTGAGATCTATCATCACTCATATAAAAATGATACTCTCTAATAATGTTTTGATTATCTTCCGCACTATCAAGGGCATGTCTATATGTTATGTGAACAAAAATTGCAATCTGAATAGAGTTGTAATACTGAGATTGTGTCTCATTTTGAGGTTGCAATGTGTAGTTCTCAGCAAAATCAACAACTGATATAATAGTGCCAATGGGAAAAGTCTCCTTACACGTTCTAAATTGTTGATCCAACCACTAAGACCTGTGACTATGTCTTGCATACTTGTAAAAAAGATTTGCCTTGAAATCTGAAATAAAATTAGCCACATTGATATCTTTTCCAACCAATTCACATCTAGAGCTCTCACTCCCACTCTTCAATGTGTATTTCACCATTTCATAGACCCTTTTTTTCACTATTTTCTTTCCAAGATCTTGTTCACACCCCTCATGGAAACATGTGTCAAACTTGGATAAGCCACCACATTCTGAACACTTCTCATTTAAGAAAGCATTTTTATAAAAGGAACAACCATCAACTCTACAACATAAGAGTTGATCTAACAAGTCTCTTGATGATTTTGGAAGCCCACTAGCCCCACAATCCTCCAACATTTCTTTACTATGCAAAGTAGAACGGATGGAGCATAATAGTTCATGGTGCATAGAAAACTCAACATGATATTTGCAACAACATGTATTTCGAATTTTGAGTGGCACACAATAAAATGGCTTCAAAGATTCAAAAGCCCTTTGTGATATATGAACACTTGGATGACTCTCTCTAAATTGTTTGAACAACATAGTTTTACTTACCTCCAAATAGTGTTTAGGATGTGGTGTGCGGTCTCTGATGACAATTCTCAAATTTAAGACATCTTTAGCGTTGGGTGATACTTGTGAGTTAGAGTGCCAAAATTGTATAATTTCTTCCTTCACATCGTCGGATAGCTTCTTATCAAAACGTGGAAGTCTCCCACCAAATGTCCATGTTTCATTTTGAAGAGGATCATCAATTTTCTCTCGTCGACTAAGTGCTCTTCTCAAAGTAGTACGATTTAGATTCAAATCAATACAAGTTTGTCTCATATATCTACCCTTTCTCAAATGATGACTTACCAAAGAGGTTGTAATAACCTTTCGAGAAACTCTATTATCCTTCTCTCTGCTATTTTTCCCAACGCTATTGAGAGCACTGAAAAGATTCTTCACAATAATGGCATTTCTTACCAACTTTTTATTGACACGAATTTTCAATTTGGAAAGCATAGGTCTCATCTTTTGCATCTTTAATAAGTGCATGAAAAGCTGACATTGCTCTACCACTGTCTTGTTGCCGAAAAACATCTGATATAGTTTTGAAGCCCATAACCGAATGGTTCTTTCTGATTTTTTTCCTTCCAAACTAGTCATAATCGTTTCATCAATTTCAATTATCCATTTTGGTGTTTTAGAACCTTCATGTCGATTATAATTAGGAGATATGTAAGGTTCTTGTGCATTAAGTTCCTGTGCATTGTCATCTTCGACATGGTCAATTATGCAATTTGGATTATGACTTGGTGGCATTTCTTCTTAAAAATTTTCAATCTCTACATTTTCAATCTCCGCATCATCATTTTCAATAGGTACATTTTCATTCCCCAACTGTACATTTTCATTATCTGACTCTATGATTTCACCTTCTATTAATTCATCATCAACTTGATTGATATTTAGCATACCTTGTCTTTTTTTTCGGTGTTTCATTTTGTCCTTTTCCCTATATGCTACAATGTCTTCATTGGATATCTTCCTTTTACATTTATTCTTTCGACGACTACTGCTCCCCATTCAGATGACAAATTTGAACACCTAAGGTTATATTTTTGAATTCTTTTCGATTGGTTGGGCCCCAAAACACAAATTTTTACAAATCTCGTGAAAAAAGAGGTAAAAAAGTAATGTTGTTAGGTTTGTAGGGATAGTCAAATATTTGAAATTGATGCCAGTATAATCAGATATCCAATAATAGATTGAATCTAGGATCGGATATCCGATATAGGAAGAGGACTTTAGGGGGGAAAACTTGCTAAGGTTTCCCTCCTTTGCCACAATAATATTAATATTATGAAAATATTTGGAGGCAAACGACTTTAATTTATAACTAAGTTAATAGTATATTAGTATTAGTATAAAATATCAATAATATTAATATAAAATAGTATTAATATACCTATAGTATCAATATTATTATTATACCTATAATAGTATTAATATTATTAATATAGATATAATAGTGTAAATATATAGTGTTTATTTATATTAAGCTACAATATATAGTATTAATATATATTATTATTATAGATATAATAGTATTATTATTATTACTATACATATAGTAATATTAATATTTAGTGTTTATTTATATTATAATTATTATCCTAAAATAGTATAAAGAGTATATCCTAAAATATTACGCTATTATATAGATATATTAATAACATATATATTAACATAATAATATTTATAATATATCTTATATTTAATAAAAATATTACGTTGTTATATATATTATATTATTATACATATTAATATAATAATATATAATACAAAGAGGGTCATCATTTAATGGGTCAAAGGCGGTCATAGGTCACCCTATGACCCCCTTTGACCTGTATGAATGACTCGACTATGTCCCTAGGTGTCCTAGGACCTCTAGGGACATACATCGTCGTTTAATGGATGACCCCCTTTGACACATATCAACGATTCAAATATGTCCCTAGGGACATATGTTGTCGTTTAATGGATCAAAGGGGGTCATAGGTCACCCTATGATCCCCTTTGACCCATATGAATGATTGGAATATGTCCCTAGGGTCCTAAGACCCCTAGGGACATATGTCATCGTTTAATGGGTCAAAGAGGATCATAGGTCACCCTATGACCCCATTTGACCCATATTAGCCATTCGAATATGTCCCTTGGGGTCCGAGGACCCCTAGGGACATATGTCGTCGTTTAATGGGTCAAAAAGGGTCATAGGTCACCCTAGGACCCCATTTGACCCATATTACCCATTCGAATATGTCCTTAGGGGTCCTAGGACCCCTAGGGACATATGTCGTCGTTTAATGGGTCAAAGGGGGTCATAGGGTGACCTATGACCCCCTTTGACTCATATGAACGATTCAAATATGTCCCTAGGGGTCCTAGGACCGCTAGGGACATATGTCATCATTTAATGGGTCAAAGGGGGTCATAGGTTGCCCTGTGACCCCCTTTGACCCACATGAACCATTCAAATATGTCCCTAGCGTCTTAGGACCGCTAGGGACATATGTCTTCTTTTAATGGGTCAAAGAGGGTCATAGGTCACCCTATGACCCCCTTTGACCCATATTACCCATTCGAATATGTCCCTAGGGGTCCTAGGACCCCTAGGGACATATGTCATCATTTAATGGGTCAAAGTGGGTCATAGGTCACCCTATGACCCCCTTTGACCCATATTACCCATTCGAATATGTCCCTAGGGGTCCTAGGACCCCTAGAGACATATATCATCGTTTAACGGGTCAAGAGGATCATAGGTCACCCTATGACCCCCTTTGACCCATGTGAATGATTCGAATATGTCCCTAAGGGTCCTAGGACCCCTAGAGACATATGTCATCATTTAATGGGTCAAAAAGGGTCATAGGTTACCCTATGACCCCATTTGACCCATATTACCCATTCGAATATGTCCTTAGGGGTCCTAGGACCCCTAGGGACATATGTCATCGTTTAATGGGTCAAAGGGGGTCATAGGTCACCCTACGTCCCCCTTTGACTCATATGAATGATTCAAATATGTCCCTAGGGGTCCTAGGACCCCTAGGGATATATGTCATCGTTTAATGAGTCAAAGGGGCTCACAGGTCAGCCTATGACCCCCTTTGACCCATATGAACGATTTGAATATGTCCCTAGGGTCCTAGGACCCCTAGGGACATATGTCATCATTTAATGGGTCAAAGAGGGTCATAGGTCACCCTATGACCCCCTTTGACTCATATTACCCATTCGAATATGTCCCTTGGGGTCCGAAGACCCCTAGGGACATATGTCATCGTTTAATGGGTCAAAGAGGGTCATAGGTCACCCTATGACCCCCTTTGACCCATATTACCCATTCGAATATGTCCCTAGTGGTCCGAGGACCCCTAGAGACATATATCATCATTTAATGGGTCAAGAGGGTCATAGGTCACCCTATGACCCCCTTTGACCCATATGAACGATTTGAATATGTCCCTAGAGGTCCTAGGACCCCTAGAGACATATATCGTCATTTAATGGGTCAAAGAGGGTCATAGGTTACCTTATGACCCCATTTGACCCATATTACCCATTCGAATATGTCCCTAGGGGTCCTAGGACCCCTAGGGACATATGTCATCATTTAATGGGTCAAAGAGGGTCATAGGTCACCCTATGACCCCCTTTGACCCATATGAACGATTCGAATATGTCCCTAGGGGTCCGAGGACCCCTAGAGACATATGTCATTGTTTAATGGGTGAAAGAGGGTCCTAGGTCACCTTATGACCCTCTTTGACCCATATGAATGATTCAAATATGTCCCTAGGTGTCTGAGGACCCTTAGGGACATATGTCATCGTTTAATGGGTCAAAGAGGGTCATAGGTCACCCTATGACCCTCTTTGACCCATATGAACGATTCGAATATGTCCCTAAGGGTCTGAGGACCCCTAGGGACATATGTCGTCGTTTAATGGGTCAAAGAGGGTCATAGCTTACCCTATGACCCCATTTGATCCATATTTCTCATTCGAATATGTCCCTAGGGGTCCTAGGACTCCTAGGGACATATGTCATCATTTAATGGGTCAAAGGGGGTCATAGGTCACCCTATGACCCCCTTTGACCCATATGAACAATTTGAATATGTCCCTAGGGGTCCTAGGACCCCTAGAGAAATATGTCATTGTTTAATGAGTCAGAGAGGGTCATAGGTCGCCCTATGACCCCCTTTGACCCATATTACCTATTTGAATATGTCCCTAGGGGTCCTAGGACCCCTGGAGACATATATCGTCGTTTAATGAGTCAAAGAGGGTCATAGGTCACCCTATGACCCCCTTTGACCCATATGAACGATTGAAATATGTCCCTAGGGGTGCTAGGACCCCTAGGGACATATGTTGTCATTTAATGGGTCAAAGAGGGTCATAGGTCACCCTATGACCCCCTTTGACCCATATTACCCATTCGAATATGTCACTAGACGTTTTAGGACCCCTAGGGACATATGTCATCGTTTAATGGGTCAAAGGGGGTCATAGGTCACCCTATGACCCCCTTTGACCCATATGAATGATTCGACTAGGTCCCTGGGGGTCCTAAGACCCCTAGGGACATATGTCATCATTTAATGGGTCAAAGGGGGTCATAGGTCACCCTATGACCCCCTTTGACCGATATGAATGATTTGACTATGTCCCTAGGGGTCCTAGGACCCCTAGGGACATATGTCATCGTTTAATGGGTCAAAGAGGGCCATAGGTCACCCTATGACCCCCTTTGACCCATAATACCCATTCGAATATGTCCCTAGGGGTCCTAGGACCCCTAGAGACATATGTCATCGTTTAATGGGTCAAAGGGGGTCATAAGTCACCCTATGACCCCCTTTGACCGATATGAACGATTTGGCTATGTCCCTGGGGGTCCTAGGACCCCTAGAGACATATATCGTCGTTTAATGGGTCAAAGAGGGTTATAGGTCACCCTATGACCCCCTCTGACTCTTATATATTAATAATATACATATTAATAATATACATATATATTAATAATATACATATCAATATAATAATATATATATACATATACATATTACATTATTATATTTAATGAAAATATTACGTTATTATATAAATATATTATATTTAATAAAAATATTACGTTGTTATATAAATATTATATTATTATACATATTAATATAATAATATATAATACGTATTTTATATATATATATATTACATTATTATATTTAGTAAAAATAATAATAATATATATTATATTTATAGATTGTAACAAGATTAACATAAGATATTATTATATATTACTACATTATATCTTGTACGTTTACATTACGTTATTATATATATATAATATATTAAAATATGCCTTTACATATTAATATAAGTGAAATAATTAAAAAATAAAAAACTAGAACGTTTAAATCGAATTTCTCTCCAAAATTTGAAGATTTTTGGAATTTGACTACCGAGCCATATCGGATATCCGATCAGGCTTGGTATTTACCAAGCCTGCCCGGTCAACCCCAAATATGTGTTTATAGAGAGTTTTAGTGATACTCAGACTTCGGGTAGCCGTCTGACAATGTTATTTTGATCGAAATTGAATGAAACAAAATGAGTTTTTTAATATCGCTCTCTAGATTCCATCAATATAATTTCTGTCAAATTCTGAGTTTGATAAGTATTTATTAGTTAATTATCAATGAAGATTATTGTAAAGTGCTGATTGACATACTGAATGAAAAATAGCTATAACTTTCAAATGGTATAACATTTTTTAAATCTAAAAGTTGTGTCACATTCTATACTTCGCCTAGTATAAGAAAAAGACAAAAAAAGAAAAATTTGATCAAATTTTCTATTAGTTAGGGTGGTCAGACACGAGACTTTTTTTAATCAAAAAAAGTTTTGGTAAAAAATTCATATTTAATTATTTATTTGGAATACAAATATCAGAAAATATGCATCACATCCGGGCATGAATCTAGTTTTCATATCTATAATTATATTTAAAAAATATTATGATTTGATTTTGATTAAGGTGGTCAGACATACACCTACTTTTTATTTTTGCCCTGAAATTTTCTTAGTACTGCATTAAAATTCAAACTTTTGACCAATCAATTATTTTTTTCTCCTGATAAGGCCTAGTAGTTTAGAAAATACATTCAATTTTCTACAAATTATTTTCTTACAACTTTTTGATATAAAGTCCATAACCACTTCAAAATTATGTGTCAAGTTGACATAAACCTGATTTGCTGATTTTTCACTGCCACTTAAGGCCATAGTTTGGTACACCATGATCTTGCACATACCCTATCTCAAATAGTCAATGATTTAGAGGTAATGCCAACTATGTTTAAAGACAAGGTTGAGGTGTCCTCATTTTTTCTTAGCATCAAGATATATGGGAAGAATCTTCCTAATTTCCTAATTGATTCAAGATCCTCTTGTAATGTTATGCCACTATCAATAGCACAAAGGTTGGGAGTCACTCCTTAGCCCTCTAATCGAATAGTGATATAGTTGTAATATCCAAAAATTGGCTCATTTCCATGATCACCAATTCTGGTCTATTTCAATCAATCCTAAGGCCTATGTCATTAGGAAATTCTTACTCTAATACTCACTATTTGACTTGATTGTCAAATATAGAAAACCCTCAATCTACATTCATCGTACTCTTTATTTAATTCCTAAAGTATTGACTCATATTAGTCACATTAAACCTATCTGATTAATATTTGATTTAATTTGAAGTATTTATACTTTAATTAAATTAAATTATATCCTAAGGTTAATGTACTAAGGGATTAAATTTATTTAATTTAATATTATGCCCACTTTAATTAATTGAATTGGATTATTCAATTAGATGAAAAAGGTTTTGTGAGGTCATATCTCACGTATTAAATTAAATAATATATTCAAAATCTTCTCTTTAGTTTTGAATGGAAACTCTGAGTGAACTACTTCTCAAAAATGAAATCAATCTAGTTAACTTGCTCTCACACTTATTTCAAGTTTAGTTAACTACTCATCACACTTAGATTTGAAATAGTTCACTTCACCTACACAAGGAAGTTTCCATCTTAACTAAATCTTCTATTTTATCCTAACCATTCAACAATGTTGATCCCGATCATTGATTTATTCCTAGATTCTATTTAAGGGACTCATAATTCCTCATTACAGAGGTTGAATGGAATCGCTATCGAATCTCTGTTGAACTGTGTACTCATTTAAGTTCATCATTTTCATAAGCTCTTATTTTCTTAGATTAAATATTATTTAGATTTAAAAAGCATGCATCTAGATAATCTTATTTTATATGTTCTTAGATTAATTTCACATCTCATTTAGATTACTTGCACGTTCATATAGACTTAATTGCATTTAGACCTTTCGTTCTAGAAAGGTCTAGTTGCCTACATCTCAACTCTAAGAGCATAAATAGGCAAAATCCTTCTGGATAGAAGGCAATAGGTAATATTATAGGATTCCTCTTGGTTGAACAATCTCATGTTCATTCCAAGATGAATTTGCATACAAGGACTATGTTGAAGTGTGTGTCTATGAAGTCTAAGGCCACATTCTGCATATACATTTCTGGTGCCCACTGTAGGACAAACTAGAAACCCTTTGTATCAAGTGGATCTTGAGACTAGTAGAGGTCCTATATCCCTAAATAAAATGTCAGACTTACTTTTTAAAGGACCTTTTAAATCACAACATACTAAAACTAAACACATTCCTACAATGATTGATCGCAAACTTGAACATGGTAATCACAATATACATCAAGAACCACCTAAGAATGACAAAGAGAAAGACCATGACACCGATGAGGGATAGGAAGAGGTGGAAATACTTCCTAAACACATAGAGAAATGTCAAAGAGACAAAATTTTTGAAAAGGTCATGGGAATCTTGCTCAACGAAGAGAAAGAAAGGTACTTTCTCCAACTTTCCCAAGAGTGAGCTAAGCTACCCTCTCATTTCAATATGGACACCATCACTACACCTAAAGAGGGAACCAAGACTTCCAAACTCCAAAAATAACTAAAAATTATGCAAGACCAACTAGCTCAGATGATGCAAGAGAAAGACAGACCCATTGAAACATACACCTTAGATGCTCTTTGTCCATTTCCATTTGAAAAGAGCATAGACATGCCTCCTTTCCCAAGAGTAGTAGAACTACCTAAGTATGAAAAATACTTTGGAAACACTGATCCCAAAGATCACTTGCAATATTTGGGGCATTATCTATGGAATTTATGCATAACTAGACATATCTCACACATTTATTCCCCAAAAGTCTAGGTGGTTAGGATTTGGAGTGGTTCTCACACTTGGCTCCTAGTATCAAGACATTTGATGAAATTTTTGATTTGTTTGTATAGTAGTATTCTCAAAAAATTCAAAACCCTATCAATATTTGAGATCTATGTAACCTTAAGTAGAAAGTTGGGGAACCTTTCCTTACATTCCTCAAATGGAAGAGACAACTTTACACTAAGTATTCATGCAAAATTCTAGAGATGGAAAAGCTTGACATTTTCACTAATAATCTCCTACCTAATTTTGAGTATAGATTCCAACTTCAAGGTCCACGTACCTTTGAAGAAATGATCACATAAGCTATCCACATCAAGGAATTTATTGTCAAAAAGGGTGAACTTACTCTTTAGAAGGACACAAAACAAGGTTCTACCTCCAACAAGGATAAAACCAAATATGTCAACAAGAACTGAGAAATTGTACATGATGGAGTTGTTGAAAATTTAACTCCTAAACCTGCTAAGGCAACATTTAATCTCATAGATGGTATTGATGCAGCCAAAAATGCTGAGAAACCTCCTCCTAACAATAAGACATCCAGGAACAAACTGAGAAACTCATGGGCCACATGCACTAAACAAAAGTATACACCCCTAGACAAACCATTGGATATGGTTTATAGAACACTACTACAACACAAGCTTATTTCACCACTGGACAACCCTTGCCCCTATGATCCACAATCATGCCCACCATGGTGAAATGAAACCTCATTTTGTGAGTATCACCAAAATAAGGGGCACAAAACCAACAACTGCATAAACTTGTGCCACAAAGTCTAGGACATGATTGATGCTAGGGAAATTGTGGTAGATATACATAACAAGAACTCAGATCATAAGGCCTCCAAAGAGTCTTTCTTAGCCTATGAAAAAGGAGAGAGTTCAAAACCAAATCCCAATAACAAGGTCAGCTATGCATATTCCAATGATGACAATGTGATCAACATGGTTGAACCTATGAATTCTGAATACTATGATGTCATTACCATTGAGGGAAAACTAGATAATGATAAACCCAAGACACCATTTTTCTTGAGGGGCCCTACTTCCAACACAATGGATAACACATCTTTGCAACATTGTGCTAATGTTGTTACTTGCTCCCATGCCAAATTGGTGCTCAAAGGCCCTGTGCCTTCTACTCCCAATCCTAAACAACATAAAGACAAAGCACTTGATGGTCCTTCTGGCAAGGGTGAGCAACTTACAACACATTCATCAACAACCCACTATAATGTTCTTGATCAATTGAAATGAATTAATGCTCAAGTTTCCATCTTTGAGCTACTTAAAATTTTGCCTACTCACAAGTAGATTCTACACAAAGCCTTCACTAAGGTAAATGTTCCTCAAGATCTTGATCTTGAGTGATTTTAATCTATGGTGGGTCACCTAACCTCACCTTATCTTATGTCCTTCTCTAAGGAGGATGATAACTCACTGAGTCACCCACACAATCAACCTCTACTCATCAAGGTTATGATACATCAGACATGTGTTTGTCAGGTACTCATTGATAATGATGTCAGCCTAAACACTATCTTTTTTGATTTTCTTAGATGATTGAATTATTCTAAGGACTCTATTGATCCTCAATGCAAGATCACTATCAATGCATATGAGAAAGTTGAATGAAAGTCTCTAGGTCTTTTGGTCTTACCCACTTGCATTAGTCCTATAGAAAGGGATGTCACCTATCAGGTGCTGGACATTCCCTTGGCTTATAACATTCTATTAGGATGGTCATGGATACATGAAATGTATGATGTACCATCAACATATCACCAATGCATCAAATTCCCATTTCATGGCTCCAAAGTAACTATTCCTACCACTACTACCTACACCTACAATATGCTCAAAACTGCTGAAACTTTCATCCTTGCTAACCGAGAATCCACTAATTATCATGACAATAAGCTAAAACAAATCAAGCATTCATTTAAACTAAAAGAAACTGGCATGGGAGATATCATATTGAACCAATGATGTCATTAACATCTCTTCAAGAGACTCGTCATCTTTATGGGAGGTCCTCAGAGGCAAAGAAGCCATTTGTGCTAACACCTCAAACCAAGTATAATGACACTTTTTTCAAGGCTACAGTTCCCCTAGAGGATGAAAGTGAAAACAGAGCCATTGCTACATGGCTTTATAGAGAAGAGATGCCAATAGACTTAATAGAGCAATCTCAAGAAATCACTCCTAAGAAATATGTGCATGGTCTTACGCTCATGAAGCATTCCAGCTACAAGGGAACTAGCCCTATTGGGTGCAATAACAATAACCTAATTGAACCTATCAAGGCAATAGCTTGAACCAACAATGATAAAATTGGTCTAGGATTTGAGAAGGTTCCTTTCCATTTGGGACCTAATAAATTCATACTAGAACCTAAGATTTCATTTGCAAATGAGTCACAAGTTGAGTCAGAAACTCAAGAGGAACAATTTAACAGTGAGGATCCCTATCCTTATCCTATTCTTCATGATTTTGCTAAATTCTTTGCTAAGCCAGATGTATTTGTGCCATGTGTTAGCAGTATTAATGACATTAGTGATTCTTCTAAGGACAATACTGATCAACCCAAAGCTCATTCAACAAAGGGAGAGTCTAGTGAGTCACTGAGTATTGAGTACCTATTTAAGAACCTAGATGATGAAGGTGAGTATGCTCCTATCATTGCTGGGGAGTTCTATAGTCTCTCACCATGTAGCACTGATTTGAAGGAATATTTTTTTGAGTCTCTTCCAGAAGCAACTACTAATAAAGACATTGACCAAGTCCATGTATATGAAAACCAAATTGAAGTGGGTGAAATGTTTAGGGTTAGGTCAGATGAGTCTAATCCAAATAGTGTCCTAGAGTCATCAATTACTAACATTAGTACTCAGAGGCATTCGAACACACTTGTGGATGAAGTCACCATAGGTCTCAAATTGCTGGTCCAAGAACTTAATGACTATACCATGAATGCAACTGAACCAGTCACTACTCTTTCACTCACACATCTTGAGCTTATAGACTGGAACCCTAATGCATCTAGTGAAGTCCCCACATTCTAGAATGACTATGCTCTTGCCTACTACCTAAACCTGTTGAACCTATAATGTCTTCCACCAATAAACAAAGAATTAACATGACTAAAGTTGACATCAAATATCTCAGTTATACAATTAAAAAAAAATAATGCAAAAGGTCCAATGGTAAAAACCACATCATGGCAATGTCAAAACTCAAAAAAGTAAAAGCAAAAGATGTATCCAAAGGTGAAAACCTCTCTGAGGTGCCCATGGATGAGATCTCTGATGCACTTCCAAGTCACTTTCAAGAGAGATCATTAGCATTGATAGAGCTGGCATAGCCAATTAACTTGGGTACAGAAGAACATCCTCATATGATACATTTGGTGTAGTCATTATCTCCTAAAGAAAAGGAAGAGTTCATTGCATTTTTTTGAGAGAAGAAGATAAATTTTTCTTGGACATATTCTGACATGCTAGGACTGGATCTAGATCTAATTATGCACCATTTTTCCATTGCACCAAACATCAAACTAGATAAACAAAAACTTTAGAAAATGCATCCTCATGTTGCATTGCTTGTCAAAGTACAATTGGAGAAACTTATGGAAGAAAGATTCATCCTTGCAATTTTTTATGCCAAATGGATATCTAATATTGTTCTAGTCTCTAAGCATGATAAATCTATCAAAGTTTGTACTAACTTTCATGATCTCAACTTGGCATGTCCTAAGGATGATTTTCCACTTCCCAACATTGATATGATAGTGGACATGATAGTAGGCTATGCGATGTACTCACTAATGGATGGGTTTTTTGTTTACAATTAGATAAAAGTTGTGCAAGAAGATTGGGAAAAGATTTCTTTTACATGTGCATAGGGAACTTTCTATTGGAAGCTAATGTCATTTGGCTTGAAAAATGCTGGTGCAACCTATCAAAGAGCAGTAACTACAATCTTCCATGACATGATGCATAAGACCATGGAGGACTACATGGATGATACCTTGGTGAAAAGTGCAAAATGAAATACTCATTTGCAAGATTTGAGACCCATCCTAGATTGCACAAAAAAACTCAATCTTCTGCTCAATCATAAGAAATGTGCATTTGGTGTCACATTAGGAAAGTTGTTGGGATACATCATGTTTGAAAAAGGAAGTGAGGTGGATCTAGAGAAAGTTCAAGCAATTATGGTTATGCCTCCACCTCAAAACATCAGCTAGATGAGAGGTCTACAAGGAAGATTCTAATCTATTCATAGGTTCATCTCACAGTTGGTGGATAGATCAAAATCCTTCACAAAGACATTACATAAGGGTATGAAATTCAATTGGATTCAGGATTGTGAGAAAACCTTAACATAGATCAAACAATATCTTGCCAATCTGCCAATCTTGATGCCTCCTATCTATGGGAGGCCTTTGATTTTGTACATTTCTACAACTGAAACATTTCTAGGAATTCTATTAGCTCAAGAGGAAAATGATAACAAGGACAGAGTTGTTTAGTACTTTAGTCACATAGTGATCTCTTATGAGAGAAACTACATCATTAAGAAAGCTTGCCTGGTAGTTGTCTTTGCATCCCAAAAGTTGAGACACTACATGCTTGCCCACACTATGCATCTCGTGGCCAAAATAGATCCACTAAAGTACATGCTTAGGAAGGTAGATCTCACAAGAAGATTGGCTAAGTGGGTTATGATACTCAATGAGTTTGACATTCAATATGTTGAACACAAAGCTATCAAGGGGTAGGCAATTGCAGATCAACTAGCAGATGCACCTATATAAAGTCTCTTGCCAATTAACATTGATTTCATTGATAAGTCAATTCTGACACTCACACACCAAACATCGGTCATGTTCTTTGATGGGTCCTTCACGCAATAGGGATCTAGTGTTGGATTACTCTTCATAACAACATAGAGATATTCATTGCCCAAAGAATACAAGATTTTATTCCCTTGTACAAATAACATTGTTGAATATGAGGCTTTGATCAATCGCATGAAAATTGAAACTGAATGGAGAGTGGATCATCTAGACATCTTTGGTGACTCTTAGCTTGTAATTGTATACACCCTAAAATGGTCACCTAGACTATGGGCCCCCATTATTAAATTTATCAATTTATCAATTTCTTGAATCAATGGTTTGCAATATTTTATTAAATCAATTCAAATCAATCTCCTTGATCAAATTTAATTATTTATTTTTCCAAGGTTGATCATTTTATCCTAAATTTTATTTAATTAAAAGAAAATCTTCCTTTTAATTAAATAAAATAAGTCCCCATTTAATTAAAATAAAACATCTGTTTTAATTAAATTCATCCACATTTAATTAGTTAAGAGAAAAACCCCTCTTTTTATTTAATTAAATATTTTCTATTTAATTAAAATAACTTGCTTCCTTTTAATTAAATAAAATTCCCACTTAAATATCTCTTTGTGATGAAAAAGGAAATAAAACAAAATAAAAAATAAAATAAATCTTTTTTTATTTTCTCTACACTTAAATGCACATATCTCTAAGTGGGAGTCCTCTTTTTTCTCTTTCCACTTTCTTCGCAAACACTCCTCTTTTGTCATTGGTGGAATTTTGTCTCGCATGGATCAAACTCTATTATCACATATTGGTTGTGAGAAGCCTCTCACCTCCTTATTTTCTTTTATAAGAGAGATCCCTCTCCTCATTTTAGACATCCATAATTCATCCATGATTATACATCCATTATTATGCTATTGTTATGTTGCAAGTTTGGAGAGCAATTTTTGAAGAAAGAGTTTGAGCATCAAAGCTTTTTGTGGAGAACTTCTATCTTCTTGTCTTATTCTCTCTTGCATCCATGGCTTCTATAATGAGGTTTCATTCTTGCATTTACATATTATCTTAAATCCTTATTTGCTTCCATAGATTAAGTCTTCCATTGGTATTTCCTTTCATAGATTATGTTTATTTTCTTGCATTATTTTGCATTGTTATCATATAGATTATCTTTCATCTCCATTTTCATGCATATTTTTGGATCCTTGAATCTCTTGTTTCATGGTGTACTTCAATGGGCACAAACTAGGTCAAACTAATGGTCTCCGTTACAAACCCTTGCACTCCATGAATAGAGAGCTATGAGCTGACATTCGAGACCTCATTCTTGAGCAATCTTGGATATAATGACTGATATAAGTGTGTCCACATTTTAGCCATATATCTTTGGTGCATACTTTGGGGTAACCCACCTTTACTTGCTGGTTTTGAATATTTATGGAGTTAACCCCCTTGTGAAGATTTGTTTGGAGACAAAAAACACTAGATCTAAAAGATTTGATCATATCTATCAAAAAACTAAGTATTTTGATTTCAAATTTTTTTTGTAAGGTGACGACACATCAGAAAAGCTTTAGTTAAATTTGTAGATATTTATGAGTTATTTTAGAATTTTAATCATTTTTATTTTTATTTTTAATGAAAAATTGTTTTAAGGAGAAAATTAGAATTTCTTTTGAAAAAATATACATTTTTGCAAAGCTCCCTAAATTATAACCATATTTTGTTGTTTGTGTTTTGATTTTAGAGATCATATTAGGGCTCAATAATTCAATTTACAAAAACTAATCTATTTTGAAAAAAATGGCTCCCTAGGGCACAAATAAAAAGATATTTTACAAATTTTTACATTTTTGGAAAGCTCTCTAGTTTTTGATAGGGGTCACTTTTCTACATTTAGGATTTTGGATTTGAATTCATATCATATAGGTTCTTTATGACTACGTCAAAAATCAATTTTAAAAAAGGCACATTTAATGAATAGCTTGCATTTAGTTTTTACAATGGATCAATGCATGGTGTGAATTTCATTTGGGTTATTTTCTAATTGTTATCATTATTAAAAATCAAATTTTTAGATCTAACCCTAGTTTTGCATGAGTTGGATATATATTGCATATCTTGTGTTTGCTTGTTTTGCTTGTTGCTTTGTTCGTTGCAAGTGAGTGTTCAAGTGTAAACAAAAGGTACAACAAAGAAAAGACACATTGCAAGTATTACCTAGTATTTTGTTGGATCTCTATAACACTTGAATTTGGAATTAAAATAAACATGTGTTTGGCTTGAGTGCTTTTACATTCTTTCATACATTCACACTTCATTTGGTGCTCTAAAATTAGATCTAGATTTTCTTTCAAGCATCTGTATCTCACATAGTAATAAGGCCCTATGAAAACTATTTGGAAGATCTTGAGAAATTGAGCTTCATTCACTTGCTTTACATGTGAAGCTTCTCTTGATGATGGATTCCCTTGTAGGTAGGGAAGGACATTTGTTATTGTCTTACTATTTTCCTTGGATTTGTCCTCAACATCCATTAGTCCTCTCTCTTTTGAGATTGGTGGTGTTTGTTGTTGGATTTTCCAAATAGTTGGTGAGGTGATTTCAAATTAGCATGTCAAAGAATCTTATTTTCTATGTTTGGGTAAGGTGAAGAGGCTAGAGGAGTATGCTCTATTCTATTTTAGGCACATCAAAAACTTGGAACCCTTAAATCTAAACCAAGTCCCCATGTGGTACAACTTTGTGATTCTTCCTTAATTAGAGAGGTTTAAACCATAGTGAAAATTTATTTTATTGGATCAACCACGTGGATAGTACCTCAAGCAGTAATAGCCATTTTTGACATGGTAGTAGCAACTACTATATAAATATCCTTATGAGGGAAATCCTCACAAGTGTAGTTTTTTGTTGGGCTATTAGATCTCCTCAATATTTTTGATTGATTAAATTTTTAGAATATATCAAAACCCTGGTGCACCAGGATTGAATTTTACCCACTCTAGATTGCAAAAGCTATAGAGTTGAATATTACTAAGAACCATATTGTTGCCAAATTTTCTTTTCTAAGACTATGTGTGTGATTGGAAAATATTTTGAGAACATACACAGTAGTGGTTCTAGGGATTGGATTGATACTACAACATTATTCTTGTTCATGTGCAAGGTTTTTTTGTCCCTTGCTCATTGTTTGAAGACATTTTCTTGAAATCTTTGATTGCTGTCTAGCATGCCTGGTTTATGATTCAAAATTTATCACACGTAGTTGGAAATTTAAAATAAACAAAATCTAAGTTCCTAAGTCAAGACTTTATGATCAAACTCCTTTGCTGTCCTATTATTTCCAATCTCTCTAGGTTGATCTAGTTTAGATTAAGCTACTTACCCCATTGTTAGAAGATTGTTTGCACTTTGGGTTATTGTGCTTTGACCCCTTGAATTAGTAATCATTGATTTCACAAGAGACCTCGTTTGGAGTTGGTGAGTTAGAGATCGTCCTTGTTGAGAATGATATACATTGGATTCTTTGATATTATGCTTAGAGAGTCTTACTAATCTCTTGTCCATCCACTTTCATCAAAATTCAATTTTAATTATTTATAATTTGGGTAAATCATCCTCCTAGTCCATCTATGCTAGGGTATTCATCTAAAGTTGTGAGCACCTTTGTGGTAGTATTGGTTTATGCCTATTGCAAAATTCTATCTTATCATCTCTCTTTTGGACAAGTGAGTTCTTTTTCTATCCTAGTTTGGTACCAATGTTTCTTAGGGTTATCCTATCAACTAGTACCTTTTCTTTCATGTTGGTTACAAGTTCTATTACATGTTTCTCAACATTCAAATGAACTCAAATGGTATCAAATTTCACAAAATGACTCTTGGTCTTCTTTCTTCTTCATCTTCCATGTCTTTCTAGTCTCTCATTTTCATTCTTCCTCTTCTTCATGTCTTCTTGATCATTTTCCTCCTATTATCATATAGTCTACCTTCTATTTGCCCTTCTCTTCTTCCATACTTGATTCTTCTTCTTCTAGAACCATGGATCTTGAATATCTTTTTAGGGATACTCATTTGAGCTTAGATGAAATAGACCTCCTTCTTAAATTTGAAAAGTTTTGTTACTACAATAGATATATGGATGCTAAAATTATGGAAAAAATGATTGAAAAAGGGAAGAAATTAGATGTTCTTGCTAGGAACATACACAAGATTAGATTACAATTTCCTTCTTTCAAATATTCCTTATCTTCCAAGTCTTATCCTAATTCTTCTAAATATCATTCAAATTCTTCATCTTCTATGTCTTATCATGATTCTTCTAAATATCATTCACATTCTTCATCTTCTAAGTCTTATCATGATTCTTCTAAATATCATTCACATTCTTTATATTCCAAGTCTTACCATGATTCTCCTAAATATCATTCATGTAGGTCTTCACCTACCTCTTCTTCATGATATCATTCTTTTTCTACTTCTAACAAGAGTCCTATTCCTCTTATTGAGACATACCATAATGAGAAACATGAAAATTCTTGTGATATGCCTATCTATAATACCTATACTGACAATGATTATGATGATGATGACTATTATATTCCTACACATCCTAAAAGTCCTTCCAGTCCTATGTTTATGCTTAAAGGGGATGTGTCACAGATAGATATTGATGGTAATCCATATGACTTGAATTTTGAAATCAACATTGATAAATTTTGTGAACAATACCTAAATGATAAATCTACATATTTTGAGGAAGAGAAAGCATTTTTTTCAGCTGAAATAAAACATCAATTCCATAAGAGTTTCTCTTCTCAAAAAGCTCATGCTGAAAATAAATATTACACTCCCAAGAAAGATCATGTTAATGTTGAACCTTTTTCTTGTGATAGTTCTCTTCCATCTTCTACTTCCTCCAATAATCATACATCTCCTAAAGCTTATGAGTCTCTCAAGTCTTCCACAAATCCTTCATCCAAAAAAGATCCTAATGCTTTTCATGTGGTTTCCTATAGTTATCCTCAAAGGCTACCTCTTAAAGAAACTCAAGCTAACCTTCAATTGGATGCAAATACTAAACCTAAAGAGCCTAAGCCTTCATGCACTATAATGCCTACTTTAGCTAGTCCTTCATCATCTATTCCAAAGTCTTCCATACAATTCCAACATGCTTCCTTCTCCTTAGGAGTGGCTTCATGTCAAGAGGAATCTAAAAATGATAAAGAAAAGAATATAAAAAAAGATCAAGATCAAGAACCTTATATGATCTGATCCTTTTTAGGATATCTTTGATATGTTTCATGATTCTTTTGATCCCTTATACCCTTCCTCATTCATTCCACCATGTCTTAAGTCTTCTCCTAAAAAAGATCAAGATATTATTTATGTTGCTGAGCTTATTGAAAATCAAAATGACCTTAATATATTTGCACCTTCCAAAGATGATACTTCCATTAAGGTTATTCAAAATAGTGTTGATACTTCCAGTGTTGAGCCTATTGAAAATCAAGAGAAAAAATTTACACTTATGCTATCCAAAGATCCTTGTCAAAATCAAAGTCTTCTATATTCTTATTCTACCACTCCATATTTCCTTCCACTTTCTACTCTTCCTAAGTCTTCTCAAGCTTCAAGTACTCCTATCAAAGAAGTTGTTACTATTAAAGATGTTCCTGTTCCTATCAAAAATCCTAATGATCACTCTAAAGATGTTGATGTCCTTGATTATTGTATAGATGTTGATGAACTTATTGATTACCCTTTTGCATCTTCCACATCCATCCTTGGACCCCCCCCCACCGATACTAAATGATTTATGTCTTCCTTCCATCTTGGGTCCTTATGTCCCTTCACTTTCCCCTCCCAACTCTCCTAATTCATCATCCATCTTGGATCCTTACATCCCTCCCTCTCCTATCTTTCCTCAAGATCAATGTATATGTATATCCTTGAATCCTTTTCATCCACTCACTCACCTAAACTAGTCATATCATATTTCTTCTTCCACAAGTCTCAAGTCTTTTGGAAGTAACCTAAATGTTCAATACAAGGAAAAAAGAAATTCAAGAATTCATATAAAAAAGAAGACCACCATGTCTCCTCTAATCAACATGGGGGCATAAAGTCAAAAGAGTTATATAAGAAAAATTTATAAGACAAGTATGGATTACAAAATCCATCATTGAAGATATTATCTCTAAATCATCAAAAAGAAATAAAAAGAGGCCTATAGATATATGGATTCCAAAGTCTCTCTTGAGAGAGTTTAATGTTGAACAAAAATTGAAGTTGACATTCAAGCTTCCAAAGAATTCCACTTCATCTTCTTCCAAAAGAATTCTTCCATTCCATGTGCCTAAAGTGAAACTTCTTCTTTCTACTTGTCATGTTCCTTCATTCATGTCTTCTCCATCCTCTTCCCACCCTTTAAGGTGTTTGTTGACATTAATCTTGCCTTCATTTCCATTTTCCAATCTCACTCACATTGCATAAAGCCATATCCTCCATTTCTGTCTTCCATCTTCCTTTCCCTATCAACATCTTTGAGCATATCATTTCAACTCCTTTTCATGTCATGGTTTAAAATTTTGAAGAGCATTATCTAAAAATCTTGACTTCTTCCAAAAAAAATGAAATTTTGAAAAAAAGAAAAAGGAAAAAATTGAAATTTTTAAAAATGTGCCTTGGTGAAAACCTGGTAATCAGGCACCTTGGTAGCAAAAGTAAAGATTAATAAATTTGTCCTATGGTGAAAACCACTCCCTTATGGCACCTTAGATAAGTACCATGATGAAAACTTGATAATCAGGCATCATGCATAGTTCTTCTACATCTCTCCTCCATTTTCTCTTTGATCTTGAAAATGTTTACCTACGCATAAACATTTGGCTATCTTGTGAGCTATCTTATGATGATCTTGTTTTGATTCCTTTCATGTTTAGCCTTCATATATATTTTTCTCCATTCATTTGAGTCTTTCACTATCCTTTTCCCATTTAGCCCTTTGGTCTTGATCTAATAAAAAAGAGTAAAATATGATGCTATGAAACCTCTTGGCATGTCTAATCCTTCGGATCTTTCCCACTTTTACATTATGTTTTCATGAATTATCCTATGTTGGCCTTCCATTTCTTGTTCAAATGTGCTTTACATGAAATTTTTTCCCTAGCTTGGGTACTCTTGAGGAGAAAATCCTTGAAGATCACTTTCACTTGCTTCATACATTCCTTGCTTATCCATCATATCCACTAGCTTGTTGCTCCATCATGTCCTCTACCTTGTTAGACATTGGGACTACATGATGTGATCTTGATTAAGAGTTTGATGCTCATTTTGTCTGGGGGTATATTTGTACATATTTATTGATCCTAAAAAATAAAAAAATAAATGATATATTTCAAAAAATACAAAAAAATGATATATTTCAAAAAATACAAAAAAATGATATATTCCAAAAATCCAAAAAAATGATATACTGTGAAAATTCTAAAAAATGGAAAATGTCCTGAAAAAAATGATCATCTTAGTAATAAGTGCTTTGATGTATCTCAAAAAATTTTATATATTCCAAAAAAAAAAAAAATTCAAAAAAAGAAAAAAGAAAAGAAAAAGTGCCTTGGTGAAAAGATGGAAACATGCACCTTGGTAGCAAAAAAAAAAAAAAAAATTATTATAAAAAGTCTTGAAAAAAATAAAATAAAATAAAAAAATCTAAGTGGTGAAAACTTGGAAACATGCACTACTTGAGGCTTTTGCACCCTTGTTTCTTAGCACGTGTCCTCGACACTTTGCCTTTCTCCATCATGCCTTATCCTTGTTGCCTTTTTTTGGAATTGGTCTTTGTCTACGAGGCATAACTATGTTAGCTTTGGTCTCTTAGCTATGTTAGTCTTTAGGATACCTTGCAAATGGTGCTTTTCAACACCACCCCAACTACATTTTTTAATATAACCATTTACATAGAGTGTTTTTCAACACTTATCAGTTTGGTCTTACCCAGTTTTGTAATGTGATCTTCCCTTCTTGCAAGCATTTGATCCTTATCCTCAGAACTCAGTATTAGTTAAGACACTTAAATTTTTAATGCAACACTTAATGCTTGACTTATATCATTATCTTTTCTTTGTGTGTTGACTGTTATTAATTTTTATTGAGTGTCCTTGTTTGATAAGTCTCTTCAGGATGCATAGCTAGAGGACTTGGGGCATGGGGCATGTTTTTATTTGTTTTTGGCTTGTGGATGTGGTGTTGAGACTCTAGAGTGTCTCTTTTTGTCCCCTTGAAACACTTAGGAGATTTGAGGCATCATCCTTGATTGTTTTTGCACAACCATTCTTCTAGTCATCGTGGCATTTATGCCTTGATGCGAGCATGGTTTTGCTACATTAAATTGGGTAAGCTAACATCACATTCATCTTGACCTTTATGTCTTTGATGCTTATGTTAGAATATTTCCACATTCTCATTTGATATAAATCACATTCATATTTTCATAGTTACATTTGTGACTAGTGATGATTGTGTGATTTTTTGATGTCCATTAATAATGGCCCAATGATGAAAAAAAGTTATTTTACATTTCTAATGAATGATGAACACAAAATAATATCTTATAGTTTCTCTTTTGTAAGTACACCATTGCATTTTCATGTACTTTGCATTATTAGACTTCATGTTAGTTTTCATTTTTAGGCTACATTATG